>CM038147.1:432075128-432405269 GCA_021437245.1 Aegilops speltoides | reverse complement strand
CGGGTACTCCACGGAGGAAAATCTCCAGCCAGTGGCCAAGCTCACGCTTTTCTTCAAGGATGTGGTGACGGCTCTCCGGCAGCTCCGGGAAAGAATTCCGAAGCAGCTGGCCAACTAGTCGCGCGCGATCTGCACCAAGGTCCTGGAGAAGGTGTTGGTGAAGGTACTCTTCCGCAACCCGAGCGTCGACCTCTCCCGTGTCACCAAGAAGTTGCCGGTAGGTGCCGATCTCGAAGAGCTCAAAGACATCGTCGCACCTATTGTGGACAAGATCAACGAGGTTAGGAGGGTCGACGGCGAGCGTGTGGATTAGGCCGCCCTTCTTCTCCCTTCTTCCTGCCGCTGCTGTGTCAGTTATGAGAACAATCTGGTCAATGCCACAATAAGTCACCCTTGCAATATAACTTTATTCTGGGCACTGCTCGCTATGTTATTTCCTTTACTCTGTTACAACCCTTGTATGCTTTTGCTCCACACTTTGAGGGAACTTGCCGGCGCAAGCACACTTGCGAGTCACGGAACATCAAGAACCAATGGCGGTGCCCTCCACAAAGAAACCTTGTCGGGGCTAGTTGCAGCTCGCTTGTATTGTTGAGCGGACTCGAAAACAAATCAAGGGCGCAATCTAACCGCGAGTCGATTCCTCCGTGCACAATTTTTCCATACAAGGCACGAACGTTCAAGGAATATAACTTAAAAATTTTAAAATTGACTAAGCTCAAATTTTGGCAACTTAGCTTTTCTGTTATCTTCGTCCCGGCAAGGCTAGATTCCTTTGAACGACGCCTGGTCCAGACCTTTATATCCTCCTTCCCCCCCGGTGAACTTGTGGGCGGAGGAATCTTCTTTCTGAGAAGGAAGAAGAGAAAATAATGATATGGAACCCTAAGGTTCTTAATTGCTTACCGGGGGTAAAAGCTGCACAAAGCGTCAGATATACATGCAAGGAAAAGAAAGATGCACCGAATTTGACAAGATGTGCAGGGCACATAAACTTTATTTACGCACGGGAGCTGCGCCCGGCTTTGTACAAAGGGTCACATGCAACAGCGGCAAGGCTTGTACAAAAGTTGGTTGCCGGAACGGGGCCCGGCAACCGCGCCTCATGGGTAAAACTTGCGAAGATGCTCAATGTTCCAGGAGTTGCTCACCGGAAGGCCATCTTCGGCCCGATAAGGGCCTTCCCACTTCGGCGTCAACTTGTTGGAATTCTTGGCGGATTGAACGCGCCGAAGAACAAGGTCGCCTTCCTCGAAGCTTCTGGCATTAACTTTGCGGCTATGATAGCAGCGCAAAGCTCGCTGGTAGCGAGCAGCTCGCACAACAGCCTGAAGACGATCCTCCTCGAGGAGCAGCGCGTCATCTCGCCGCAGCTGCTCTTGCTCAAGCTCATCATAAGCGAGCACTCGTGGTGATCCATATACGAGTTCCGTGGGGAGAACTGCTTCTGCTCCATAGACAAGAACAAAAGGTGTCTGGCCAGTGGCTCGATTCGGCGTCGTTCTGATCGACCAAAGAACCACTGGCAGCTGCTCGATTCAATTTCTTCCGCACTTGTGCAGCCTGTCGAAAGTTCTGGTCTTGAGCCCGCGCAGTACTTCAGCGTTCGCTCTCTCCGCTTGACCGTTGCTTCTCGGGTGAGCAACAAAAGCGAAGCAGATCTTGGTGCCAAGATCTTGGACGTACTGCATGAAGGTGCGGCTCGTGAATTGTGTGCCATTGTCGGTGATAATCCTGTTAGGGATTCCGAAACGGCAAACAATTGACCTGAAGAACTTGACGGCTGACTATGCTGTCACCTTCCTCACTGGTTCCACTTCGGGCCACTTTGTGAACTTGTCGATTGCAACGTACAAGTACTCAAAGCCCCCGATAGCTCGGGGAAAAGGGCCGAGGATGTCGAGCCCCTGCATCGAAAATGGCCGTGATAAAGGGATTGTTTGGAGAGCTTGAGCTGGTTGATGAATCTGTTTGGAATGGAACTGGCACGCTTCACACTTGGTTACTTGTGCAGTTGCTTCCTGGAGGGCTGTTGGTCAGAAGAAGCCTTGCCGGCAAGTGCTCCTGCGCCAATGTGGTGACCACATATGCCTCCATGTATCTCTGCCAACAGCTCTTGTCCATTTTCCCGGGAAATGCATTTCAATTTCACTCCGTTGAATCTTCTTCTGTACAGTATGTCATCGACAAACTGGTACATACTTGATTGCCGAGCTACTCTTTCCACTTCTTCTTGTTCCTCGGGAAGTTCTCCTGTCTCAAGGAAATGGACTATTGGTTGTGCCCAGCTGTAGCTTGTGGCTCGGCAAAGAAGGACCAAAGGCGCAAGGTTGCCGCAGAACATCCGCTTCGACGGCAAGGGATCCCGCCGAGCGTGATGTTCCCAGCAAGCGTGTCGGTACACATCTTGTCGGGAGTGTTCGCTTCAATGAAGCAAGCCTTGGGGCTTGTCGAGCAGCATCGCTCCTCACTCTTTCTGCGCTGAGCACAGGAACCTTCTTGGCGGCGGCTCGGGAGCTCTGCGAAAGTGGTCGCCAAAGGCAATTTTCTTCTTGTTCTGCCCGATTGATGGTGTTATGATGGTTGAGTCAGCTTGAGCACAAAATCCCTGGTTCCACGTAACTTGAGTGCAAAGACACTTTGACAGCCATCTGCGATGTCATTCGAGCTCTCGGAACATGTTCCATCTGCAGGCCATCAAAATGTTCTTCTAGCTTCCTTACTTCATCGATGTATGCTTCCATCAACGGACTCTGATAATCTTTGTTAACTTGGCGGACGACAAGTTGTGAGTCACCCCTGACAATAAGCTTCTTGATCCCAAGCTCTGCTGCTATCCTGAGTCCGGCAAGCAAGCCTTCATACTCTGCAGTATTGTTTGTTGCTTGCTCCTTGGGAAAGTGCATTTGGACCACATACTTGAGGTGTTCTCCGGTGGGGGCGACAAGTAGTACGCCTGCACCGGCGCCTTGCAGCGAGAAGGCACCATCAAAGTGCATGACCCATTCTTTGCTAGCTTCCTTGACGGGGATGCTCTTCTCCGGAGTTTCTTCGTCCGGTGTTGGCGTCCATTCTGCTATAAATTCTGCCAAAGCCCGGCTCTGAACAGTTGAAGTACTTTCAAACTTGAGGCCAAAGCTTGACAATTCTAGTGCCCACTGACAATCCCGCTTGTTGCTTCCGGATTCTCGCAGATCCTCTTCGTTGAAAGCGAGTGACAACTGTGATCTCATGTGCTTGAAAGTAATGGCGCAGCTTCCTTGAGGCCATGAGTAGGCGAAGAGCAACTTCGCACACCGTAGTACCTTGATCTAGCTCCTGCAAAAGGGAACTGACAAATTAAACAAGGCGCTGCACCTTCTTCTTCTGTTTTTCTCCCGGCAACTGCAGAGATCCATCCCTAGCGGAGCCAGAACTTGACGGATCAGGGCTTGCCGGGCAAGAGCTTGTCGGGAAGCCCCTGCTTGTCATCGGACTCGGTTGCCGCTGCCGCTCATCATCCGCCTCCTTTACGCCACTAACGCAGCACTAACCACTTGATTCGTTGCCGCTAGGTATAGCAACAACTTCTCTTGTGGCTTAGGTGCGACAAGTGTTGAGTGGAGGACAAATATTTCTTCAAGTCTTGCGGCGCAGCCTCCGCTTCCTGAGTCCATTTCATGGGACCCGCCTTTTCAAGATTTTGAAAATGGCGTGTAGCGCTCAGCAGACTTGGAAATGAATCTACTAAGAGCAACAACGCATCCGGCAAGCCTCGCACGCGTCCTGACGCGCTTTGGTGCTTCAATTTGCTGAATGGCCTTGATCTTGTCGGGATTGGCTTCAATCCCCTCGAGACACAAAGAACCCGAGAAGCTTGCCGGAAGGAACTCCAACACACACTTCTCGGGTTCAACTTGAGATTGACCTTGCGCAGATTTGCAAAAAGTCTCATCCAAATCTCGGATCGAGTCTCCTTGTCCTTGCTCTTGACCACTATGTCATCCATGTAAGCTTCTACATTTACGTGCAGTTGGGGCTCAAAAGCATGGCTGACTACTCTTGCAAATGTTGAACCAGCATTCTTTAGCCCGAAAGGCATCCGTGCGAAGCAAGACGCGCCACATGGAGTAATGAATGCGTTTTCTCCTCATCCTCTTCTCGCCATGAAGATCTGATGATATCCCGAGTATGCATCAAGGAATGAAAGCAGATCACATCCCGCCGTGGAGTCAACAATCTGGTCAATGCGCCGAAGGGGAATGGATCCTTAGGACATGCTTTATTAACATCGGTGAAGTCAATACAAAGCCTCCACTTCCGCTTGCCTTGCACACGACTACCGGATTGGCTAGCCACGCCGGATGGAGTACTCCTCGGACCAGCCCCGCCGCTTCCAACTTCTTGATTTCTTCGCTATGAACTCTTGACGCTCTCATCGCTTGCTTTCGACTCTTTGCTTGACGGGCGCGTGAGGGCAGGCGGCAAGGTGGTGCTCAATCACTTCCACAGGAACACCGGGATGTCGATGGTTGCCATGCAAACACATCGACATTCGCCCGCAGAAAGCAACGAGCGACTTTCCTATTTAGGATCAAGCGTGCACCGATGGTGAAGGTACCACCAGTCCGCCCTCCTTGGCGCCACTTTCTTAGTCTCTGGTGAAGCTGCCTTTGCCTTCTTGCACTTGCGGTGGAGCTCGATGGTGCGTCCTCGGCGGCAGCGCAGCACTCGGAGAGGTGCGCTTGTCGGAGGGCATCGAGCTACTCTTGCCGGACTTGGCCTTCTTCTTCCCCCGGGGAGCCTCAGCGGCAAGTGGCTCGCGCTCTGCTGCGGCTGCTGCTTCCCGGTAGATCTTGTCGGTGCAGATAAGTGCATCTTTCTTGTCGCCTCGAATAGAAATGACACTTATCGGACCAGGCATCTTGAGCACATTGTAGGCGTAGTGAGAGGCTGCCATGAACTTGGCAAGCGCTGGTCGGCCGAGTATCCCATTGTAGGGCAATGGGATATCAGCAACATCGAATGTGACTTTCTCTGTCCTGAAATTCAGCTCGCTGCCAAACATCACTGGCAGTGTGATCTTCCCCTTCGGCTTGCTCCTTCCTGGATTTATTCCTTGAAAGGTACCAGTCTCTGCGAGCTCGCTGTCGGGGATCTGGAGTTTCTTGAGCACCGCCTTGAAGAGATCGATTCAGCCGGCCCGGGCCAACCAACATCTTCGTGACCTTGAGGCTGTGGATTGTTGGCGAGACCAACATCGGCAAGCACCCGACCTCAGTGATGCGATCGGGGTGATCCTCAACATCAAAGATGATGGGCGTGCTGGACCACTTCAGGGGCTTGCGCGATTCAATGGACGGTTCTGCTGCGCTCACCTCTCGCGCCCACTGCTTGAGTTGGCGGTGCGAGGTGTGCAGAGAGGCACCGCCGTCAATGCACAACACCTCCATTGCCTTCTGAAACTCTTGGTCATCAGTCTCATCTTCCTCCATCTCATCATCCTCATCTTCATCTTCGTCCTTGTCGTGGCCCCGGGGAGGTCTGTCACCTTGCCGCTGCTAGGGTTTGCCGTGGCGCCCCCCCGAGCAGGAAGCTTCTTGCCGGATCCCCCGCCACCTTTCTGGGCCTTCTCCTTGTCGCGGCGCTCGTACTCAGCTTTCTGTAGCTCCGCCATCTGCTCAACTTTCTTGCAGCCTTGGAGGTCATGGCCCTTGGTGCGATGGATCTTGCAATATTGCTTGCCGGAGCCATCCTGCTTGTCGGCGGCTACCACAGCCTCGCCGGAGTCGCCAGCGTTGGCCTTGTCGGAGCCGCCTCCGTCGCCGGAATGTTCGACAGCTAGCACATCCTTAGCCTTTCTTTTTACATTGTTCCGCCTCCGGTTCTTCCTTGCCGGGCGGCATCCTCCTTGTCGAGATCATTCGCTCCCGCAATCTCTCCGGGGATTTTCCTCCATTCCTCAGCCTGTGCACACTTGTCGGCCAGAGCGGACAGCTCGCTGACATCTCTAATCTTGCACATCGCCATCTCCTCCTCATCCCTCACATTCGCCGTTCGATGGAACACGCTGATAACCGCGGCAGGGTGGACGTCTGGGATGTTGCGCTGCACCTGGCTGAATCTCTGTATGTACTTGCGCAGGGGCTCTCCCTCCTTCTAGATGAGCAGATGCAGATCGCTCTCTTGGCCATGGGGTTTGTGGCCGCCTATGGAGGCGCCAACAAACTGATGGCACAGGTCCGCCCATGAAGAAATGGAGCCGTCCGGCAAGTGCATGAGCCAAGATCTGACGTTGGGCTTGAGCACTAGCGGGAAGTAGTTGGCCAGGATCTTCTCGTCGCGTCCTCCGGCAGCCTGCACCGCGATGGTGTAGACGCTGAGGAACTCCAATGGATGTATCCTGCCATCGTACTTCTTGGGTACGTCGGGCTTGAAGTTCTTGGTACTGGGCCACTGGACTTGCCGCAGCTCACGGGTGAGCGCAGGCAACTCGCCGCATACTGACAAGTCGCTGGTTCCCCGGCGCATGCATATCGACAGTGGGCCCAGCGCGCTGGTCAGATTGACATCGCGCTTCCTTCGCGCTTCGATCTAGTCTGGCGTCTTCGTGCCGCCGTTCTGGAGAACGTGGCGCTGATCGCGGCGGGTTCGCGGGTCCGACGACGCGGTGGATTCGGCGTCAAAGTTGGCCCGACGAGCCGGCGACCTCGGCCTTCGGGGCTGGGAGCGCACGGAGGTGGCACCCCAGCCGTCTTGTCGGCGTCGGCTGCGCTGGGCGCCTGCGAAACTTCGATCGCTCGGTTGCCGGGGCTTGTTGCCGTTGGTGAAGCCGATGAGGCTGTAAATGGTCATCCTCCAGTCGTCAATCTTGTGTGCCGCCGGAGGGTAATCTAGAAGCAACTGGGCTCGGGCCAGCGCTTCCTCTGATCTTAGGTGGTGGCGGCGACGAAGCGGCGCGAGGAGCGGATGTGCTCGGACTCCCAACTGGATTGGAAGGAGCAACACCCGCCCGGGCGATCGTACCTCCTCGCGCCAAAGATCTTGGCGTGCATGCTGGTCTCGAGCGTCTCGCGACCCACCAGCTTGGCCTTGCTCCAATCGCGAGCACGGTGCTAGGAGCACCGGGCGTTGTCGACCTTTGCACCTCCCCGGAAGGGTGTGGTGTCTGCACGGTCGCCGACGCTTGCGGGCCCTTGTTTTGGGACCGGGTGACGACGTGCGTCCCACTGTCGGCGCCCGCTCCTCCGCCGGCGTCCACTCCACCGCCTGCTTGCTCCGGCGGTGGTGGTAGAATCGATGTAGACGGAGCGGCCACCTCCGAAGGCTTCTTCTTTGGTGGCATGTTGATGAAGGCGTTGATGTAGCGCGCGCGGAGACCGGATCAGATGCTCACGACCTCGATGCCCCCCTACCTGGTGCGCCAAAGATGTCAGGGCGGTCTCTGTGGCCACGAGCACCTATGGGGCAGGGGGCCCCTTCTAGTCCGGCATGGGAGCGGAGGGCGTGCGCAGAGCAGATTGAGGTCGAGCGCGCGGGGGAGACGGGCGATTTTTACCCAGCTTCGGAGCTCTCCGGAGAGATAAAACTCCTACTGCTGCTTTGTGTTTGTATTTGTTCTTGCTCGAGGCGAGCGATAGTGGTGTTGGATCTACGAATCTGGAACCCCTTCTACGCGCGCATGGGCCTCCCTTTTATAGTCTAAGGGGTCACCGACAGTGGCAGATGTAGGAAGAGGGGTAGAAAGGTAAAACGCAGGTTGGTACAACAAAGGTCCCCTACCTAACTCGACGGCAGGGACAAGGGCATTTAATGCCCGTCCGTCCGCCTAACAAAGGCAAAGAAACGATCCGTTAGGTGCGCCACGGCTGCCACGATGGCCTCCTTGTCAGCTCCACTTGCCACCTCGCTCGATGGCTGTGCGGCGCCTCGCCACGTGCTCCTGGGATGGCCCTGGGGTGACACGTTTCTGGATGCGCTGGAGTTTACGTGCAGGGTGGCAGCCTTGCCGCGGCAAGCGCCTTGCCGCGGTCCTTCTCTTGTTGCGCCGGCAAGCTTGCCGGTCGTCGGGCCTTGCCGGGACGCACGGGGCGTCGCGGCAAGTCTTCTGGAAGCGCCTTGGTTGGCCTTCCCAGCAAGCTCCTCTTGCCGGGGCCTTTGTCCTCCCCGTCAAGCTTCTCTTACCGGGATCTTTGTCTTCTCAGTTGATACTTTGTTCTTGAATGGCAGTAATAGGAAATGACGGAGGGTCTTGGCGGGCGCCCGGCAAGCCTTGTTGCTGGCTACTGTTGCCTCGTGCACAAGTTCGGGGTACTAAGGTACCCCTACTTTAGTACACCGACAAGCACCGGTGATGTAGGGTGGAACCCTATAGCGTTGATCTTTCACGTTTGGAGTGGATCCTACGGGGAATCACGAAGAACACGCGGAAGCACAAAAGGAAAACACGGGGAAAACGAGAGAGAATCACTCAACCAACAAGGAATCGATCACACAAGTGCTAGATCACCACACACATAAGAGATACACGAGATCCAAAGTCAACAAAGGTAAGGATACAAAGGAACCGTTCTTCTCCGAGAGGAGGCCTTGATGTTCTTCCCTAAAGAGGGGTCTTGAATCCGCTTGGGGGATCTTCTCCGAAGAGGTCGTGATCTCCGAGGAGAAGTATCCAAGTGGATGAGCAAAGGCTCTCACACAAATATGAGCTAATCCAATGCTAAGTCTCAAAGTGAGGAGATGGGGTCCTATAAATAGACTTGGGGGTGAAGGGGTACATGGGCTCGGCCCAACACGCGCACACAGGCGCTGGCCGGATGATCCGAACGAGGGTCCGGATGATCCGGGCTGGTCCGGATGGTCCGGGTGGTGGCCTGGATGAGCTGGAGGGTCGGCTGGTGGCGGCAACGGGCCGGATGTCCGGCTGGTGGTCCGGATGTCCGGGCAGGGTCCGGATGATCCGGGACTGGGTCCGGATGATCCGGCTTCGTGTTTGAGCCGGAGTCTTGGCAAGTTAGCCGGATCGTCTGGGGCGGGTCCGGATCGTCCGGACTCTGTCGGATCGTCCGGGCCGCCGTCCGGATCGTCCGCCATCCTGGTCCTTGGTGCTTTTTCCTCTCCGTCTTCATGCATGTCTTCCGCTTCCGGTTCTCCTTGCTTCCTAGCTTCTTCATGGTTGACGCCTTGGTACCTGAGTATGCATAGCGTTTCCGTTTGAGGTAGTAACCATGTCTCATGTGAATCGAAAGGGAATTGTGAGAGGAGTGATGTCACCTCGGTTTCAAGAGCTCTTGCACGTGCTCGAGTCATAGGTCCTTGTGGGGTTGGAGGTGTTGATGTAGAGTCCATGGGGATGATGGAAGGATGCTCCGCATCATATCCCCTCCCTTCGAAAGGATCCGACCTCGGATCAAGATCTTCATCACCATGGAAAGACGAGAGGTCTTTGACGTTGAAGGTTTCGCTCACGTTGTACTTGTCGCTTGGTAGGTCGAGCTTGTAAGCGTTGTTGTTGTAGCGTGGTAACACCTTGAAGGGTCCATCGGCTCGAGGTAGAAGTTTGGACTTGCGTTCTTTGGGGAAGCGTTCCTTGCGAAGGTGTAGCCACACGAGATCGCCTATGTTGAAGATCATGGGTTGCTTGTTGATGTTGAGCTTGGTCGCTAGTCGTTGTACTTGGCGCTCGATGGTGTGTCTTGTATCTTCATGCATATTCTTGATGTAGCTTGCACGGGCACTTGCGTCGAGGTTGGTGCGCTCTTGTAGAGGAAGAGGTAGAATGTCCAATGGGGACAATGGGTTGAAACCGTAGACGACCTCGAAGGGGGACTTGCCGGTCGTCGAATGTCTTGCAAGGTTGTAGGCATACTCGGCGATGGGTAGACATGCCTCCCACTCCTTGATGTTCTTCTTGATCAACACACGAAGTAGAGTGGATAGCGTCCGGTTCGTCACCTCCATTTGGCCGTCGGTTTGAGGATGGTATGCAGATGAGAACAAGAGCTTGATTCCGAGCTTGGCGCATAGGGTCTTCCAAAAGTAACTCAAGAACTTGACGTCGCGGTTGGAGACGGTTGTCTTTGGTACTCCATGGAGGCGCAAGATTTCCCTACAAAAGAGATCTGCAATATGTGAAGCATCATCTACCTTGTTGCAAGGAATGAAATGTGCCATCTTAGAAAATCGATCCACAACAACAAACACGGAATCCTTTCCATTTTGAGTTCTAGGCAAACCAAGTACAAAATCCATGCTAATGTCTTCCCAAGGTTGATAAGGAATAGGAAGAGGCATGTAAAGACGATGAGATTGAGCTTTTTACTTAGCTTTGCGGCATGTAGAGCATCGGGTGGTGAAGCGTGAGACGTCTCGAAACATCTTGGGCCAAAAGTAGTTCTTGGAGAGCGTGGCGAAGGTCTTGTCGCGTCCAAAATGTCCCATGAGTCCGCCTCCATGAGCCTCTTGCAAAAGGAGTAAACGAAGAGAAGACTCGGGAATGCATAGTTTGTTAGCTCTCATAAGATAACCATCCTTGAGGTAATATTGTTCCCAAGATGTATGCATCAAACATTTAGCATAATGAGGTGCAAAAGATGGATCACTAGCATACAAATCTTTTATGTGCTCAAAGCCAATAACATTCAACTCAAGTTGGGTGACAAGCGTGCATATGCGTGAAAGTGCATCGGCAACTACATTTTCCTTACCCTTAATGTACTTGATCACATATGGGAAAGATTCAATAAATTCACTCCATTTTGCATGATGCTTGTTCAATTTAGTTTGACCTTTCAAGTACTTAAGCGTTTCATGATTGGTATGGATGACAAACTCATGAGGTCTAAGATAATGTTCCCAAACATGTAGTACACGCACTAAAGCATACAATTCCTTGTCATATATGGGATAGTTAAGTTGAGCACCAGAGAGTTTTTCACTAAAATAAGCAATGGCTCGTTTTTCTTGCATTAAAACTCCGCCAATTCCGGTACCACTTGCATCACAATGAACCTCAAAAGTTTTGTCAAAATTGGGCAAAGCAAGAATGGGAGCATGAGTAAGCAAAGACTTGAGCTCATCAAAAGTGTTGGATTGCAAAGATCCCCAAACAAAAGGAGTATTCTTCTTACTCAAAGCATGCAAAGGAGCTGCAATAGTGCTAAAGTTTTTCACAAAGCAACGATAAAAACCTACAAGACCAAGGAAACTTTGCACTTGTTGCAAATTGGTGGGTTGGGGCCAAGTTTTAATTGCTTTAATTTTAGTTTCATCGACATGGACACCCTTGGAAGAGACAACGAAACCCAAGAAAACCACTTTGTCAACGCCAAAAGTGCATTTTTTCAAGTTGGCATAAAGACTTTCCTTTTGAAGTGTTTGCAAGACAAGCTTAACATGATCAAGATGCTCTTTCATGGTTTTGCTAAACACAAGAATATCATCGAAGTAAACCACAACAAAGATTCCAATGTAAGGTCAAAGTACATGATGCATGAGACACACAAAAGTTCCGGGTGCTTCCGACAAACCCATAGGCATAACCAACCACTCATATAAGCCAAATTTGGTTTTGAAAGCAGTTTTCCATTCATCACCCTCATGAATGCGGATTTGATAATAGCCACTTTTAAGATCAATTTTTGAGAAAAAGTTGGCTCCACTAAGTTCATCAAGCATATCATCTAAGCGAGGAATGGGATGCCTATAGCGCATGGTGATAGCATTTATAGGTCTACAATCGGAGCACAAGTGGAAACTTCCATCGGGCTTAGGCACAAGTATAACGGGAACGGCACAAAGGCTTAAGCTTTCATGTACATGACCGTTGTCGATTAGTTATTGTACTTGTCGTTGAATCTCCTTGGTTTCTTCGGGATTGACACGGTATGGAGCTTTGTTTGGAAGTGGCGCTCCGGGGATGAGGTCGATGCGATGCTCAATGCCTCGTAGAGGAGGTAGACCCGGAGGTAGCTCATCGGGGAAAACATCTTGAAATTCCTGCAAAAGAGATTGAAACACCAAAGGTAACTCGTGAATGGTGTTAGTTTTTGTTTCTCCATCCTTGCAAACAAGGACAAAGTGCATCACACTCGATGGGTTCTCACACACATCTCTCATCTCACTTTTGGTGGCAAATAGTATGAGTTTTTTCTCTCTAGGCGAAGAGGCGCTCAAATTTGGCTTGTGGCTCGCACTCACTTTTTGGTGGCTCACTTTCTCACTCTTCTCTCTTTGGTTGGTGGCTTGTTTGTCGGCTATCACTTGACTAGGATACATGGGTCGTAGGACATATTCTTTTCCTTTCATCTTGAAGCTATAGTGGTTTGTATGCCCATTGTGGAAGACACCAGGGTCGAATTGCCATGGCCGACCAAGGAGGAGGTGGCAAACGGTCATTGCGACCACATCACACTCCAAAGTGTCCTCATATGCACCAATTTTGAAGGATACTTGGACCGTATGCTCAACTCGTATAGTTCCGGAGTCACTTAGCCATTGAACATTGTAGGGGTGCGGGTGCTTCATCTTGACCAATTGAAGCTTGGAGTATAGTTCTTCGCTTGCCAAGTTGTGGCAACTACCTCCATCGATGATGACCTTGACGGATCGTCCATTGATGCCGGCCTTTGTGTGGAAGATGTGGCATCGTTGGTCTTCTTCTTGTTGATGTTGAAGTGTCAAGACCTTGGAGACAACAAGAGCGGGACTCGTATCTTCATCACAAAAGACTTGATCATCTTCATCCTCGTTGACGCGCCGGTGCATGGCCACTTGCTCAATAGCTTCCATTTCATCTTCACTCATTGAGTCGTAGGTGCCATCGTCGTTGAGGATCATGGTGCGTTTGTTGGTGCATTCATATGACTTGTGGCCTCGGCCGCCGCAAGTGAAACACTTGAAGGTGCTTGTCTTGATGGTCTCATCGGTTGGATTAGATGATGAAGCACGCGTCTTGAAGTTGCTTGTAGTAGGAGGAGGACGACTTGAACTTGTAGAAGTTTTATTGTAACTTGACTTGTCGTCGTTGCTTGGAGAAGGCTTGGTTGATGTCGAAGTTGGAGTAGTTGTTGAAGCTTGGTTGTTGGAGAAGCCGTGTGTCTTGGATGAGTACTTGGCGTACTTGAAGTCATCTTGTACTTGTCATTCCGCCTTTGTAGCTTGATGCACGAGCTCAATGAGGTTGGAGTAGGGTTGGAAGTCGGCGATCTTCTTGATGGGATGATTGAGTCCATTCAAGAATCGTGCCATTGTTTGCTCATTATCCTCCGTGACATTGGCTCGAATCATGGCAATCTCCATTTCCTTGTAGTATTCTTCAACACTCTTTGTTCCTTGCTTGAGGAGTTGTAGCTTCTTGAAGAGATCACGGTTGTAGTAGGTGGGCACAAAACGTGCTCGCATGACATCCTTCATTTGAGCCCAAGTGGTGATTGGAGGTTCACCTCTTGCTTGTCGGCACTCAAGGACTAGTTCCCACCATATGAGCACATAGTCTTGGAACTCAAGTGATGCCATAGCGATCTTCTTCTCTTCCTCATAGTGGTGCAAACGAAAGATTTTGTCGACCTTCAATGCCCATGAGAGGTACTCTTCGGGATCATTGCTTCCATTGAACTTGGGCATTGTGAATTTGAGCTTTCCATAGCGTTGCTCTTCATTGTGTTGTGGGCGATGGTGATGATGACGCCCTTGATGTGGAGGGTAATCATCCTCATGTTGCTCTTGGCGTGGAGGAAGTCCATTATCAACTTGCTCTTGTTGACCTTGAGGTTGAGTTTGAGCTTGACGTGCTTGTGAAGGAGCTTGTGGGGCTTGACGTTGTGCACGCGGATGGTAGTTCCTCTCTTGGATTTCTTCTCGAAGGGCTTCCTCTTGATTGCGCCTTTCGCGATTGCGGTTGGCGATAGCTTGACTTGATGCTTGAAGGGCACGTTCCGCCTCGAGAGCTTGTGCTTCTCGTTGTTGTTGTTGAAGACGTTGAGCCTCGGCGTCTTGTTGTTGTTGGTGTAGACGTGCTCGTTCTTGTTCTTCTTGGCGACGAAGACGTTGTCGTTCTTGAGCTTGAGCAAACGCTACTTGGTTTGATTGAGGACGAGGAACTTGTTCATCAACTTGCTCTTGGGAATGCTTGTCGTGTAGCGGGTTGCGAGATGCATGACGGTCTTGACGCGCGGCTCGTCGAAGAGTGTTCGATGACGGTGTACTTGTGCCGGAGAAGGAGTCGTCGGAGTGGCGACTTGAGTGGCTCCGTCTTGAGTATGAGGATGTAGAAGGAGGCCGGTTCACCAACAAGGCGCGGATCTCGTCCATTCTTGCATCATTCTCTTGCTTGTGCGCGTCGATCTTGTTGTCGAAGTAGTCTCTTGTACGTTGCTCGGAGAGTCGCAAGTCGGTGGCGAGGTTGTCGATGCATTTGTTCATTGCTTGTTGCTCTTGATGTAGAGCTCGTTGTGCGCCAAAGAGGTGGCTCTTGGTGGCGTATGATGACATGTCGTCGTCTTGCTCGATGAAGAGTGGGTCTGTAGAAGAACTTGGCCTATCCATCATTTCAAGCAAATTGTGAGTGGTAGAAGGAGAAGAACTAATACCAATGTACCTTTGACCGAAGTTGAAGATGAATCAAGTTCACTCAAATGCGGACAATGAAATAGCACTATTCGCACCGATCCTTGTCGATTCTCACACCTACACAAGTAAAAGCTTTTGGTGGAGCTTGGTTAGGATGGTGGCACAAAATTGGTTGCAATCGTTAGCTTGACTCAAAAATGTTGAAGAAGATTCGCAAATTCGCATATGCAACAAGTAGACGAAGCAAGTAGTGGTACACGGAGACACACACGCAAATAGATAAATGGGATTGTGCAAGCCAAAAGTTAGCCAAAATGTGGAATCCACGAAAATGCTCTTGTTGCACAATACTAGAGAGACGCTAGCACGATTGCACAATAGGCGGATACGGAGCTTGTGCACAACCTACTAGGGAAAAATGCAACGATCTCTATCCCAAGTATGCTATATGTATGGTATTTCGGTGCAATGATCCAAGATGATCTTATATGACAATCTTAATGTAGTATGATGCTACGGTTCTTGCTTATAAGCTCTTTGCTTATCTTTCCTCTTTGCTTAAAAGCTTGAGTGGCTCTTTCTCTTATGCAAAATTCACGAACCAAGATAGCAATTGTGTATGCGATGACAACTTTGTGACACACAAGTTGATTCCGAGATATGCACCACGATGGTATGTATGATATGGAGTATGCTTACTAATGTGCACAAGTCACATTGCCGGCAATACTCAATGGCTAGTCTCGATGGGTAAGCAACGCAAAAGATGGTCTATGATGGTTATCAATGCAATTGCAAGGTATGACAAAGATGTCGTCGAAGTTACCGTCCGTAGCGAAGATGAGTAGTCGACAAAAATGAGCGTTTGTTGTTGATGTCTCACCGCACCTAAATAGCCGAAACACAATAGCACACGGAAATCTCAACTCAAATTCGCGAACCCAAAGTCGAATGGTAGTACGGAGGTGTCGTGGGGTTTTGGCAAGTGGAAGTGGTGGTGGTTGTAGTGTGGAGGTATGTAGGTGTAGGTGGTGGTGGTGGTGGAGGAGGACTGCAAAACTGTTGGGGAACGTAGTAATTTCAAAATTTTCCTACGCACACACAAGATCATGGTGATGCATAGCAACGAGAGGGGAGAGTGCTGTCTACGCACTCGTGAGACCGAAGCGAAGCGTTGACACAACGTAGAGGAAGTAGTCGACGCCTTCCGGTTCGACCGATCCAAGCACCGTTATTCGGCACCTCCGAGTTCTTGACACACGCACAACTCGATGACGCACTTGACCTCCGATCCAGCAAAGCTTCGGGAGGAGTTCCGTCAAGACGACGGCGTGCAGACGATCTTGATGTTCAACCGTCGCAGGGCTTCGCCTAAGCACCGCTACAATATGACCGAGGTGTAATATCGTGGAGGGGGGCACCGCACACGGCTAAGGAACGATCACGATGATCAACTTGTGTGTCTATGGGGTGCCCCCTGCCCCCGTATATAAAGGAGTGGAGGAGGGGAGGGCCGGCCCTCTCTATGGCGCGCCCTAGGGGAGTCCTACTCCCACCGGGAGTAGGATTCCCCCTTTCCTAGTCCAACTAGGAGACCTTCCAAGTAGTAGGAGTAGGAGACAAGGAAGGGGAAGAGAGAAGGGAAGGAAGGAGGGGGTGCGGCCCCTCCCCCTAGTCCAATTCGGACTAGGCCATGGGGCGCGGCCTGCCCTAGGCAGCCCCTCTCTCTTTCCCGTATGGCCCAATAAGGCCCAATACTTCTCCCTCGCGAATTCCCGTAACTCTCCGGTACTCCGATAAATACCCGAACCACTCGGAACCTTTCCGAACTCTGAATATAGTCGTCCAATATATCGATCTTTACGTCTCGACCATTTCGAGACTCCTCATCATGTCCCCGATCTCATCCGGGACTCCGAACTCCTTCGTACATCAAAACTCATAAACTCATAATATAATCGCCATCGAAACCTTAAGCGTCACGGACCCTATGGTTCGAGAACAATGTAGACATGACCGAGACACGTCTCGGTCAATAACCAATAGCGGACCTGGATTCCCATATTGGTTCCTACATATTCTACGAAGATCTTTATCGGTCGATCCGCATAACAACATACGTTGTTCCTTTGTCATCGGTATGTTACTTGCCCGAGATTCGATCGTCGGTATCCAATACCTAGTTCAATCTCGTTACGGCAAGTCTCTTTACTCATTCTCAGAATACATCATCTCAAGAACTAACTCATTAGTTGCATTGCTTGCAAGGCTTATGTGATGTGCATTATCGAGAGGGCCCAGAGATACCTCTCCGACATTCGGAGTGACAAATCCTAATCTAGAAATACGCCAACCCAACAAGTACCTTCAGAGACACCTGTAGAGCACCTTTATAATCACACAGTTACGTTGTGATGTTTGGTGGCACACAAAGTGTTCCTCCGGTAAACGGGAGTTGCATAATCTCATAGTCATAGGAACATGTATAAGTCATGAAGAAAGCAATAGCAACATACTAAACGATCGGGTGCTAAGCTAACTGAATGGGTCATGTCAATCACATCATTCTCCTAATGATGTGATCCCGTTAATCAAATGACAACTCATGTCTATGGCTAGGAAACATAACCATCTTTGATTAACGAGCTAGTCAAGTAGAGGTATACTAGTGACACTCTGTTTGTCTATGTATTCACACATGTATCATGTTTCCGATTAATACAATTCTAGCATGAATAATAAACAATTATCATGAAATAAGGAAATAAATAATAACTTTATTATTGCCTCTAGGGCATATTTCCTTCAAAAACTGCAGTTTCGGTAGAGGAAGCCGGATGATCCGGGCCAGGAGCCGGATGATCCGGGCACGTCCGGATGATCCGGGTCGGAGTCCGGATGATCCGGGCAGGTCAATCTCGATCGGGAACTGCTCGGGAAGAACACGAAAACGGTGAGAAATTTGACGATTTCGTGGATTTTGGATGGATTTCGAGGGGAAGAAGGTGGGGAAAAGCAAGATCCACAAGTTACACACCGAATCCACGGATCAAAATCAACAAAACATCATCAAAACCAACAAATCATAACAAAATTTGGGGGTTATTTTTGGTGGGGATTTTCGGATTTAGGACGAAAACAACAAAATCAAGCTAGAAAACACGGGGTAGGGGCTCCAAAAACGTGATCAACTTGGCTCATGATACCATATGATGTAGGGTGAAACCCTATAGCGTCGATCTTTCACGTTTGGAGTGGATCCTACGGGGAATCACGAAGAACACGCGGAAGCACAAAAGGAAAACACGGGGAAAACAAGAGAGAATCACTCAACCAACAAGGAATCGATCACACAAGTATTAGATCACCACACACATAAGAGATACACGAGATCCAAAGTCAACAAAGGTAAGAACACAAAGGAACCGTTCTTCTCCGAGAGGAGGCCTTGATTTTCTTCCCTAAAGAGGGGTCTTGAATCCGCTTGGGGGATCTTCTCCGAAGAGGTCGTGATCTCCGAGGAGAAGTATCCAAGTGGATGAGCAAAGGCTCTCACACAAATATGAGCTAATCCAATGCTAAGTCTCAAAGTGAGGAGATGGGGTCCTATAAATAGACTTGGGGGCGAAGGGGTACATGGGCTCAGCCCAACACGCGCACACAAGCGCTGGCCGGATGATCCGGACGAGGGTACGGATGATCCGGGCTGGTCCGGATGGTCCGGGTGGTGGCCCAGATGAGCTGGAGGGTCAGCTGGTGGTGGCGACGGGCTGGATGTCCGGCTGGTGGTCCGGATGTCCGGGCAGGGTCCGGATGATCCGGGACTAGGTCCGGATGATCCGGCTTCAGGTTTGAGCTTCGGGAGTCTTCGGCCGAGTTAGCCAGATCGTCCGGGCCGGGGTCTGGATCGTCCGGGCTCTGTCCGGATCGTCCGGGCCGCCGTCCGGATCGTCCGGCCATCCTGGTCCTTGGTGCTTTTTCGTCTCCGTCTTCATGCATGTCTTCTGCTTCCGGTTCTCCTTACTTCCTAGCTTCTTCATGGTTGACTCCTTGGTACCTGAGTATGCATAGCGTTTCCGTTTGAGGTAGTAACCATGTCTCATGTGAATCGAAAGGGAATTGTGAGAGGAGTGATGTCACCTCGGTTTCAAGAGCTCTTGCACGTGCTCGAGTCATAGGTCCTTGTGGGGTTGGAGGTGTTGATGTAGAGTCCATGGGGATGATGGAAGGATGCTCCGCATCAACCGGGTTCTCCCGCTCCAAGGTCGGCCTCATTAGATCTGTCAGATGAGCGGGCACTGCGACCCGAGCCGGATGTGCATGAGGGACATGCCGACTGCCGAGGTGGCCCAGATGGTGAATGAGATCTCCGACCTCAAGCTGTCGAAAAGGTCTTGGCGGTTCGGCAAGCGGCCATACTCCCGCGCCAACCCGCCGCCTGCTGTAAGTTCTTCAACTCTTTCTTTTTAGTACTTGTCTTGGTCTTGATCTTGGTCTTAAACAGTCGATCCTTTGGACGCATATCTATATGTCTCCGGCGACGGCCGCCATCGTGGGGCCGGGTGGAAACTACCAGCCGGACCGGGAGGTGAGCGATGTGGACGACCCCGACTTGGGGGCGGCCGCCTTGGAGTTCGACGCCATAGGCGGCGGTGACGTAGCAGGCGGCTCCGAAGACGGAGGCAGCCTCGAGACCTGGCCTGACGATGACGAGAAGAGGATGAGCTGCGCCTTACACGAGGTGCTGGCAAGGCGGATGCGGGTTCCTTCATCGAGTCGGCTGCTCGAGGCGGCACACGCAAGCGCAAACAAGGCGCCGTCTTGTTCGGCGGTGCGCCGAAGAAGACCAAGAACCTGACCGCCGCGACCAGGCGGAAGGAGGCCGCTACAAAGGCGGCCAAGTTCCCGAAACTTCTGAAGGCGCCTCCTATGGTGTCGGCGTAAGAAACTTTTCCTTGTTCTTCCCTTTTTTGTTGATTCTATCTGAGCTTCCTCGCTTTATTTTTCTTGACTTAGGGCCCCGCTCTCTCTTGAGAAGTCGGCCGCTGCCTCCGTTATTGGGTCGGCGGAGACCTCCACCACCACCCGGCGAATCGACCCTGCAGCCGACCTTTGGGAGGCGCAGGAACGAAACGCGGGGGAGGTGCGCGAGGAGCAGGAAGCCGCCCGTAGGAAGAAGGCGGAGGCAGACAAGGCGGAGGCCGCCGTGCTGAAGAAGCTGGCGAAGGCTAAAGCCGATGTCGTGGTGAAGAAGTTGGCTGAAGAGGCCGCGCGCCATCAGGCGCCGTTATTCATCATTCCCCTGAACTCCGTGCCGCCACCACCAGAGTTCATGACGCAGATTGGGGGAGCCGGCAATGACCATACGGACATGGAGAGGGAAGGCGGCGATGTCGCCATGCCAGTGGCGGATGCGCCTCCACCACCGCCGTCTGGAGGAGCGCAGGACCACCAGCCGGCTGGCCTGCTGTCGCAAACAGCCAGAGGCGAGATGACGATGGGCCCGACTCCTGAGGCCCACACACCATCACGCTGCCGTGGCGCGAAAGCGGCCTCAGCGCCACGACCGCTGGAAGCCAGCGCCGCGAGCTCATCAGTCCCAGATGCCGACGCGACCAGCGCTGCGCCTGCTGACTGGGTGCGGGGAGGCGGGACGGGAGCCTTAAACAAGGCGGTCCTAGACGTCCAGGCCAATCTCCGAGCTGAGGCCGACGCTCTCAAGCATTGCAACAAGGCGTTCTTGGATTCGCGAGTGGCCATTCGAGTATGTTTCTTACTTCTCCGTCTTTGATTCTTGTACTTCTCTGTGGGGGCGTTCCAGTGCACCCACTGGGTGTAGCCCCCGATTTTCGGGCCGGCTGCTCAGTAGGCGGCTCGGAACTTTAATTTGGAAGCTCCGGGTGCTAACTTCGTCTGATATCCTTGTTGTAGGATTATCATAACCTTCGCGCGGCCACCTTCAACTCCAATGTCCAGGAGCTGGACCAACGGACCGCCGACTTGTCGGAAAGCCAGAGTAAGTCTTCATTTTCTTTCTCTGCGGGGGCGCGCTGGCGCACCCGCGGGCTGTAGTCCCCGAGATTCGGGCCGACTGCTGAGCGGTCGAGCCAGATCTCTCCGGCAACTGCATTTCTTCTTTGCTGATCGTTGATAATGTAACGCCCTCGATGCGGCTATAGCTCCCACGTGTCGAAGCACGACTTAGAGGCATAACCGCATTGAAAGCAATGTCGCAAGTGAGGTAATCTTCGCACAATCCATGTAATACATAAGGGAAAAGGTACATAGTTGGCTTACAGTCGCCACTTCACACAATTACATGAATAAAGCATTACATCATCCAGATACAATCAAGGTCCGACTACGGAACCAAAATAAAAGAAGAACAACCCCACATGCGACACAAGTCCCCGATCGCCCCAACTGGGCTCCACTACTAATCGTCTGGAAAGGAAACATAGTATCGACCAAGGGCCTCATCATATTCCCACTTTAGCTCAATTGCGCCATCAGCTGCATCACCGTACTGCATCTGTTTTGGTAGAATCATGAGCCACGAGGGACTCAAAGAATCTCACACCCGCGAGATCAAGACTATTTAAGCTTAAGGGAAGGCTGGTGTCAAAAAGGAGGAGCTGCTGCAAGCGACTAGCATATATGGTGGCTACATCGCAAAAGAGAGCGAGAAGAGAAGCAAAGGCGCGGTCGTGAAACTATTAGCGATCAAGAAGTGATCCCGACTACTTACGTCAAGCATAACTCCAACACCGTGTTCACTTCCGGACTCCGAGAAGAGACCATCACGGTTACATACACGGTTGATGTATTTTAATTAAGGTCAACTTCGGGTTTTCTACAACCGACATTAACAAATTCCCATCTGCCTCATAACCGGGCACGGCTTTGAAAGATAATACCTGCAGGGTGTCCCAACTTAGCCCATCACAAGCTCTCACGGTCGTCGAAGGAATAAACCTTCACCCAAGACACACCGATCGACTCGGTATCCCGTACATCAAGACATTTCGACAATGGTAAAACTAAACCAGCAAAGCCGCCCGATGTGCCGACAAATCCCGATAGGAGCTGCACATATCTCGTTCTCGTGGCACACCGGATGAGCAGTCCGCATAACTAAAACCAGACCTCAAGTTTCCTTGAGGGGGCCCGCAAAGCGCTCTAGTTTGGACCAACACTCGAAGGAGCACCGCCCGGGGTTAAAATAAAGATGACCCTCGGGCTCGCGAAACCCAAGGGAAAAAGGGTAT
Source organism: Aegilops speltoides (assembly GCA_021437245.1). Taxonomy (NCBI): domain Eukaryota; kingdom Viridiplantae; phylum Streptophyta; class Magnoliopsida; order Poales; family Poaceae; genus Aegilops; species Aegilops speltoides. The sequence continues at coordinate 432,383,454 of CM038147.1, read as the reverse complement.
AGGTGGCAAATGGTAAAACCAAGGTTGGGCCTTGCTGGAGGAGTTTTATTCAAAGCGAACTGTCAAGGGGTCCCATAAATCACCCGACCGTAAGGAACGCAAAAATCAAGGAACATAACACCGGTATGACGGAAACTAGGGTGGCAAGAGTGGAACAAAACACGGGCATAAGGCCGAGCCTTCCACCCTTTACCAAGTATATAGATGCATTAATTAAAACAATAGATATTGTGATATCCCAAAATATCCATGTTCCAACAAGGAACAAACTTCATCTTCACCGCAACTAGCAACGCTATAAGAGGGCCGAGCAAAGCGGTAACATAGCCAAACAACGGTTTGCTAGGACATGGATGGTTAGAGGTTGACATGGCAATATGGGTGGCATGATATAGCAAGTGGTAGGTATCGCAGCATAGGCATAGCAAAAGAGCGAGCATCTAGCAAGCAAAGATAGAAGTGATTTCAAGGTATGGTCATCTTGCTCGTAAGGTTCTCGAGTTGTCGAAGGCTTGATCTTCGTGGCGTTCTCAACAGGCTCCTCGTTCACGTACTCGTCTCCGGCTCTACCCAAAGCAAGAACACAAGCAACGGAACCACAATCAAACAAGGAACATATGCACAAGCAATATGATGCAATACATGACATGCTATGCGAGATGTGATATGCAATGCATATGTATGCTCGGAAGGAAAATGATGAACTGGGCATCAACTTGGCAAACCAAGTATGCCGCTGGAAAGATGAGATGATTTCGTTGAAATCGATATAAAGATCACCGAATCGGATGCACGGTTTGCAAATGACAAGCAAAACAAGAATGACGCAAATCTGCGTTTAACAGCCCGATGCTACTTAGCACGCAACACAAAACTATGCTACAGCACCCCAACATAAAAACAAAGCATATGGCAACGAACTACAGGAGATGCTTAACAATAGAGGAGCACTGAGCTACGGCTAAATCACATCATAACATGTTCAAACAAGCATGGTGAAAGTGCTCAAAATATCAGGTTCACAGACTTAGTGAAAATACTAACATGGCAGGAATTAACATCAGAAGGCATGTTTAGAGCAAGCAAACAACATGCTACAGGAACTTATAATAGCAAAGCAAGGCATGACATGATTCTACTCAAAGCATATTTCAATAGTCCCTTACTGACCATAAGCCAAAAGGACCTTAAGAAATGATGGCACCCATGTAAACATTGCAAGTTTTATTACAGATTTCAGACTTAGTGAAAATATCAGGACATGGCAAAACAGATTCAACATGGCATGTTCGTGAGCTCGATGCACTCACTACAGAGCATCTCAAGATAAACTAAGCATACACCCATCAAGAAGACATGGCATAGGAGCTATACATGGCAAGAACAACATCATAGCATACACGGATCAACTACACCGACCTCGTGAAAATTGAATCTAATGCAAACAGTCTGCCAGGAAACAATTTCAAGCAAAAGTAGAGCACGAAAATGACATGCTAGACTACTCCATAAATACCAACAAAGGCATGGATGGATAGAGCACAACCATATGTTCAAAACACCCTTACTGATCATGCTCAAAAGGGCATAGATCTCTCTGAAACAACCTAAACATATGGCATAAAATTATCAGCAGGACAAGACTTAGTGAAATCACTAAGTTCCTGAAATCAATAACATCATCATCCCTACTTTGCATGCTTGTTCTAGTCAACACATAGCTCACAAAAATACATGGAAAATACCCCTGGAAAGATGGCATGGCAATGTTCAACTCACATGTAGGACTCAAATTCATAGGGTGCACACATAATTCATGGCAAAAATGACAAAAGAGCTCGAACTGATAAGATTCTGAAACTAACGATCTGAAGCTATCTTCCAACAGCATTTCGGGCATCAAGATGAGCTCAAATGCAAATGATGCAATGGAATGAAATGATGTACTCTTCGAGACGAACATTTTGACATATTATACGCCCAAAACGGAGCCACGGTTGCAGAGATGTGATGCGTGAAAATGCACGAAATAATTCGAAAAGGGACTTAGTGGTTTGGGGGGAGAAGAAAGTCAACCGTGATTGGATCTGGATCGGGCGGCTCTCGAGGTGGTTGCTGCCGGAGGAGTTCGCCGGAGGAGCTCGCCGGAGGAGGAGGTCGGCGGCGGCGGGGTTCGGCGGCGGCGGGCGGCAACGGGCGGCGCGGCTGGGCCATGTTGGGCGCCAATGGGCGCAAGGTGGCGCAAGGCGGCGGCGGCGGTGGCGGCGGGCGGCGCAAGCGGCGGCGGTGGCGCGGGCGGTGTGTGTGGCGCTGGAGGGCGCTGGCCCCATGGCGCCAAGGGCTCAGCGGCGGTATGATGTGTGTGCCACGTGTCGCGTGTACGTTCGCCGGGCGGCGGCGCGCGGACGCTGTCCGCCCGATCCGGACGTGTCCGCGGCGGGCGGAGGAGCGGGCTAGGGTTTTGGGTGGTTTGGACCCGGATTTGTGGAGGTGTATTTATAGGCATAGGGGAGCTAGGAGAGTCCAAATGGGGTGTAGTTTTCGCCCACGATCGTGATCGAACGACCGAGGGCATGGAGGGAGTTAGATGGGTTATTGGGCTGTTTTGGAGGGTTGTTGGGCTGCAACTCAAAAGAGGCCTTTGCGAGGGTGCGGTTAACCGTTGGAGTACCAAGCGAACTCCAAATGACCCGAACTTGACAGTGGTCTACGGTGCTATACCAGGCCACTTGGCAAGGCTCGGTCCATTCCGAGAATGTTCAACACCCGCACACGGAAAAAGGACAAGAGGGGACGCTGGGAACATAGGAGTGTCGGATTGCAAAAGCGGACAACGGGAATATGCTCGGAATCATGAGACGAACACGTATGCAAATGAGATGCACATGATGACATGATATGAGATGCATGACATGGACAAAATGCAAAACGAAAACAAAACCCAACCACGGAGGAAAATCATATCACATATCCGAAAATGGCAAGAGTTGGAGTTACAAATATGGAAAGATACATCCGGGGTGTTACAACACTCCACCACTACAAGAGGATCTCGTCCCAGATCTAGGACTGAAAGAACTCGGATATTCGAACGGAGGTGATCCTCGCGCCCTGTGGCTTCTCGGTCGGAATGGTGTGACCACTTTACTTTTAGGAATTTGATTGACTTGTTGCGAGTCTTGCGCTCGGTTTCTTCAAGAATAGCAGCGGGTGCTCATGATAAGAAAGATCTTCTTGGAGGTCAATTTCTTCAAAGTTGATAGTGCGCCAGAATCTTGAAGCACTTGCGGAGCTGTGACACGTGAAACACATCGTGCACGTTTGCAAAGTTGGATGGAAGCTCAAGTTGATAGGCGAGATCGCCTCTTTGCCAATGATCTTGAAAGGACCCACGTATCTAGGGGCAAGCTTCCTTTGATACCGGGCGGCGAGTGCCTTTCATTGGAGAGACGCGAGGTAGACATGGTCTCCGATTTCAAAAGCCACATCACGGTGCTTGTCATCATAATAGCCCTTACCGCGCGATTATGCGCTTTGAGATTCTCACGAATGACTTTGCACATTTCTTCGCTTCGTGATCAAGTCGTTGCCAAGAAGTTGGCGTTCACCTGTCTCGGACCAATTGAGAGGAGTACGCACTTTCGCCATATAAATTTCGAATGGGGCCTTGCCCGAACTTGCTTGGAAGCTGTTGTTGTAAGAGAACTTCGGCATATGGGAGACACTCTTCCCACTTCATGCCAAAAGAAATGACACAAGCCCCGAGCATATCTTCAAGGATTTGATTGACTCGCTCGACTTGGCCACTAGTTTGAGGATGAAAAGCTGTCTTTGAAACGAATCTTTGGTGCCCATGGCCTTCGAAAAGAATCCCGAACTTAGAAGTGAAGATGCTTCCACGGTCCAAGAGATCAATTGTGGAATACCGTGCAAGGAGACAATTCGAGGTGTAAAGCTCTGCCAGCTGAGCTGCTGTGATAGATTCTTTGACAGGAAGAAAATGAGCCACTTTAGTAAGCTTGTCAATGACAACGAAGATAGCATCATTTCCACGCTTGGACTTAGGAAAACCAGTCACAAAGTCCATCTCGATATGATCAAACTTCCATTCTGGAATAGCAAGAGGTTGGAGGAGACCAGCTGGTCTTTGGTGTTCTGCTTTCACTCTTCTGCAGACATCACATTCATTCACGAATTGAGCAATTTCTCGCTTCATTCGAGTCCACCAATACGACTGCTTGAGGTCATGGTACATCTTCGTACTTCCAGGATGAATGGATAGGAGGGAATTGTGTGCCTCATTCATGATGACTTTTCTCAGATCGCCTTTAGGAACCACAATACGATCCTCGAAGAAAAGAGTGTCTTTGTCATCCAAGCGATAGCACTTGTATTTGGAAATGCCCTTTTCAATACCACGTTTCACCTTCTTCACCATGGTATCCAGAAGTTGAGCCTCACGAATTTGATCTTCCAAAGTAGGAGAGACTATGAGGTTGGCAAGAAATCCTTGAGGAACAACTTGAAGATTCAGCTTGCGGAAAGCTTCACAAAGATCCGTTGGAAGGGCTTGAGAATTAGATCTGCTGCAATAAGCCTTTACTCGCTCAAGGCATCTGCAATCACATTCGCCTTGCCAGAGTATATTCAATACTTGGATTGTACTCTTGAATCATTTCACCCATCGAGTTTGCCTGAGGTTGAGGTTTGGTTGAGTGAAGATATACTTGAGGCTCTTGTGATCGGTGAAAATGTCCACTTTCCTTCCCAACAAGAGATGTCTCCATGTTATCAATGCATGGACAACTGCCGCCAACTCAAGATCGTGAGTGGGGTAGTTCTTTTCGTTGGGCTTCAACTGGCGAGAGGTATAAGCCACAACCTTCTTCTCTTGCATTAACACAGCACCGAGACCTTGCAAGGAAGCATCACAGAAAACTTCGAATGGCTTGGATTCATCAGGAGGAGTCAAGACAGGAGCTGTAACTAGCTTCTCTTTGAGGGTGTTGAAAGCGACATCACACTCAAAGGCCCGACATACTTGACATGCTTCGAGGAGGTTGGAAAGAGGCTTTGCAATCTTGGAGAAGTTCTCAACGAATCTTCGCAATAGCTTGCAAGACCGAGAAAATCATGGAGCTGCTTGACATTCGAGGAGGTTCCCAATTCACAATTGAAGACACCTTCTCGGGATTAACAGCGATGCCCTTGGCTGAGATGATATGACCAAGATAAAGAACTTCATCAAGCCGTAACTCACATTTGGAAAACTTCGCATAGAATTGATGTTCTCTCGAGCTTGTCGAGCACCAATCGCAAATGTTTGGCATGATCCCGCTTGTTCTTGGAAAGACCAAAATATCATCGAGATACACCAAGACGAATTCATTTGTGTAGGGGTTGAAGATAAAGTTCATCATGCGAGAGAAAGTTGGAGGAGCATTGACAAGGCGAAAGACATGACAAGTATATTCATAAGAACCAAAGCTTGTTCGAATGCTGTCTTGGGAATATCTTGTTCACGAATCTGAATCGATGATAACCCATACGGAGGTCAAGCTTGGAGAATACTTTAGCACCTTTGAGTTGCTCGAATAGCTCATTGATGTTGGGAAGTGGATACTTGTTCTTGATTGTCTTCTTGTTCAATGGACGGTAATCAACACAAAGTCGGTCCGTGCCATCTTTCTTCTGGACAAAAAGAACTCCACATCCCCATGGAGATGAACTCGGTCCGATCAAACCCAGACGCTCTTGTTCATCGAGCTGCTTCTTCAATTCTTTCAGCTCCTTGGGTCCAAGCTTGTAAGGACGCTTGCAAACGGGTTCAGTGCAGGCTCAAGATCAATAACGAATTCGACTGGCCGATGAGGAGGCATACCCGAAGCTCTTACGGAAAGACATCTTGGTACTCACAAACGATCGGAATTTGAGAGATAGCATCAATTCGCCCTTCTCATTGAGAGAAAACAACCGAATGGTTTCATCACGAGCGGCATAGATGATAACATCCTCGGAAGGGTGTGTCAATTGAATTTCCTGGCAGCACAATCAAGTCGAGCCTTGTCTTTGAAAAGCCATCCATCCCAAGAATTAAATCAATATCGAGTCACCAAGAACAATTGGTTTAGCAGAAATCTATAGTCACCCATCTTGATAGAAACATCCGGGACAAAATTATTAGCTGTCATTTGCTTACCCGGGACACAATCGATAAGAACTAGGCAATGCTTGAAAACCCAACTCATTCTTAGATGCAAAAGGTCTTGAGATGAAAGAAAGTGATGCACCAAGATCAAATAAGACTTTTGCAGAATATCATTAATCGAAGATTACCCATGATCACATCTGAAGAATCCTCTGCTTGAGCTGCATTCATCATATTCACCTTTGCAGACTTGGGATTATGCTTGACCACTGCATTGCTTGAAGACCTCACAGGGGGAGGAGGAGGAAGGCGCCTTTGGTTATGGCATTTGTTCGCATAGTGACCTTTCTGCTGGCACTTGTTGCAGGTCACCTCTGAGAGCGGACGGTGATAAGGAGCATTTGACCTTGGAGCTTGAGGCTGAGACTTGTTCTGGTAGCTTGGGTTGGGTGGGTGGGAAGATCCACGACCACCTGAGTTCTTCTGTTGATAAGGCTGACGGAACGGAGGAGGAGGAAGGTAGAACTTTTGCTGCTTTGCTGCCACTTGAGAAGAAGAAGAAGACTGAACTGCATCCCTGATTCTCTTCTTTGAAGCCTCACACTTGAGCTGAGCACCTTCTAGCTTGAGTGCCATATTATAGAATTGATCAAACTGAGTAGGCTCAGAAAGAACAAGAGATAACTGCAGATCCTCTCGAAGGCCACCTCTGAACTGATAGATCATACTTTTCTCATCAGGAACGTCTTGTTTGGCAAAACGAGCAAGTTTCTGAAACTGTATGTTGTATTCGTACACTGACATGTTCCCTTGCTTGAGATTGCGAAACTCCTCACGCTTGCTCTCAACAACACTGGAAGGAATATGGTGAGCTTTAAAGTCCCGACAGAAATCAGTCCAAGTAATCACTCGACCACCTCTAGAATCCTTGTATTGCTGGAACCAATCAGCTGCCTGATCCTTGAGCTGAAAAGACGCGAACTTGACGTAGTCCTCGTGTCCGACATTGCTGCATTCAAATGCTTGTTGATATCCACGAGCCAATCGTCGGCATCGTGGCCTCGGCACGATGGTGAAAGACTTTGGCTGGTTGGCAAGGAACTGGTTGAGTGTAGGAAATCGTGGTGATGATAGAACTGCCTTGACCTTGATTCCTTGGTTGCCTTGGCCTTGGTTACGCTCTTGCATCAGCTGGATCAACAAGCGGCGTTGGCGTTAGTGGTTGCCATCAAAGTTTGCCATGCCTCCGGAGGCGGAGGTGGAGGTGGAGGGTTCGCCGACTCCCATCATCTGCGTTCCGGATTCTCGACGTTGGCGGAGCCATCTGAAGAGGGTGACATCCGTTAGCATCTTGATAGCAGATAGACAAGTTGAATCAGCGGATAGAAATTGCAACATATAGTCTTCACAATAAACATTGAACAGGGATGAGCGAATGAATTCCAAAGTAAACATCATGTCCATTAAGGTGAGAAGCCACTTGATAAGAGATTGATGAATGAAAATAAAAACAAGGTATGAATGGAACAAATAAGTGGTAAGGATTACCCAATCACAAACCAAATATCTGCGGAAGAAAATGCTAGAGCTACTTGAATCCCACCTATAAACTCCCAAACTTTCGGTTATGCAATCAGTGTTGGGGATACAGGGAGCAATATATATATCTCACCCAAGCTAACAATCCCTACATCCAAAGTTGTATCCATCCTTCAACACATAACCAAGAAACCTTCGAAATCGTGTACCTCAACCTTGAAAAGCATCCGTTATACGAGTCATGGCAATACTCCGTACTCACCACAATCTTGGGTTAGCGGGTTATCTCACCAACCGACTGCATAAAAGAGATTTTCGATGTCGGCGTCTAAACTCAGGTATTCCAGAATCTGCAACGATAAAATTATGACGACAACACCTCGAGCTCAACTCCCCGGACACCGCCACAACCCCTAAATGTCGAGGAGGCACCAAGACAATGTTGTCATCATAAGAATATCGAACGATCCCAAGATACCAGCGTGATCCTAAAAAAAATTTTAGTGAAATTTGAGAAGAGAAGAGTCAAAACTCTCGTCAGATACCTCACCGTAAGGTCGAAGGAATGGGAGTAAAAGAATTCCTAAACTCTCCGATATATATAATCCTAAATGACTCAAAACATTTTTCTAGACACAACTCGGCCACTAAAAGCGATCAAGCGGTGGGGGCTCCTAAGGTCGGGGATGGCTCGATTACCAACTTAGCGCCTCGATGCGGCTATAGCTCCCACGTGTCGAAGCACGACTTAGAGGCATAACCGCATTGAAAGCAATGTCGCAAGTGAGGTAATCTTCACACAATCCATGTAATACATAAGGGAAAAGGTACATAGTTGGCTTACAGTCGCCACTTCACACAATTACATGAATAAAGCATTACATCATCCAGATACAATCAAGGTCCGACTACGGAACCAAAATAAAAGAAGAACAACCCCACATGCGACACAAGTCCCCGATCGCCCCAACTGGGCTCCACTACTAATCGTCTGGAAAGGAAACATAGTATCGACCAAGGGCCTCATCATATTCCCACTTTAGCTCAATTGCGCCATCAGCATTTGCATCACCGTACTGCATCTGTTTTGGTAGAATCAGGAGCCACGAGGGACTCAAAGAATCTCACACCAGCGAGATCAAGACTATTTAAGCAAGGGAAGGCTGGTGTCAAAAGGAGGAGCTGCTGCAGCGACTAGCATATATGGTGGCTACATCGCAAAAGAGAGCGAGAAGAGAAGCAAGGCGGTCGTGAAACTATTAGCGATCAAGAAGTGATCCCGACTACTTACGTCAAGCATAACTCCAACACCGTGTTCACTTCCGGACTCCGCCGAGAAGAGACCATCACGGTTACATACACGGTTGATGTATTTTAATTAAGGTCAACTTCGGTTTTCTACAACGGACATTAACAAATTCCCATCTGCCTCATAACATGAGCACGGCTTTGAAAGATAATACCTGCAGGGTGTCCCAACAAGCCCATCACAAGCTCTCACGGTCGTCGAAGGAATAAACCTTCACCCAAGACACACCGATCGACTCGGTATCCCAGACATCAAGACATTTCGACAATGGTAAAACTAAACCAGCAAAGCCTCCCGATGTGCCGACAAATCCCGATAGGAGCTGCACATATCTCGTTCTCGGGCACACCGGATGAGCAGTCCGTTACAACTAAAACCAGACCTCAAGTTTCCTTGAGGGGCGCCAAAAGCGCTCTAGTTTGGACCAACACTCGAAGGAGCACCGCCCGGGGTTAAAATAAAGATGACCCTCGGGCTCGCGAAAACCCAAGGGAAAAAGGGTATAGGTGGCAAATGGTAAAACCAAGGTTGGGCCTTGCTGGAGGAGTTTTATTCAAAGCGAACTGTCAAGGGGTCCCATAAATCACCCGACCGTAAGGAGCATAAAATCAAGGAACATAACACCGTATGACGGAAACTAGGGTGGCAAGAGTGGAACAAAACACCGGGCATAAGGCCGAGCCTTCCACCCTTTACCAAGTATATAGATGCATTAATTAAAACAATAGATATTGTGATATCCCAAAATATCCATGTTCCAACAAGGAACAAACTTCATCTTCACCGCAACTAGCAACGCTATAAGAGGGCCGAGCAAAGCGGTAACATAGCCAAACAACGGTTTGCTAGGACATGGATGGTTAGAGGTTGACATGGCAATATGGGTGGCATGATATAGCAAGTGGTAGGTATCGCAGCATAGGCATAGCAAAAGAGCGAGCATCTAGCAAGCAAAGATAGAAGTGATTTCAAGGTATGGTCATCTTGCACAGTAAGGTTCTCGAGAGTTGTCGAAGGCTTGATCTTCGTGAGGCGTTCTCAACAGGCTCCTCGTTCACGTACTCGTCTCCGGCTCTACCCAAAGCAAGAACACAAGCAACGGAACCACAATCAAACAAGGAACATATGCACAAGCAATATGATGCAATACATGACATGCTATGCGAGATGTGATATGCAATGCATATGTATGCTCGGAAGGAAAATGATGAACTGGGCATCAACTTGGCAAACCAATGAAGATATACTTGAGGCTCTTGTGATCGGTGAATATGTCCACTTTCCTTCCCAACAAGAGATGTCTCCATGTTATCAATGCATGGACAATCGCCGCCAACTCAAGATCGTGAGTGGGGTAGTTCTTTTCGTTGGGCTTCAATGGCGAGAGGTATAAGCCACAACCTTCTTCTCTTGCATTAACACAAAGACCGAGACCTTGCAAGGAAGCATCACGAAAAACTTCAATGGCTTGGATTCATCAGAGGAGTCAAGACAGAGCTGTAACTAGCTTCTCTTTGAGGGTATTGAAAGCGACATCACACTCAAAGGCCCGGACATACTTGACATGCTTCGAGGAGGTTGGAAAGAGGCTTTGCAATCTTGGAGAAGTTCTCAACGAATCTTCGCAATAGCTTGCAAGACCGAGAAAATCATGGAGTCGCTTGACATTCTCGAGGAGGTTCCCAATTCACAATTGAAGACACCTTCTCGGGATTCACCGCGATGCCCTTGGCTGAAATGATATGACCAAGATAAAGAACTTCATCAAGCCGAACTCACATTTGGAAAACTTCAGATAGAATTGATGTTCTCTCGAGCTTGTCGAGCACCAATCGCAAATGTTTGGCATGATCCTGCTTGTTCTTGGAGAAGACCAAAATATCATTGAGATACACCAAGACGAATTCATTTGTGTAGGGGTTGAAGATAAAGTTCATCATGCGAGAGAAAGTTGGAGGAGCATTGACAAGGCCGAAAGACATGACAGTATATTCATAAGAACCAAAGCTTGTTCTGAATGCTGTCTTGGGAATATCTTGTTCACGAATGCGAATCGATGATAACCCATACGGAGGTCAAGCTTGAGAATACTTTAGCACCTTTGAGTTGCTCGAATAGCTCATTGATGTTGGGAAGTGGATACTTGTTCTTGATTGTCTTCTTGTTCAATGGACGGTAATCAACACAAAGTCGGTCCGTGCCATCCTTCTTCTGGACAAAAAGAACTCCACATCCCCATGGAGATGAACTCGTCCGATCAAACCCAGACGCTCTTGTTCATCGAGCTGCTTCTTCAATTCTTTCAGCTCCTTGGGTCCAAGCTTGTAAGGACGCTTGCAAACGGGTTCGATGCGGTGCTCAAGATCAATAACGAATTCGACTGGCCGATGAGGAGGCATACCCGGAAGCTCTTCTGGAAAGACATCTTGGTACTCACAAACGACTGGAATTTGAGAGATAGCATCCAATTCGCCCTTCTCATTGAGAGAAAACAACCGAATGGTTTCATCACGAGTGGCATAGATGATAACATCCTCGTAAGGGTGTGTCAATTGAATTTCCTGGCAGCACAATCAAGTTGAGCCTTGTCTTTGAAAGCCACCATCCCAAGAATTAAATCAATATCGAGTCACCAAGAACAATTGGTTTAGCAGAAATCTATAGTCACCCATCTTGATAGAAACATCCGGACAAAATTATTAGCTGTCATTTGCTTACCCGGGACACAATCGATAAAGAACTAGGCAATGCTTGAAAACCCAACTCATTCTTAGATGCAAAAGGTCTTGAGATGAAAGAAAGTGAAGCACCAGATCAAATAATACTTTTGCAGGAATATCATTAACTGAAGATTATCCATGATCACATCTGAAGAATCCTCTTGCTTGAGCTGCATTCATCATGTTCACCTTTGCATACTTGGGATTATGCTTGACCACCGCATTGCTTGAAGACCTCACAGGGGAGGAGGAGGAAGGCGCTTTGGTTATGGCATTTGTTCGCATAGTGACCTTTCGCTGGCACTTGTTGCAGTCACCTCGAGAGCGGACGGTGATAAGGAGCATTTGACCTTGGAGCTTGAGGCTGAGACTTGTTCTCGTAGCTTGGGTTGGGTGGGTGGGAAGATCCACGACCACCGAGTTCTTCTTGATAAAGGCCGACGGAACGGAGGAGGAGGAAGGTAGAACTTTTGCTGCTTTGTCGCCACTTGAGAAGAAGAAGAAGACTGAATCGCATCCCCGATTCTCTTCTTTGAAGCCTCACACTTGAGCTGAGCACCTTCTAGCTTGAGTGCCATATTATAGAATTGATCAAACTGAGTAGGCTCAGAAAGAACAAGAGATAACTGCAGATCCTCTCGAAGGCCACCTCTGAACTGATAGATCATACTTTTCTCATCAGGAACGTCTTGTTTGGCAAAACGAGCAAGTTTCAAATCAGATGTTGTATTCAGACATCGACATGTTCCCTTGCTTGAGATTGCGAACTCCTCACGCTTGCTCTCAACAACACCGAAGGAATATGGTGAGCTTTAAAGTCCCGACAGAAATCAGTCCAAGTAATCACCGACCACCTCTAGAATCCTTGTATTGTGGAACCAATCACCGCCTCGATCCTTGAGCTGAAAAGACGCGAACTTGACGTAGTCCTCGTGTCCGACATTGCTGCATTCAAATGCTTGTTGATATCCACGAGCCAATCGCCGCATCTGGGCCTCGGCACAAGAGGTGAAAGACTTTGGCTGGTTGGCAAGGAACTGGTTGAGTGTAGGAAACGTGGCTGATGATAGAACTGCCCTTGACCTTGATTCCCTTGGTTGCCTTGGCCTTGGTTACGCTCTTGCATCACTGGATCAACAACCGAAAGTTGCCGTTAGTGGTTGCCATCAAAGTTTGCCATGCCTCCGGAGGCGGAGGTGGAGGTGGAGGGTTCGCTCGACTCCCATCACTGCGTCCGGATTACTCGACGCTGGCGGAGCCATCTGAAGAGGGTGACATCCGTTAGCATCTTGATAGATGATAGACAAGTTGAATCAACGGATAGAAATTGCAACATATAGTCTTCACAATAAACATTCAACAGGATGAACGAATGAATTCCAAAGTAAACATCATGTCCATTAAGGTGAGAAGCCACTTGATAAGAGATTGATGAAAGAAAATAAAAAAACAAGGTATGAATGGAACAAATAAGTGGTAAGGATTACCCAATCACAAACCAAATATCTGCGGAAGAAAATGCTAGAGCTACTTGAATCCCACCTATAAACTCCCAAACTTTCCGTTATGCAATCAGTGTTGGGGATACAGGGAGCAATATATATATCTCACCCAAGCTAACAATCCCTACATCCAGCTGTATCCATCCTTCAACACATAACCAAGAAACCTTCGAAATCGTGTACCTCAACCTTCAAAAGCATCCGTTATACGAGTCATGGCAATACTCCCGTACTCACCACAAAGATCTTGGGTTAGCGGGTTATCTCACCAACTGATCGCATAAAAGAGATTTTCGATGTCGGCGTACTAAACTCAGGTATTCCAGAATCGCAACGATAAAATTATGACGACAACACCTCGAGCTCAACTCCCCGGACACTGCCACAACCCCTAAATGTCGAGGCAACCAAGACAATGTTGTCATCATAAGAATATCGAACGATCCCAAGATACCAGCGTGATCCTAAAAAAATTTTAGTGAAATTTGAGAAGAGAAGAGTCAAAACTCTACGTCAGATACCTCACCGAAGGTCAAGGACCGGGAGTAAAAAGAATTCCTAAACTCTCCGATATATATAATCCTAAATGACTCAAAACATTTTTCTAGACACAACTCGCCACTAAAAGCGATCAGCAGGTGGGGCTCCTAAGGTCGGGATGGCTCGATTACCAACTTAGCGCCTCGATGCGGCTATAGCTCCCACGTCGGGCACGACTTAGAGGCATAACCGCATTGAAAGCAATGTCGCAAGTGAGGTAATCTTCACACAATCCATGTAATACATAAGGAAAAGGTACATAGTTGGCTTACAATGCCACTTCACACAATTACATGAATAAAGCATTACATCATCCAGATACAATCAAGGTCCGACTACGGAACCAAAATAAAAGAAGAACAACCCCACATGCGACACAAGTCCCCGATCGCCCCAACTGGGCTCCACTACTAATCGTCTGGAAAGGAAACATAGTATCGACCAAGGGCCTCATCATATTCCCACTTTAGCTCAATTGCGCCATCGGTACCGCATCACCGTACCAGATCTGTTTTGGTAGAATCTGTGAGCCACGAGGACTCAAAGAATCTCACACCCGCGAGATCAAGACTATTTAAGCTTAAGGGAAGGCTGGTGTCAAAAGGAGGAGCTGCTGCAAGCGACTAGCATATATGGTGGCTACATCGCAAAAGAGAGCGAGAAGAGAAGCAAGGCGCGGTCGTGAAACTATTAGCGATCAAGAAGTGATCCTGACTACTTACGTCAAGCATAACTCCAACACCGTGTTCACTTCCCGGACTCCGCCGAGAAGAGACCATCACGGTTACATACACGGTTGATGTATTTTAATTAAGGTCAACTTCGGTTTTCTACAACCGACATTAACAAATTCCCATCTGCCTCATAACATGAGCACGGCTTTGAAAGATAATACCTGCAGGGTGTCCCAACTTAGCCCATCACAAGCTCTCACGGTCGTCGAAGGAATAAACCTTCACCCAAGACACACCGATCGACTCGGTATCCCTAAGTACATCAAGACATTTCGACAATGGTAAAACTAAACCAGCAAAGCCGCCCGATGTGCCGACAAATCCCGATAGGAGCTGCACATATCTCGCTCTCGTGGCACACCGGATGAGCAGTCCGCATAACTAAAACCAGACCTCAAGTTTCCTTGAGGGGCGCCAAAAGCGCTCTAGTTTGGACCAACACTCGAAGGAGCACGGCCCGGGGTTAAAATAAAGATGACCCTCGGGCTCGCGAAAACCCAAGGGAAAAAGGGTATAGGTGGCAAATGGTAAAACCAAGGTTGGGCCTTGCCGGAGGAGTTTTATTCAAAGCGAATCGTCAAGGGGTCCCATAAATCACCCGACCGTGTAAGGAACGCAAAATCAAGGAACATAACACCGGTATGACGGAAACTAGGGTGGCAAGAGTGGAACAAAACACCGGGCATAAGGCCGAGCCTTCCACCCTTTGCCAAGTATATAGGTGCATTAATTAAAACAATAGATATTGTGATATCCCAAAATATCCATGTTCCAACAAGGAACAAACTCCATCTTCACCTGCAACTAGCAACGCTATAAGAGGGGCTGAGCAAAGCGGTAACATAGCCAAACAACGGTTTGCTAGGACATGGATGGTTAGAGGTTGACATGGCAATATGGGTGGCATGATATAGCAAGTGGTAGGTATCGCAGCATAGGCATAGCAAAAGAGCGAGCATCTAGCAAGCAAAGATAGAAGTGATTTCAAGGTATGGTCATCTTGCTCAGAAGGTTCTCGAGTTGTCGAAGGCTTGATCTTCGTGAGGCGTTCTCAACAGGCTCCTCGTTCACGTACTCGCCTCCGGCTCTACCCAAAGCAAGAACACAAGCAACGGAACCACAATCAAACAAGGAACATATGCACAAGCAATATGATGCAATACATGACATGCTATGCGAGATGTGGTATGCAATGCATATGTATGCTCCGGAAGGAAAATGATGAACTGGCATCAACTTGGCAAACCAAGTATGCCGCTGGAAAGATGAGATGATTTCGGTTGAAATCGATATAAAGATCACCGGAATCGGATGCACGGTTTGCAAATGACAAGCAAAACAAGAATGACGCAAATCTGCGTTTAACAGCCCGATGCTACTTAGCACGCAACACAAAACTATGCTACAGCACCCCAACATAAAAACAAAGCATATGGCAACGAACTACAGGAGATGCTTAACAATAGAGGAGCACTGAGCTACGGCTAAATCACATCATAACATGTTCAAACAAGCATGGTGAAAGTGCTCAAAATATCAGGTTCACAGACTTAGTGAAAATACTAACATGGCAGGAATTAACATCAGGAAGGCATGTTTAGAGCAAGTAAACAACATGCTACAGGAACTTATAATAGCAAAGCAAGGCATGACATGATTCTACTCAAAGCATATTTCAATAGTCCCTTACTGACCATAAGCCAAAAAGGACCTTAAGAAATGATGGCACCCATGTAAACATTGCAAGTTTTAATACAGATTTCAGACTTAGTGAAAATATCAGGACATGGCAAAATCAGATTCAACATGGCATGTTCGTGAGCTCGATGCACTCACTACAGAGCATCTCAAGATAAACTAAGCATACACCCATCAAGAAGACATGGCATAGGAGCTATACATGGCAAGAACAACATCATAGCATACACGGATCAACTACACCGACCTCGTGAAAATTGAATCTAATGCAAACAGTCTGCCAGGAAACAATTTCAAGCAAAAGTAGAGCACGAAAATGACATGCTAGACTACTCCATAAATACCAACAAAGGCATGGATGGATAGAGCACAACCATATGTTCAAAACACCCTTACTGATCATGCTCAAAAAGGGCATAGATCTCTCTGAAACAACCTAAACATATGGCATAAAACTATCAGCAGGATAAGACTTAGTGAAATCACTAAGTTCCTAAAATCAGTAACATCATCATCCCTACTTTGCATGCTTGTACTAGTCAACACATAGCTCACAAAAATACATGGAAAATACCCCTGGAAAGATGGCATGGCAATGTTCAACTCACATGTAGGACTCAAATTCATAGGGTGCACACATAATTCATGGCAAAAATGACAAAAGAGCTCGAACTGATAAGATTCTAAAACTAACGATCTGAAGCTACCTTCCAACAGCATTTCGGGCATCAATATGAGCTCAAATGCAAATGATGCAATGGAATGAAATGATGTACTCTTCGAGACGAACATTTTGACATATTATACGCCCAAAACGGAGCTACGGTTGCAGAGATGTGATGCGTAGAAAAATGCACGAAATAATTCAGAAAAGGGACTTAGTGGTTTCGGGGAAAGAAAGTCAACCGCGATTGATCTGGATCGGGCGCGGCTCTCGAGGTGGTTGCCGGCCGGAGGAGTTCGCCGGAGGAGCTCCGGCCGGAGGGAGGAGGTCGGCGGCGGCGGGGTTCATGCGGCGGGCGGCGGGCGGGCGGCGCGGCGGGCTTGGCTTGGCATGCATGGGCGTTGGCGCGGGCGCTTGTGGGCGCGGCGGCGTGCGGGCGGCGTGGCGGCGGCGGGCGGCGGCGGCGGCGGTAAAGCGGCGCGGCGGCGGCGCGGTGCAGCGGCGGCAGCGGGCAGCAGCGGCGGCGTGGGCGCGGCGCGGCCGCGGCCGGCTGCCTCATTGCTGGGCGGCGTGTGGTGGCGGGTGCGTGTCGCGCCCTGGTTCGTTGGCGGCGGCGGCGGCGCGCGTCTGCCCGATCCGGACGTGTCCGGGCGGCGGAGAGGAGGGCTAGGGTTTTGGGTGGTTTGGACCCGGATTTCGGGAGGTGTATTTATAGGCATAGGGGAGCTAGGAGAGTCCAAATGGGGTGTAGTTTTCGCACACGATCGTGATCGAACGACCGAGGGCATGGAGGGAGTTAGATGGGTTATTGGGCTGTTTTGGAGGGTTGTTGGGCTGCAACTCAAAAGAGGCCTTCTTGGGTGCGGTTAACCGTTGGAGTACCAAACGAACTCCAAATGACCCGAACTTGACAGGTGGTCTACGGTGCTATACCAGGCCACTTGGCAAGGCTCGGTCCATTCCGAGAATGTTCAACACCCGCACACGGAAAAAGGACAAGAGGGGACGCCGGGGAACATAGGAGTGTCGGATTGCAAAACGAACAACGGGGAATATGCTCGGAATCATGAGACGAACACGTATGCAAATGAGATGCACATGATGACATGATATGAGATGCATGACATGGACAAAATGCAAAACGAAAACAAAAACCCAACCACGGAGGGAAAATCATATCACATATCCGAAAATGGCAAGAGTTGGAGTTACAAATATGGAAAGATACATCCGGGGTGTTACAGATAACTTCTTTCTCTACGGGGGCGCGATAGCGCACCCGTGGGCTATAGTGCCCGAGATTCGAGCCGACTGCTAAGTAGTTGGGATGGATCTCCCCGGCAACTGCACTTCTTCCTTGTTGATTGTTGACGTCTTTTTCTTCGTTTACATTTGTAGAGGCCAATGCCGTCCTGCAGCAGCAGCTGGGTGAAGCCAACACCGTGTTGTGTGCCAAGGAGGCAAAATGCAGCAAGCTGGCCCAGGAGCGTGACCGGCTGGCCACGCAACTGGCAGAGCAGGTGGAGCTTCTCCAGAAGGCCCAGAAGGAGGCGGAGGTGAAAGAGTCCAATCTCCTCATCGAGTTCGAGACCGAACGCTCCGCCTGGGCCAACAAGGAGGCATTGCTGACTGCCGGCTTCGGTAGGATTAAAGATATGGTTGACGGTAAGCTTTCTTCTTTCTTCTTTCTTTGAGCTGCCGGCTTCTGGTCGAGCCGGCTTCTAGCTTATGACTTTTTGGCTTCTTTGCTTTCTGCCCGAGCAGACTTCTTCCCTGGCCACTCTGGCACCGCCAACCAGGCCGTTGAGGCTTATCGTGAAGAGCGGAGGGCGGATGGTGCGCAGATCGCTGCCAACGCCCCCCGGACCCTTAGTAAACAACTTCTCAGCATCGAGGCCCGACTTCGGCCGGCTCATCGGATGCTGCGCCATCTTGAGCATGTCGGGGCCCAGGCAATCTCCGCCCTATGGCCAGACATGTCGGATCCACGCACTCCCAGTCGGACTGTCGACTGGCTGGAGGTGGCGGCCGGCTGTCTGGAGGCTTGGAAGGGTTCCACGGCCTGGGCTGCAGCACGCCCGGCCTTGGAGTTCGTCAAGGCGTGGTACCCTAGGCTAAATCTAGCCCAGTTGACCATGTTTCGGTAGGAGGCCCAGGAAGAGTTGGTGCGGTGGAGCGTGACCTTGTCAAATAGGCGGCATCGATCGCCGAGTACACGAACACTAGCATCTCCATCCCTGAGCTGGCTGAGAATGGTGCCAAGGAGCCACCGGAGTGGTTTGGGCTGAACCCGGAGGACGACGAGCACTCGACTGACGTGATCGACTCCAGTGACGAGGGAGAAGGCGAGGAGGACGAGGAAAGCGGAGAAGATACGTCAGAGGTCGGAGCGAACGGTCAGCCTTAGCTTGACCGCACCTCGAACAACGAGCCACGCTCGAGTGCGCCGACTACTGCTGGAGGCGACCAAGCGGAGACTGACAGCCCTCCACTCCGCCAACCGGCACCACCGACTCCGCCAACCAGCCAGAGCCCTCTGCTGCTCCCTAGGCCACCGTCTTATCTTTACTTTTCCTGCTTTACCAGTCTTGACAAACTTTGTTAAATTTGCACAATTCGACCCGCGGGGTGTATTGCAATCTCTGTTGAATGCAGGCCAAGGGCCTTTTGACATGTAAATATTTTTTCCGAGTTCTGCCTTTTCTTGCTTTCTGCTCCTTAGCTTTTTTACTTTGCTGCCCTCCCTTGCCTGACATCTTGCCAGCCAAACAGCCGCTCTGCGCACTGCGGCTGGGTCAAGTACTTAGCTACTTTTAGGAGGGCAAGTACTTAGCCGACTAGAGCGTTTAGCAATTTAAGTAGAAGCCGGCCGGCCGGCTGCTCAGCAGCCGGTCGATGAGGCGAGAAGTCGGCTTGAACTATGTGCATGCTTTCGGTCCTTAGCCATTTTTCATGTGGACACCCTTTCTGACCTTAGCCCCTGCCCACCAGACAGTCGCTCAGTGAGCTGCGGCTTTGGTAGGAGTAGGTTGAGGTGCCAACACACTACTTTTCCGGCCACAGGAAGCATCTCATAGTAAAAGGCGGCGAGCCCCCGGGCCGACTGGTCGAACCCGGTGCTAGGCGCAGTAATGAAATAACATACTCATAGGCATAATACTTATCATATAGATAAAAGAGGGTAGCCCCGAGCTCTTCTCAGGGGACCCAGAGTCTTCGTACTTAATCCAAAAGGTAGCATGGTACATACTGCATCAACTGTAAAATCTTCGAAGGAGGTTTGCATTCCATGGCCGCTCCGTCTCCTTGCCGGAATCGTCTCTCTTGCGTGCTCTAGGCTTCTGAGCATCGATCAGGTAGTAGGAGTCATTGCCAAAAACCTTGCTGATGATGAAGGGGCCTTCCCAAGGTGCCGAGAGCTTGTGCTGGCCGGCTGTTCGCTGGATCAGCCGGAGCACAAGGTCTCCCTCTTGGAAGGATCTTGGCTTGACCTTCCGATTGTAGTATCAGCGTAGACTCTGCTGGTAGATGGTGGACCGACTGAGTGCCAACAGCCGGCCCTCTTCTAGCAGATCGACGCCGTCCTCTCGTGCTTCTTTTGCCTCCTCCTTGGTGTACATGGTGACTCGGGGGGAGTCGAATTCTATGTCCATCGAGATGACGGCTTCGGCACCATAGACGAGGAAGAAAGGCGTGAAGCCAGTTGACTTGTTTGGAGTTGTGCACAGGCTCCAGAGGACGGCCGGCAGCTCGTCGAGCCAACAGCCAGCCGAACGCTCCAGAGGCTCGACCAGTCGGGGCTTGATGCCGGACAGGATGAGGCCGTTTGCTCGCTCCACCTGGCCGTTTGACTGCGGATGGGAAACACACGCTAAGTCCAGTCGGATGCCCTGCGTCGCGCAGAAACAAGCCAAGGCGCCTTTGGCAAAGTTTGTGCCATTGTCGGTGATGATGCTATGTGGTATGCCATACCGAGTAGTGATGTCTGCAATTAAAGTCACAGCAGTCGGACCATTCAACATCTTGATTGGCTTTGCTTCTATCCACTTGGTGAATTTTTCCACGGCGACAAGCAGATGAGTCATGCCGTCGCGTGCTGTCTTGAATGGTCCCACCATGTCCAGTTCCCAGACGGCAAAGTGCCAGGCAATGGCGATGGTCTTGAGTGCAGAAGCCGGCAGATGTGCCTTGGAGCGGAACTTCTTGAATGAAATATGCCCTAGAGGCAATAATAAAGTTATTATTTATTTCCTTATATCATGATAAATGTTTATTATTCATGCTAGAATTGTATTAACCGGAAACATAATACATGTGTGAATACATAGACAAACAGAGTGTCACTAGTATGCCTCTACTTGACTAGCTCATTGATCAAAGATGGTTATGTTTCCTAGCCATTGATATGAGTTGTCATTTGATTAACAGGATCACATCATTAGGAGAATGATGTGATTGACTTGACCCATTCCGTTAGCGTAGCACTCGATCATTTACTATGTTGCTATTGCTTTCTTCATGACTTATACATGTTCCTATGACTATGAGATTATGCAACTCCCGTTTACCGGAGGAACACTTTGTGTGCTACCAAACGTCACAACGTAACTGGGTGATTATAAAGGTGCTCTATAGGTGTCTCCGAAGGTACTTGTTGGGTTGGCGTATTTCGAGATTAGGATTTGTCACTCCGATCGCCGGAGAGGTATCTCTGGGCCCACTCGGTAATGCACATCACTTAAGCCATGCAGGCATTGCAACTAATGAGTTAGTTGCGGGATGATATTTACAGAATGAGTAAAGAGACTTGCCGGTAACGATATTGAACTTGGTATTGAGATACCGATGATCGAATCTCGGGCAAGT
Source organism: Aegilops speltoides (assembly GCA_021437245.1). Taxonomy (NCBI): domain Eukaryota; kingdom Viridiplantae; phylum Streptophyta; class Magnoliopsida; order Poales; family Poaceae; genus Aegilops; species Aegilops speltoides. Next base: position 432,361,734 of record CM038147.1, on the reverse strand, counting down.
AACATACCGATGACAAAGGGAACAACGTATGTTGTTATGCGGTCTGACTGAGAAATATCTTCGTAGAATATGTGGGAGCCAATATGAGCATCCAGGTTCCGCTATTGGTTATTGACCGTAGACGTGTCTCGGTCATGTCTACATAGTTCTCAAACCCGTAGGGTCCGCACGCTTAACGTTTCGATGGCAGTTATATTATGAGTTTATATGTTTTGATGTACCGAAGGTTGTTCAGAGTCCCGGATGTGATCACGGACATGACGAGGAGTCTCGAAATGGTTGAGACATGAAGATTGATATATTGGAAGCCTATGTTTGGATATCGGAAGTGTTCCGGGTGAAATCGGGATTTTACAAGAGTACCGGGAGGTTACCCGAACCCCCCGGGGGCTTATTAGGCCATAGTGGGCCTTGTGGAGAAGAGGAGAGGTGGCCAGGGCAGGGCCGCACGCCCCTCCCCCTAGTCTGAATAGGACAAGGAGAGGGGGGCGGCGCCCCCCCTTTCCTTCCTCTCTCCCTCCTCTTTCCCCCTCCAATCCTAGTCCAACAAGGAAAGGGGAGGGAGTCCTACTCCCGGTAGGAGTAGGACTCCTCCTGGCGCGCCCCCTCTAGGCCGGACGCACCTCCCCCCTTGCTCTTTTATATACGGGGGCAGGGAGGCACCCTAGAGACACAACAATTGATCGTTTGATCTTTTAGCCGTGTGCGGTGCCCCCCTCCACTATAGTCCACCTCGATAATATCGTAGCGGTGCTTAGGCGAAGCCCTGCGTCGGTAGAACATCATCATCGTCACCATGCCGTCGTGCTGACGAAACTCTCCCTCAACACTCGGTTGGATCGGAGTTCGAGGGACGTCATCGGGCTGAAAGTGTGCTGAACTCAGAGGTGCCGTGTGTTGGGTACTTGATCGGTCGGATCGTGAAGACGTACGACTACATCAACCGCGTTGTGCTAATGCTTCCGCCTTCGGTCTACGAGTGTATGTGGACACACTCTCCCCTCTTATTGCTATGCATCACCATGATCTTGCGTGTGCGTAGGATTTTTTTTGAAATTACTATGTTCCCCAACACTTCTAGCACCCTTTGCATTTCTGGACCAAGTCTTTGGCATCTTCTAGGGCAGTCGGCTAGAAAAAAACCATGGCGGAAAGCTTTGGCAACAAGTGCTCTTGAAGCCGCGTGGTGACCACACTCGCCTTGGTGGATATCTTTGAGGATTGCTTGGCCTTTCTCTGGCTCAATGCAGCGCTGGTGCACACCGGTGACTCTGCGCCTCACGAGTTATTTGTTGACAATGGTGTAAGCTGCTGCCCGACGTTGCACTTGTCGGGCCGAGATCTCATCAATCGACAGCTTCTTATTGACCAAGAAATTGAAGATGGGCTGCGCCCATGAAGGTGCTGCTACCTCTTCAACTGTCAGGACTGCTACTTGCACGAGGGCGGTTGGGCTAGGAGGCGGCAGGTTGGAGTCGGCTGCCGCCTGCTGCGTTGATGAAGTCCCCGGGCCGACTGCTGGAGCCCCCGGGCCGGGTGCGACTGCTGCAGCCCCCGAGCCGCCTACCAAGTCCCCGAGCCGACTGCTGGAGTCCCCAAGTCTATTATGTCTGCTTCGGGTGCAGCCGGCACGAAGATTGAATCTGATTCAGGTGACGGCTTGACAGACGGCTTTAGGAGGCGTTGTAGGGCGACGCCGGCTGGTATTGCTTGCCGGGTGGAGCCGACCCGTGCCAAAGCGTCAACTTGCTCGTTGTCATTTCTTGGTACATTGAGGAACTCGCACCCTTCAAAGTATCCACTGAGTTGTTATACGAGGAAGTGGTAGCTTCCATATTTGCATCCTTGGCGTCCCAGTCGCCCGACGACTGCTGGACCACCAAGTCGGAGTCACCATAGCACAGGATCCGGCGAATGCCGAGTTCCTTGGCAAGCCGGAGCCCATGTATAAGTGCTTCGTACTCTGCTACATTGTTGGAGGCGGCAAAATGAATTTGCGACACATATCTGAGCTTGTTGCCTTTGGGAGAGGTGAGAACGATGTTGGCTCCCAAACCAGTGCGCATCTTGGAATCATCAAAATGCATCCGCCAATGGGTGGAGTCCGGTGCTGGCGGCAGGTACTAGGTCTCGGCCCAGTTGACGAGGAAGTCGGCCAGTGCTTGGGACTTGATGGTGGTGCGAGGTTGGTATTAGATGGTTTAGGGGGGCCAAATCTATGGCCCATTTGGCCACCCAGCCTGAAGCATCCCGGCTTCCAATGATCTCAGCAGTGGGGAAGTGCAGACAACAGTGATTGGGTGCTCTTGAAAGTATCTTCAGCTTCTTGGCGCCGAAATGCACGCCGTAGCACATCTTCTAATAGTGGGGGTAGTTTTCTTGGAGGCGGACAACACTTCACTCAGGTAATATACCAGCCTCTGGACTGGTAATTCCTTGCCGTCTTCCTTGCGCTCCACAACTATGACTTGTGGTGATGTAGGACCTTGAAGTATGTCTAGAGGGGGGGGTGATTAGACTACTTGACCAATTAAAAACTTAACCTTTTCCCAATTTTAGAGTTTGGCAGATTTTAGCTATCTTAGGACAAGTCAAGCAATCATCACACAATTCAAGCAAGCATGCAAAGAGTATATAGGCAGCGGAAATTAAAGCATGCAACTTGCAAGAAAGTAAAGGGAAGGGTTTGGAGGATTCAAACGCAATTGGAGACACGGATGTTTTTGGTGTGGTTCCGATAGGTGGTGCTATCGTACATCCACGTTGATGGAGACTTCAACCCACGAAGGGTAACGGTTGCGCGAGTCCACGGAGGGCTCCACCCATGAAGGGTCCACGAAGAAGCAACCTTGTCTATCCCACCATGGCCATCGCCCACGAAGGACTTGCCTCACTAGCGGTAGATCTTCATGAAGTAGGCGATCTCCTTGCCCTTACAAACTCCTTGGTTCAACTCCACAATCTTGTCGGAGGCTCCCAAGTGACACCTAGCCAATCTAGGAGACACCACTCTCCAAGAAGTAACAAATGGTGCGTTGATGATGAACTCCTTGCTCTTGTGCTTCAAATGATAGTCTCCCCAACACTCAACTCTCTCTCATAGGTATTGGATCTGGTGGTAAGAAGATTTGAGTGGAAAGCAACTTGGGGAAGGCTAGAGATCAAGATTCATATGGTAGGAATGGAATATCTTGGCCTCAACACATGAGTAGGTAGTTCTCTCTCAGAAATGGTAAGTTGGAAGTTTAGGTTTGTTCTGATGGCTCTCTCCACGAATGAAGAGGAGGTGGAGGGGTATATATAGCCTCCACACAAAATCTAACCGTTACACACAATTTACCAAACTCGGTGGGACCGATTCAACAGACTCGGTCGGACCGATTTAGCAAACCTAGTGACCGTTAGGATTTTCAGTGGGACTGACATGCAACTCGGTGAGGCCGATTCGGTTAGGGTTAGGGCATAACATAATCTCGGTAAGTCCGATTACACAAACTCGGTGAGGCCGATTTTGGTAATAAGCTTTCCAGAGAGTTGGTCAGGTAAATCGGTGGAACCGATTTGCTCTTTTCGGTGAGACCGAAATGTTACAAAAGGGAAACAGTGAGTTTACATTGCAATCTCGGTGGGAGCGATCGCTCACTTCGGTTAGACCGAAACGTTACAAAAGGAAACAGAGAGATTACAATCCCATCTCGGTGAGACCGAGATCCCTATCGGTAAGACCGATTTGCTTAGGGTTTGTGGCAGTGGCTATGACTTTTGGAATCGGTGGCGCCGGATAGGAAGAATCGGTGTGACCGATTTTGGCTTTGGGTTTAGGTCATTTGTGGATGTGATTAAGTAGCTGAGAGTTTTGGAGCATATCACTAAGCACATGAAGCAAGAGGCTCATTAAGCAACACCTCATCCCTCCTTGATACTATTGGCCTTTCTATAGACTCAATGTGATCTTGGATCACTAAAATATAAAATGAAGAGTCTTGAGCTTTTGAGCTTGAGCCAATCCTTTGTCCTTAGTATTTTGAGGGATCCACTTTCATCATCCATGCCATGCCATTCGTTTAGCTTTCCTGAAATAATAGTCTTGGAATAGCATTAGCTCAATGAGCTATATGTTGTTATGAATTACCAAAACCACCTAGGGATAGTTGCACTTTCAATCTCCCCCTTTTTGGTAATTGATGACAACATATAGATCAAAGCTTCGACAAATGATAATAAGATTGAATAACATCGTCGCTTTGAGAAGTATGTGATAAGCAAGAGCTCCCCCTAATTTTGTGCATAGTTTAAGATTTGCTTTGGACTGCAAATGCACAATGAATTAGGCTCATGGGCTACTCTTCCATGTCACATACATCTTGGTGGAGCGCTCAAAATAATAAAGATTGAATACATGCACTCATCACCAAGCAAATTGAATGATCACATAGGATAGATGAGATAATATCATCAAACATGCATAAGTGTAGCTTATGATCAAACACATGATCATCAATGTCTAACAAGCATAGTATCTCAAGCAATCAAAAGCAAACAAGTTTTAACCACCAAATCAAGACAAGAGAGAACAAAAGCAACTCTCTCTCACTCGAAGCCTATGATCTATACATTTTTCTCCCCCTTTGGCAACAAGCTACCAAAAAGTTCATAGAAAATGCATAGTGCTAGATCGACTCTCAGGCTTGATCTTCAGGTGGTGGTGTCCGGATAACTCCAAGAACGAAGGCTTCAGCTGAAGTAGAGGGTGCTGGAGTTGATGCCGGAGCTGGTTGCACCGGAGCAGATAGGGGCTGTAGCTGGTCAAGATGTTGCTCTAGTGTCTATCACAGTGCACCGCAACTCGACCTCTGGGCTCTAGGCACTCCGGCAAACACATTAGTTGTAGTCTTGCCCTGCCTCTCCTCAGATGTCATCCTGCAGCTGCTCCACAACCGATCAATCTCGCCATTTTGACATCAAGGTCATGGAATTTGAGTTCCATGATTCTTTCCAAGCTCTCCGATTCTGAGTGAGGGTGGCCAGTCCCTTCTCAATCCTCAGTGTTGATACTATCAAGTAACCAAGCTGCTCCTGCTTGTTCTTCAAGAAATACTCAGATGCCTCCTCTTGAGTTGGCATCCTGGCAGCCTTCTCCTTCCTTGCCCTCTCCTTCTTCTCTTGAGCATGCACTGATGATGGATCATTCTCATTCATGACAACTTGATTGTCCTCAAAGTCTGGATAAAGTGGAAAACGTTCCTTATCCAATTGATATTTCCCTGTGCCCATCTTTGAGTTAATCAACTCCTGAATCTAAGGTGCATATCCACAGCTCCTCTTCTGATCTACTACTGTCCTCTTAATGGTTTCAATCATAAGGATCATGACTTTGAACTTTTGTGGCACATCAAACACATGCAACATGTTGATGGCATGCCCTCTGATCATGTTGTGGTCACCAGACTTAGGCAATAGAGTGTGCCTTAGGATCCAATTGATAGTTGGCAGCCCTGATAGAAGGAAGTGGACTGATCCAAACTTATGTGTTTCAACAGCCTTGTCTGGGATCTCCTTGTACATGTGTGCAATGGAATTGTGGTCCATCTTCTTCTTGGCATAAATATCCAGGTCATCTTCATTCTCCTTTGAGGCATTGATCAGACTTGCCCATTCCTCAACAGTGGATTGGTACCTTGTACCTTCAGACATCCATACTATCCTACCATCTGGATAGAAGTGCGCTGTGGAGTAGAATTGCATGATAAGTTCATCATTCCAGTTGGTGAGCTTTTGCCCAACAAAATCAGCAACTCCACAAGCAACAAAACTGTCTTGCACTCCAGGATAGTGCTCTTCATTGTCCTTGATGTAGGTCTAGTCGACCCACCTCATATCACATACTATGGGCTTCTTATCTAACAAGATTGTCTCATAGAAGTCCTGCTGTTCCTTTGTATGGAACCTGTAGTCAACAGCAGTTCTTCTCCTTGAGGCATATGGATCTTCCATCCTCCATATCCTCAACCCTGAGTCCTTCCTGATCCTAATGTCCTCAGCTACAGGATGGGCATCATTGTGGTCTGGTATCTTGGGCTTGAGCTTCCTTAGGACATGTCCTTCTTCATCTTCTTCTTCAACAACATTTGGCACTGGGCCCTTGTTCTTCTCAACAGCTGGAATACTCCTGGTATTCCTCTTTGGTGCAAGCTTGGCCTTGGAGGCAGCTTTGGGTGCTTCCTTGGGCTTAGATGTTGCAGTCCCTGATCTAATAGCATTACCCATAAGCTTTGGTGCCTTGGGTGCTGGTGCATCAACCTCTTCTTCCTCTTCAGAATCTCTTCTCATAGAGGGCTTTCCAAGAACCTGGGCAGTTGTGGTTCTTGCTCTCTTCTTCTTCTTGTCCTGAGCACCTTCATCCTCTGATTCAATGGTAAACTTCATTGTTTCTCCAGTGGGAACTTTCTTGGGTTTGGAAGATGTGACTTTCGTTTGTGTGCCTCTTTGGGTTCAATCTGCTCGCACTTGAGTGGACCTTCCGCCTTGGCATAGGTGTCCTCTTGGTAGGAACTTTCTTTTTGACCCGTGCTTTGTGCTATGTGCTGAGCCATACTCCTTTTTGAGCACTACTTTCTTGGAAGTAGCCTCATCTTCTTCAGCCTTGTAGTCCTCATCCTCTGAGTCTGAAGTTCTCTTCCTCCTTTGCCTAGTAGCAGCCTTAGGCAGGTTGCTTGGAGTGCTTCTGCTGCCTTCATCTGTTGAACTTGAGGGACTAGTGCCCTTGCTCATGTCAATCTGCTCTTTTGACCTGTTCTGGCTGTCACTCTGGTCTGACATGCTGCAAACACTGACTGCTGACCCTGTGAAGAGTTATAGATGAGATAGAACGGATGAGCGTCACAAAATGCAGATATTTTTGCAAAAGAATGATTCAAAAATTCAGTTTTAGTTTTCCACAGAAAGCATATTAGATCAACCTATTTTCAAACTCGGTGATACCGAAGCAGTTTTGGAACCTAAACTGATGAACTCGGTTGGACCGAGTCACAGTTCGGTGGCACCGAGACTGCTAGGGTTTCACAAAGTCCTAAAATCGGTCGCACCGATTAGCAATTCTCGGTCAGACCGAGAGTTACTAGTGCAATGGCATAAGCCAAATCGGTGGGACCGAGTTTTTTAACTCGGTGGGTCCGAGATGGTTTCGGCGGAAAACAAACCCTAAAATTTCGAATCTCATCTACTCTACGGACTGCAATGACTGGATAGGAGTGTTTCAATCGTGGCAAGAATCAATAAGAACACAATGTGCTAGGAATCAGACGAGGATAGCACAGTGATCGAGTCCATACCCTAGCTTGGCGATTGAGGGAGTCCTGGACTAGGGGGTGTCCGGACAGCCGGACTATCATTATCCGTCGGACTCCAAGACTACGAAGATACAAGATTGAAGACTCCGTCCCGTGTCCGGATGGGACTTTCCTTGGCGTGGAAGGCAAGCTTGGCAATACGGATATGTAGATCTCCTACCATTGTAACCGACTCTGTGTAACCCTAGCCTCCTCCGGTGTCTATATAAACCGGAGGGCTTTAGTCCGTAGGACAACATACATTACAACAATCATACCATAGGCTAGCTTCTAGGGTTTAGCCTCCTTGATCTCGTGGTAGATCCACTCTTGTACTACCCATATCATCAATATTAATCAAGAAGGACGTAGGGTTTTACCTCCATCGAGAGGGCCCGAACCTGGGTAAAAACATCGTGTCCCTCGTCTCCTGTTACCATCCGCCTAGACGCATAGTTCAGGACCCCCTACCCGAGATCCGCCGGTTTTGACACCGACATTGGTGCTTTCATTGAGAGTTCCTCTGTGTCGTCACCGATAGGCTTGATGGCATCTTCAACCAGCGACGCTGTCCAGGGTGAGACTTTTCTCCCCGGACAGATCTTCGTATTTGGCGGCTTCGCACTACGGGCCAATTCACTTGGCCATCTGGAGCAGATCGAAAGCTACGCCCCTGGCCGTCAGGTCAGATTTGGAAGCTTAAACTTCACGGCCGATGTCCGCGGAGACTTGATCTTCGACGGACTCGAGCCACAGCCAAGCGCGCCGCACTGTGACGATGGGCATGATTTAGCTCGCCACCAACAAAGGCCTTGGTGGCGCACACAGTCCGCTTCGCCATTAGCCCGAGCCGATCGCCCAGACGAGGGCGGTGGATAGACGCCGCCTGGGGCACCAACATCCACGGCGATGGAGCCAACACTAATCTTGTCCCTCGCGAAACTCGTGATTCCGAGGCGCCGACTCTCGCCGGACTCAACCTCCCGCGCCTCTACCAATCGATCCGGATTGGGCGCGGTTATGGAATTCGCCGCATGGACATCTTCCAATACTCGCCTTTTGGCGACATCTTGAATTCACTAAAGCATCTCTCGATATCGAGAGTCCTGGCCGACTATGGCGGTGATGGTTGGGGTATCTGATTTACGAAGAAATTCAGAGCCCACCCACCACCCACTTTGTAGCCACTGCCGATTTATTTAACCGACATGCTAGACTACGACTCCGAAGACATCGACACCATGGACGACAATGCTGGAGACGAACAGGAACCAGCGCCTACAGGGCACTGGAAGACCACCTCGTCATACGACATATACATGGTGGACACCCCCAAAGACGGGGATGGCGAAGAAACAACGGAGGCAGACTCTTTAAAGAAGCAGCCCAAACGCCGCGTCCAGAGCGCCGCCTAAATCTCGCCACAACAAGAATGGAGATTCCGCACAGAGATAATAACACCCGAAAGCGCGAAGACAATCCCCTCCAAAGAAGACTCAGCGCAGGAGGATGCGAAGCAAGCCCTCATGAGGGGGCGGCATTTAAGAGGTTGAGGATCAGAACTATATGCCTCCCTCCAAAGACGAAGCAAGCCTCAACGATGATGAATTCGTCGTACCCGACGATCCCGTCGAACAAGAGCGCTTCAAGCACAAGCTTATCGCCACAGCAAACAGCCTAAAGAAAAAGCAGCAACAGCTTCAAGCTGATCAGGACCTACTAGCCGATCGATGGACTGAGGTCCTTGCGGCCGAAGAGTATAAGCTCGAACGTCCCTCCAAAAGTTACCCAAGATGCAAGCTGCTCCCCCGATTAGAGGAGGAAGCATACGTACCTCCATCACCAGCGCACGATATGGCTGACCGACCACCCCGTGGTCGTGACAGAGAGGCATCCAGGCCCCCAGCCAAGACCATACCCCGGCATCGCTCCAAAAGTATGAAGCCAAGAGGGAACGCGCCGGACTTGCAAGACATATTGGAGGACAAGTCAAGGCAATCTAGATCCATCTACGGATCATGTGGGCGCCCTATGACCCACGATGAATACCGTCGCGCCGGATACAATAACCCCGGCCGGGCCGAACACAGCAGACATCGCTCTCTCGAGCTGCGTCGCGATATCGCTCAATACAGAGGCGCCGCACACCCGCTATGCTTCACTAACGAAGTAATGGATCATCGATCCTCAAAGGGTTTAAACCCAGAACATCGAATCTTACGATGGCACAACAGACCCCGCGGTTTGGATCGAAGACTATCTTCTCCACATCCATATGGCCTGCGGCGATGATCTCCATGCCATCAAGTATCTCCACTCAAGCTTAAAGGACCAGCTCGGCATTGGCTAAACAGCTTGCCCGCAGACTCAATTGGATGCTGGGAAGACCTGGAGGCCGCATTCCTTGATAACTTCCAAGGCACATATGTACGACCACCGTGACGCCAATGACCTAAGCCACATCATTCAGCAGCCCGATTTAATCGCCGGACAATTCGACACGGTTCTTGATGAAGAAAAATCAAATCGTCGATTGTCCGGATGCAGAGGCCCTTGCAGCCTTCAAACATAACATCCGGGACGAATGGCTAGCCCGGCACCTGGGGCAGGAAAAGCCGAAATCTATGGCAGCCCTCACATCGTTAATGACCCGCTTTTGCGCAGGAGAGGACAGCTGGCTAGCCCGCAGCAACAATGTCCATTAAAATTCTGGCAGTCCAGATACCAAGGAAAACAACGGCAGGTCACGTCGAAACAAAAACAAGCGCCGCATTAACGGCGACGATAAGGAGGATACGGTAGTCAATGCCGGATTCCGAGGCTCTAAACCCGTCGTGCGAAGAAGCCATTCAAAAGAACCACTCCGGTCTGTCTAATCTGGACCGTATACTCGACCGCTTATGCGGATACATGCCACCTCGAAAAGCCAGCTAACCACACCAATAGAGATTGCTGGGTGTTCACAGCAGCCGCAAGTTAATTGCCGAAAACAATGACAAGGGGCTAAACAGCGACGACGAGGAAGAGACCCGACCGCCGAACAACAGAGGACAGAAGGGTTTTCCCCCACAAGTGCGAACGGTGAATATGATATACGCGACCCACATACCCAAGAGGGAGAGGAAACGCGCACTAAGGGACGTCTATGCGATGGAGCCAGTCGCCCCAAAGTTCAACCCATGGTCCTCTTGTCCGATCACTTTCGATCGAAGAGACCATCCGACCAGCATACGCCATGGCGGATTCGCCGCATTGGTCTTAGACCCAATCGTCGATGGGTTCCACCTCACGAGAGTCCTGATGGACGGCGTCAGCAGCCTGAACCTACTTTATCAGGATACAGTGCGCAAAATGGGCATAGACCCATCAAGGATTAAACGCACAAAGACAACCTTTAAAGGTGTCATACCAGGAGTGGAAGCCAACTGCACACAGCTCGACACCTGAAGTGGTCTTCGGATCCCCGGATAATTTTCGGAGCGAAGAGTTAATCTTCGACATAGTCCCGTTTCGTAGCGGCTATCACGCTCTGCTCGGACGAACCGCGTTTGCCAAATTCAACGCGGTGCCGCACTATGCATACCTAAAGCTCAAGATGCCAGGCCCTCGTGGAGTCATCACGGTCAATGGGAATACGGAACGCTCCCTCCGAACGGAGGAACATACAGCGGCTCTCGCGGCAGAAGTACAGAGCAGCCTTCTAAGGCAATTCTCGAGTACGGCCGTTAAACGGCCGGATACAGCAAAGCGCGCCCGGAGCAATGGCAACCAAGACCACCCGGCGCGATCAGAGCACGCGTAGCAATGAGGTCCCAACCCTCGCCTGCGCATGATCGCAAGAATAACACTCCACGTACATCATTACGATTTGGAGATACCATGGGCACAGGGGAGGGGCACGATCGCAACGGACCCAGAGTGCGGTTCGACCACATCGGGGGCTCGCAAATGTGCCTGTCTTTTTTTTTCTTCTTCTTTTTTGTACACAGGACTCTGTTAACTGAAGCCTGTCCGCAAGCGAACCTGCCAACTCATGATGCAACAGTCAGGGGACTAAAGAAGGCCTCGGCGAACACTCGGTGGTCTCAATTACGAGCATTAAATTCATTATATACACCAAGTCTGCAGCTCATCCCCGGAGGGGACATGTTTATTTAGTCCAAATCCCTTGCTTATCAAGACTATTTGTATCATCCGCTCTACTAGCAGACTTTCTTTCATAAATAATGCAGCACCTTTTATTGCAATTGCATTATCTTTTATATATATGTTCATTACATGACATCTTGCACCAGTATATTTTGGTACGGCCGAATCGCCAGGGCTTCGTTCCCCAAATTATGGTGTGATAAAGTCCTAACACTTTCACAAGTGCGGCACCCGAACTTATAGCATTATATGAATCGGCTCAATCATGTCTTGGGTCAATAGTTGGGTTTGCCTGCCTCCACGTTTTGGTGCCTTACGCCCGCTCTATCGGCTAAGGTGGCATGGAGAACCACCGCGATTGCGCCCGGTTGAGCCGGGCGAGCGCCTCGAGGAGAAAGCTAAAACTGAATGGCATGATAAGGCGAGAGACGGTCGCTGTTCGAGAGGTTTTTGGGTCCTAAAGACTCACGCCGCTTGAGCGAAGTTCGGATAATGTCCGATGAAGGCGTGATAGCGCCCGGATTCGGTCTTCCGATACCGGGGCTTCACTAAATTTAAAATTATAGAATTCTATGGCTAAGTGAGAGTGTTCAAGCATTATAAGTCCGGTTGCCTTGTTCGTCGTGTTGAGCGCCTCCTAGATGGACCCAAAATAGGAACAAGAGTGCTCAAGTTTATCCCAACACCCCAAAGACTTGTGGCTTGGGGCTGAAGCCAACGACTTGCCATCTCTCGATTTTACAAACGGCTGCATGAAGGTAATATTTTGAATTAAACAAGCGTTGCTCATGGCGCATATGAACGAAGTTTTCAGCGCACAGGATAAATACATAGCGAGTTCACTCAAAAATTACATTTCGATAGCACTCATCTGCAATATCGCAAGCTCCCTTCAGGACAATTTTATAATACTTCTCCGGCGTGCGATACTCCCTGCCCGGTGGCGGTGGGTCCGTGAGAAGCTTCTCCGCATCCAACTTCCCCCAGTGCACCTTTTGTGCGGGCAAGGGCCCGACGAGCGCCTTCAATACAAAGGAGCGCTGATGACCTCCACCCAGGGCATGCATCCACCAGCCGCGACGAGGCCAAAGTAGCTCCTGTGCATGGCCTGTCCAGCCATACCGGACTATGAGGCCCTTCATGGCCTCCTCTCGCTACCTTAGGAGTTCGACCAGCTGCTTCATCCGGTCGCTTGGGGGCACTGGATGGCCGGCCTCAAGCATCGAGACCAGAAGACCTTCTCCGTCGAGCTCCCTCCTCGCCACGATAGAATGCGGCGCATCGGACGACTCTGGCGGCAGATCTGCAAACGCCTCGAGAGCTCAATGCGGTAAGTGTCGTAGTTCACATTAACATGCCTGCTTTGCATGAAAAATGCCTTACCCGCCGCTATCTTCTTTATGTTCTCAACCTCCTAAGGGCCTCGGCCTTGGCGGATTTAGCACTTTCGAGCCGAGGCAAGCTCGACTCTCGAGTCTTTGAGTCACGCCCAAACTCTCATGCTTCCCCATGAGAGCCCGGAGCTCTTGCCGCACTTCCGCCACCCGTGCCTCCTGCTTTTCTCGCTCGGCTGCTCATGCCAAGATCATGCGTTCGCCACGGACACAGCCTCCTTCGTGGCTGCCACCTCGTTAGTGGCCCCCGCAATACACATACTATCCTTGTTAATTTTATTGCAACGTAAATCCTTTTCTCAGTAAGGTACATATTAAAAGTGGTGTTACTCACCTTCTTTTCCTCGAGCTGCTTCTTCAAGATGGCTGAGCTCTTGCTCGACCGCCGAGATCCTGCTTTAGCACATCGACCTCCGCACGCGGCAGAGGCCAGCAGCGCAGCCTGCAAACCCATATTGACATATTTTTAGCAACCTCAAGATACCTTTTAGATCCTTAGTCCGCTTTTCTTTCCAACACCAAACCGAGCATCAGGCTACTGTCTATGCGGTATTACATTACATGATTTTAACTTCTTACCTCAAAGCCTGTTAAAAGGCTATCAGAGTTTCGGTCAGCCCGCTTTTGGCGAGCTGAACTTTGAATCACCGCACTCATGATAGTGCGGTGTTCTTCCTCGATGGAAGCGCCTTTAAGCGCCTCCAACAGGTTATCCGGCGCCTCCGGTTGGACGGAGGCCGCCGGCGTCACGGTCCTGCCCTCCTTTCGAAGGGGCCGCTTACCGGACTCTGGAACCACTACGGGTTCCGATGTACAGTCCGGCACAAAGTCTAGGAGGCTGCCTGACGGCGCCTCCGGAGCCTCCTCCTGATGGGTACCTCTCTGGGATCCCTCCTCGGCGTCTTCGCCACGGGGGGTAGTGGCGGTCGGAAGTGAGTCCACCTCCGACGGAGCCAATGACCCGCTTGATGAAGCGGGAAGATCATCATCGGCCGGACTACGGACAGAACGCGGCATTAGAAGGACACTACGTGACATAAAAGAAATTACACATCAAGGATCTGGATACTTACGATCTTGCCGGACGCCTGGCCCTTGGAGGCCACTCATCCTCGCCAACGTTGGTGTTGGCGAAGCTGTCCGGGGGGATAGTTCTCCCCCTCTTGGACCCTTCGGCCTCTCCGATTGGGGAAGCCTTCCTCTTCTTCTCTCCCTCCTCCGGGAGGGAATACTCCTTCTCCTCGTCTTCAGGGGAGGAGTCCTCGTCGTCGTCAGACGCCTGATTGCGGGAACTCTTTCGAGTCCCCGCGGCAGGAACCAGCAGCCCTGCTAAGCGGGCATCCACTGGATCTTCTGGCATGGGAGCCGGGCTGATAAGCAGCTTGGCCTTCTCCATCCATTCCTGTCAAAGGAAGAGGCAGAATGAAACTCACTGGAGTCAATTTAATTATCACAAGTGTCCCGTAATGGGGTTGAATCACTCACCTCGTCAGTTGGATACTGCGAGCTGAATCCGCCGTCTTCCGCCGCGGATGCGGGGTTGCGCCTTGAACAGCACCCTCCAGCGCCTTCAGATGTTGTATCAAGAGCCCGCTTAGCGCTGGTGCTGTTCGGATTGAACTCCCACAAATTGAATGCCCGTTTTGGCATGGGAGGATCCGCCGGATGAGCATGACTTGACCACGCCGACGAGCCCGAGCCTATTGCTCACCATCTTCTTGATACAGGCTCGAGTCCCGCCACCTCCACGGATTGCCCCACTGCAAGCCCTTCTCTTTCCAGGAGGTGAGCTGCGTGGGGATGCCAGATCTAAACTCGGGGGCCGCCGCCCATGTCGGTTTGCACGGCTCGGTGATGTAGAACCACCCCGATTGCCACCCCTTGACGGAGTCCACAAAGGTCCCTTCAAGCCAAAGGACGTTGGGCAATTTGCCCAACATGGCGCCTCCGCATTCCGCTTGCGTACCCTTCACAACCTTCGGCTTGACGTTGAAGGTCTTGAGCCACAGGCCGAAGTGGGGCCAGATGCAGAGGAAGGCCTCGCACATGACGAAAAACGCCGAGATGTTGAGGATGAAGTTCGGCGCCAGATCGTGGAAATCCAGGCCGTAGTAAAACATGAGCCCCCGGAAAAATGGATGGAGCGGAAAGCCCAGTCCGCGGAGGAAGTGGGGGAGGAAGACGACCCTCTCATGAGGCCCAAGGGTAGGGACGAGCTACCCCTTGTCGGGCAGCCGATGCGCGATATCGCTGGAAAGGTATCCGGCGCTGCGCAGCTTGGTGATGTCCTCCTCCTTAGCGGTGGAGGCCAACCATTTGCCTCCCGCTCCGGACATATTTGGAGAAGGTCGAGGCGAGATGCGCAAGCTTGGGCGTTGGAGCTTGAGTTCGCGGAGATGGATAAGCAAAGGAGGAAGAAGGCGTAGGTGAGAAGGTGAATCCTTATCCCTTATATATAGGCGGACGAAAACTATGCGTCCCCCACCGGCCTAGTAAAACTCGCTTATCTCCCAAGCGCCACCATCAATGGCGCGGTTGGGTTACCCACGCACGTATTGATGAGAATCCCGGAATAAGGGGAACACGATCTCTGCTTCGACAAGACGTGCCAAGGAGACCGCTTCGCTAAACGTGCTGACGTGGTATAGTAAAAAACGATTCAAACAAAGGCTTGGTGGCGGTGTGATGTCACGCCGCATAATACGTCAGCAGATTGAACTAAGTGTACATTTTATTCTATCTACGTTGGAATGTGGAATTTATTTTGCAGAGCCGGACACTATCCTGGTGTTCATGATCTTCTCTGGATTATTCAAGGGAGGAACCCGCCTTGCAATGCCGAACATTATGCGCGCCGGACTTATCGCCATTGAAGCCTGGTTCAGGGGCTACTGAGGGAGTCCTGGACTAGGGGGTGTCCGGACAGCCGGACTATCATTATCCGGCGGACTCCAAGACTACGAAGATACAAGATTGAAGACTCCGTCCCGTGTCCGGATGGGACTTTCCTTCGCGTGGAAGGCAAGCTTGGCAATACGGATATGTAGATCTCCTACCATTGTAACCGACTCTGTAATCCCTAGCCTCCTCCGTGTCTATATAAACCGGAGGGCTTTAGTCCGAGGACAACATACATTACAACAATCATACCATAGGCTAGCTTCTAGGGTTTAGCCTCCTTGATCTCGTGGTAGATCCACTCTTGTACTACCCATATCATCAATATTAATCAAGCAGGACGTAGGGTTTTACCTCCATCGAGAGGGCCTGAACCTGGGTAAAAACATCATGTCCCTCGTCTCCTGTTACCATCCGCCTAGACGCACAGTTCGGGACCCCCTACCCGAGATCCGCCGGTTTTGACACCGACAGCGATGAACTCGCTACGGCGGCAACGGCGAGGGCGAAATCCGTTGACGGCGGCGGAGACCAGCGACAGGAGGCGGCTGGCGACGAGGAGATGATCCGGAGACCTTCGAGGCAGAGCAACTTATTGAGTGGGCAAAAGGGTTCGGAGAAATTTCCAAAATTTTGCCTGTGACTATATATAGCCCGACCCTGTCGGTGTGACCGAGTGGAACAACTCAATGGCACCGAGATGCATAACTATGTACAATTACAGCAACTCGGTGTGACCGAAAAGTTCAAATCGGTTGCATCGAGAGTGAAAACTTAGATCGACTTAATGATCTCGGTAGGACCGAAATGGAGGAATCGGTCAGACCGAGAATCACAAAGAAGTTTTGGAAGTTTAAGTCTATGACGAATCGGGGACTCCGAGTGCTCCTCACACAGAGTGGTTCGAATCTGACTTGATCAAATTTTGTGATGTAGCATGAATAGAGTTTGAGACGAGAAAAGCATAGATAGCTAGAGAAGGTTCTTAGGCATTCTTGTCCATCCACTTGGCAAAAAGAAAAGAATCCAATCAATCAAAACAACAAGTGGATGTCCTTGAATGAGTAAAATATGCACCAACATGCTCACACAATAAGATGGCAAATGAAATATGTGGCAAAGCATGCACAACCAATTCTAGCATCTATCAAACAATTGGCAATGACTAGGTCATCTATATATGAGTATATTGACTTAGGAGTCAAATGAAAGACATTTGATCATAGGTCATACTCATCGTTTAAGCTCAAGTGGGGTTACCACTTTTACATAATGTATTGATATGTTCACACCATTAGAGTTGATTTGACTCAATTCTTAGAGTTAAGCTCCCCCTAGATGTGAGATCCCCCCTTAGAGGGATGAACTAACCTTGGGTTTTGTCGATGATGACTTCATGTAGGTGTTGAAGATGTGGATGCTCAATGTTGATGTAGATCATTTGGAGCAATCCTTTGGAGTGAGTTGCACTTTCAACTTACCTACATGGGTTAGTCCCACAAGGAACAAACAAGAATATCCATAGACATAGAGTGATGCACACACAAGATGATGTCCATGAAATCATTAGGTTACCTTGTCCCTTGCCTTACCAACATGAGGGTTTGTGACTCCTTGAATGAGTGCAAGATGTGGAAGTTGATTGCACTTGTTCTCGCCATAATGATATGAGTGAAGAATGTTGGCGGTGTCACCCTCAAGAACTCTCTAGTTCTTCTTTTTCGGGATCCACATCATCTTGATGGGAATCCTTGGAGTTGTAGTTGTACTTGATGAAGTAGAACTTGACGTAGTCTTGGGAACCCACTTGAATGAGGCCTTAGGTGCTTCTTCAAATGCATCAATCTCTTCTTGAAGCTTGTCCTTGCCTTTGTTCTTGTGGTCTTGTGGTGGAAGATCATCTTGTGCTTGTGTTCCCTTGAAGGAAGTAGGATCATACTTCTCTTGTTGAGGAACAAACTTCGCCTTGGGGTATTGATCTTCTTCCCACTCAACTCCATTGGCATTGAACTTTCGCTCAAAACCAACACCTTGATTCTTCCGGTGCCTTCCTTGCTTATGCATAATTTCCTCGAATTGCTTACTCCCTAAGGCTCTTGTAAACACCTTTGTCTATAATTCCCTTCAATAAGCTATTTTCTTGCTCAAGTGTAACTTGGCTAAGAGAATCACTAGTGGAATCAAGAGAACTACTAGAAGCAACAATATTAGATTTGACATTATTATTGTTACTACTAGAGGAAGTATCTTTCTTGTACTTGTTACTAGACTTGACTTGAGGCATGTAAGTAGATAAGAGTAAACGCTTGGCAATGTAAGAAGAACTTTTCTTATGGAGATCATCATTGATTGCCTTTAAGAACTCATGCTCTTGCTCAAGATTGAGCTTTTCAAAGCGTAACTTCTCATGAGCCCTTAAATGTTCTCGATGATCTTCGAAGATAGTTTCATGAGCCAACTTAAGAGTGTTTAGTTCTTTAGTTAGAAGCTCAATCTTCTCCTTATCATTGTCATTCATTTTATCTTGATTAGCATGATTAATTGACATTTCATCATAGTATTCATCACTAGAGTTGTCAACAAGTAAATCATCATCCACAAGCAAGTCATCTTCATCACTATTGAAATCAACATACTCAGGATGTGTTACCTTTGGACCTTTGGCCATGAAGCATCTTCCAATTCCTTCATTTGGTGAATCAAATATGTCGAGGAGTTGGTTGACACAAGTGCTAGACCGGCAACACCTTCATCTTGAGTATATTCGAGTCGGAGGATAGCTTCTCTTGGAGTGATTGTCGAGTCGGAGCGGATACCCATTCACCAACATGAGCTTGATGTCTTCGTTTTGTGTAGCTCCTTGATGACTTGTCCTTCCTTTCCGAATCCTTGCTTCTCCGTGAGGGTCTTCGTTCATAACGATCATCTCTACTCCTCCTCTCTCTTGGTGGTGATTCTTCTCTTTTGCTTCTTCTTCTTCTTGGAGAATCTTCTCTTCTTTTGTAGGGTGTCGTACACTCATTGGAATAGTGTCCAGGTCTCCCACAATTGTAGCAATTGCGCTCTCAACTAGAAGATCTTTTTTCATGGTAAGACCTTGACTTGGAGCTTCTTTCTTTGCTTCTACTCTTGTAGAATTTGTTGAAGTTCTTCACCATTAAGCTCAATTCTTCATTGAAGGTTTGTTTCTCACTTGATGATGTGGGGGCTTCACTTGAGTCTTTGTAATCACCACTTGACTTGTTGTAAAGTTCCTCCTTATCCTTGAGTGACATCTCATGAGCAATAATTCTTCCAATGACTTCCGTTGTCTTGAGATCTTTGTAGTTTGGAATCATTTGGATCAATATGCACACGGTATCATACTTTCCATCCAATGCTCTTAGGATCTTCTTGATGATGAATTTGTTGGTCATCTCTTCACTCCCTAAGCCGGCAATCTCATTTGTGATCAGAGCAAGCCTAGAGTACATTTCAGCGACACCTTCACCATCCTTCATTTTGAACTTGTCAAGCTGACTTTGGAGCACATCCAACTTGGATTCCTTGACGGGTTCGGGACCTTCATGCATATCAATCAAAGTATCCCAATTTCTTTGCATTCTCAAGACAGCTGATTTTGTTGAATTCTTCGGGGCACAATCTGTTGAAGATGATATCACAAGCTTGAGCGTTGTATTGCAGCATCTTCAATTCTTCCGCATTAGCTTCACGGTTCGGTTCTCTCCCATCAAAGAATTCACCTTGCAAGCCAATACAAATAATTGCCCAAACGGCAGGGTTATGTCTGAGAATATGCATTTTCATCTTATGCTTCCAACTAGCAAAATTAGTACCATCAAAGTAAGGACCTGAACGGTGATAATTTGCCTCGCTAGACGCCATACTCTCCTAGGTTGTGAAAGCAAGGCTATGACCACCAAAAGCTATGGAAATCAAAGCAAATGGAGGCCAAAGCTCTGATACCACTTGTAGGACCTTGAAGTATGTCTAGAGGGGGGGGTGATTAGACTACTTGACCAATGAAAAACTTAACCTTGTCTCAATTTTAGAGTTTGGCAGATTTTAGCTATCTTAGGACAAGTCAAGCAATCATCACACAATTCAAGCAAGCATGCAAAGAGTATATAGGCAGCGGAAATTAAAGCATGCAACTTGCAAGAAAGTAAAGGGAAGGGTTTGGAGGATTCAAACGCAATTGGAGACATGGATGTTTTTGGCGTGGTTCCGATAGGTGGTGCTATCGTACATCCACGTTGATGGAGACTTCAACCCACGAAGGGTAACGGCTGGGCGAGTCCATGGAGGGCTCCACCCAAGAAGGGTCCACGAAGAAGCAACCTTGTCTATCCCACCATGGCCGTCGCCCATGAAGGACTTGCCTAACTAGCGGTAGATCTTCACGAAGTAGGCGATCTCCTTGCCCTTACAAATTCCTTGGTTCAACTCCACAATCTTGTCGGAGGCTCCTCAGTGACACCTAGCCAATCTAGGAGACACCACTCTCCAAGAAGTAACAAATGGTGTGTTGATGATGAACTCCTTGCTATTGTGCTTCAAATGATAGTCTCCCCAACACTCAACTCTCTCTAATAGGTTTTGGATCTGGTGGAAGGAAGATTTGAGTGGAAAGCAACTTGGGGAAGGCTAGAGATCAAGATTCATATGGTAGGAATGAATATCTTGGCCTCAACACATGAGTAGGTAGTTCTCTCTCAGAAATGGTAAGTTGGAAGTGTAGGTTTGTTCTGATGGCTCTCTCCACGAATGAAGAGGAGGTGGAGGGTATATATAGCCTCCACACAAAATCTAACTGCTACACACAATTTACTAAACTCGGTGGGACCGATTCAACAGACTCGGTCGGACCAATTTAGCAAACCTAGTGACCGTTAGGATTTTCGTTGGGACTGACATGCAACTCGGTGAGACCGATTCGGTTAGGGTTAGGGCATAACATAATCTCGGTAAGTCCGATTACACAAACTCGGTGAGACCGATTTTGGTAATAAGCTTTCCAGAGAGTTGGTCAGGTAAACTCGGTGGGACCGATTTGCTCTTTTCGGTGAGACCGAAATGTTACAAAAGAGAAACAGTGAGTTTACATTGCAATCTCAGTGGGAGCGATCACTCACTTCGGTTAGACCAAAACGTTACAAAAGGAAATAGAGAGATTACAATCCCATCTCGGTGAGACCGAGATCCCTATCGGTAAGACCGATTTGCTTAGTGTTTGTGGCAGTGGCTATGACTTTTGGAATCGGTTGCGCCGGATAGGAAGAATCGGTGTGACCGATTTTGGCTTTGGGTTTAGGTCATTTGTTGATGTGATTAAGTAGCTGAGAGTTTTGGAGCATATCACTAAGCACATGAAGCAAGAGGCTCATTAAGCAACACCTCATCCCTCCTTGATAGTATTGGCCTTTCCTATAGACTCAATGTGATCTTGGATCACTAAAATATAAAATGAAGAGTCTTGAGCTTTTGAGCTTGAGCCAATCCTTTGTCCTTAGTATTTTGAGGGATCCACTTTCATCATCCATGCCATGCCATTCATTGAGCTTTCCTGAAATAATAGTCTTGGAATAGCATTAGTTCAATGAGCTATATGTTGTTATGAATTACCAAAACCACCAAGGGATAGTTGCACTTTCAGCTGACCACCCAGCTGGTGGTGGCGATGTAGAGAAGCATGGGTTGCTTAGCAGCCGGAGCCGCCAGGACAGGCAGAGTAGTCAACATCTTCTAGAGCTGGAGAAAAGCTTCATCCGCCTTGTCATTCCACTCGAAAAAGTGGTCTTCTTCATAAGCTGGTATAGGGGAAGAGCCTTCTCGCCCAGCCGACTGACGAAACGGCTGATGGATGCCAAGCAGTCGGTGAATTTTGCACATCCAATAGTCGGGTGGGTACCTCAATCCTCTCGATGGCCTTGATCTTCACAGGGTTGCACTCTATGCCGCGCTTTGAGACCAGGAAGCCAAGAAGCTGGCTGGCTAGTACTCCAAAGGCACATTTCTGTGGGTTGAGCTTGATTTGAAAACGACGCAAGTTTTCAAAGGTTTCCTTGAGGTCCTCAAACAGAGTGCCTCGCTTCTCCGTCTTCACCACAATGTCATCCACATAGACGTGGGCGTTCTTGCCGAGTTGCTTGAGGTGACACTTCTGCATGAAACACTGAAACGTGGCACCGACATTCCTCAAGCCGAACGTCATGGTCAGGTAGCAGAAGGCTCCGAATGGTGTGATGAAGGCGGTTTTCAGCCTGTCGGCCGGGTTCAGGTTGATCTTATGATACCCTGAGTATGCATCCAAAAAACTCAACAGCTCACATCCGGCTGTGGAGTCTATCACTTGGTCAATTCTCGGCAAAGCAAATGGATCTTTGGGGCAAGCCTTGTTGAGGCTGGTGTAATCAATACACATGCGCCACTGTTTATTCTTCTTCAGTATAAGGACTGGGTTGGCTAACCACTCTGGGAAGAACACTTCCATAATGAAGTCGGCTGCTAGAAGCCGGGCTATCTCTTCTCCAACAACTCTTCTCTTCTCTTTTGACAAGCAGCGCAAAGGCTGGCTGACTGGCTTGGCATTAGGTCAGACATGTAATTTGTGCTCGACGAAATCCATCGGAACACCCGGCATGTCCTTAGGAGACCATGCAAAGTTGTCCCGATTCTCACGGAGGAAATCAACGAGCTCGCTTTCCTATTTGCTATCAAGGTTTGCACCTATGACAGCGTGCCTCTCCGGGTGCTCCGGGTCCAAGGGTATCTTCTTTGTTTCTTTGGACGGCTTGAACGAGACCTCAACTTCCGACTCCTTGGGTTTTGGTGACATTTCTGGCTGCTTGCCTGCCATTGCCACAACCCGGTCAAGGAGCCGCTTCTCGGCCGCGATCACGAGGGACTCGGCTAGCCGGCTGCTGTCTGCCGCACAGGCGGACGACTTCTTGTAGTCCCCAGTTATGGTTAGGATTCCCTTGGTGCTTGGCATCTTCATCTTGAGGTAAGCATAGTGGGGGACCGCCATGAACTTGGCCAGAGCAGGCCGGCCAAGTAGCGCATGATAGGGGCTCTCAAGGTCCACCAGCTCAAACCAGACTGGCTCTCGGCGGAAGTGATCTTTGTCTCCAAAGAGGACATCTATCTGGGTCTTGCCGATTGGTGAGCAGGAAAGGCCAAGAACTATGCCATGGAATACAGTCCGACTGGGCTGAAGCTACCTCTGTTTGATTCCCAACTTCTCCATAGTGTCCCAGTACAGGATGTTGATGCTGCTGCCGCCATCTATCAGAATCGAGAGAAACGAGCATCCCGCCTCTCCGTGGCGAAGGTAGCATCCAACACCAGGGCATAAGAACCAGGAGAGGGCATCACCTATGGGTGGTCTGCTCTGCTCCAGCTGATGGGCTTCTCAGACCAATGCATGAACTCGGGGGTCTCTGATGCTACCGCATGTACTTCTTGTTGCCGTTGCCGTCTGCTGTGCTTATCGTCGACCATGCTGGTGAATACGCCATAAGTTCCATGCTCTTCAGGATATTCATCTTGTATTGCACCGACTGGCCGAACCGCCGGCTGCTAAGGGGGAGGAGGCTGCGGGCCGGCAGGCGGAGGAGGCAGGAGTCCGTCGCCCTTGGCGATCCTGGTGAGCCAGTGGCACTTCCGAGTGGTGTGGTTGGACGGCTTCGCGCCGCTGTGGAACTTGCAGGGTGCATCGAGAGTCTACTCGTATGAGAAGGCGGGCATCCAGTTGGGCTTGCCGCCCTTCTGACGCTTGGGAGGAGGCTGCCCTTCCGGCTGCTGATCTTCAACTATCGCCACCTGCCGGCTTGTGGAAGCCGGCTGCGTGGCCTTGTGCTTGTTGTCACTTTGCTGCTGGCGCCGACTGGTGTCACCAGCCGGGGTCCGAGGAGCTTGGGGAGCCACCTTGCCAGATGCATCAACTTGAATCTCTGCCTTCATGGAGGAGTCGGCCGTGGCGTACTTGTCTGCTATGATCAGTAGTTTGTTGAGGGTCGCCGGCTCGTCACAGAGAAGCCGGTGCTTGAGGAGGGTGCCCTCTCGGCACCCGGCAGTGAAGTACTCGATGGCCTGCACCTCGTGCACGCCCTCGCAGGAGTTGCGCAGCTCGGCCCAGCGCGTGAGGTAATCGCGAGTTGACTCGTTGAGGCCTTGGACGCACAAGGAGAGCTGGCGAGGCTTGGGAGGCCATGTAACGCCCCGGATACAACTTTCCATATTCGTTACTCCAACTCTTGCCTTTTCCGGAGATGCGATATATTATTTCCTCCGTGGTTGGGTTTTTGTCTTTTGTTTTGCATTTTTGTTCATGGCGTGCATCTCATCTCATAGCATCATGCGCATTGCATTTGCATGTTTTCATAAAAACGTGCATCCGTTGTTAGTTGCCGCTTCTCCCTCGCCTCCGCTGACGTTTCTCAGACCAACCGTTCTTTTGTTGTCCGACCGTTTGGCCCTTTATGCACAGTGCACTGACCCCCTCGCGCGCGTCCGAGACTTCCCCGAACCCGACCTGCTCAGTCATCACCGTTGGATTCAATTCATCCCCTAACATCTATAAAACATCCCCGTTTTCTTAATTGAACGTCCTAACCTATTTTTTCCTCAGCTGTCCGATTACGATCGGAGGGACCAAATAGCCCCTAACCTAACCCGTGATGTATATATTCGTCCACCCCTAGTCCATTTTGGTCAAACCCTAGAAGTTAGGAGGCTTGTCCCTTCACCCACCGCCGCACTCTCCACTAAATCCTCTCTCGGGATCCTCCCAGATCTGATCCAGCCAAGCGCAGCCAACCCCCCTTCCTCGTTTTCAGATCCACCATCCATCCCTTTGATCCATCTCCAGTCAACGACCGCCGACGCTCAAGTCCCACAGGAGCCCGAGCTTCACCTCCTCGCCACCATCCCCGCCTCCTGGATCCTCACGTCCCCGGCGCCCTAGCTGGACCTCGCCGGAGCCACCGGCTAATGAGGACGACCCCGCGCTCCTGTCTTCCTTCTTCCCATGCTCCTGTTCCTCTTTCCCTCACACGCCTCTCTTTCTCTCTGACTTGCCGCAGAGGGAACATACGCCGCTGGAGCTCCAAGTCCGCGGCCTGCCTCCGCTTGCTTTGGCAGGAACGGACCCCGACGACCTCTCATGACCAGATCCGGTCGGTTACCGTGCACCTCGACCTGCCAAGTCCCTCTGCTGCTTCCTCAGGCTAAGTTTCACTGCAGATCCTCCATGGCGCGCCTCCTCTCCTGCCTCCGGCCAGATCCATGGCCTAGGGACCAAATCAGCAGCCGCCCGTTGTACCCTTCTTCACCGGACCTCCTTCCCCGCGCCGAGACCAGCTGCCGTCGCCCCCTGCATCCTCTCGCTTGGCAGAGAACGAGCGCCGATCATGAGTGTTGATCGCGCCTGCTTGTCCTCGTGCCCGCGGGCCTCCTCGCCGTCCCCAGCTCGCGCCAATAGCAGATGGGTGGGCCGACCACCGAGCCGGCTCAAGTGCCGTGGTGAGCAGCCCCCCTTTGTTGGCCCAGCATGTGTAGATTCAGCCCAGTGTGTTTTTTCATGCCTGCGATTTTAGTTATTATTCCAGAGAGACCGGTTTTACAGAAAACCCCATGTTGTTTATGCATTTAATAACTCACAAACAGTGCATCGGATTAAAACAAACTTTATATGTAAAATGCTTAGAATTTTGTCTAGTTTCATAATATGCCAGTTTCAACCATGTTTAAAATGTTTAATTTGTTGTTTGTTTAAATTTGCTTAAATTCCATGTTAAAATGATTTATTTCATAACTAAATAACCGTAGCTCGGTTTTAAATAAACTTTATATGTAAATGGGGTGGGAAAATGCCTAGTTTAACATGGTCCACTTTATTTTCCTGTTTAACAACTCTAAAATATGTTTAGGGCAGAACAGTACCAAATCGAAAATATGCATATGGGGATTTTCCGGAATTGTTGTTTGTTGTTCCGGCCTCATTTAAACTTGCCTAGGTAGGTAGGTTAATTATGCTTCACCCCTTGCCATGTTTAATAACATTTAATATTGTTGAGTACCTAAACAAGAGAGAACTAAATAAATGTTGTGAAGTTTCGTCAATATGCAACTCGTTGCATATTGAGCTCCACTTAATTTGTAGTATTGTTTGTTGCACTTTGCCATGCCATGCCTCATTAAACCGGACATGCATCATGCTTGTTTGTGCATCATGTCATGTTTATGCTTGTGCATTACCATGTTGTTTGTTTCTTTCCGGTGTTGCTTCTTAGTTCCGGTAAAGTTGCGATTGTGAGGATTTGTTCGACTACTCCCGTTCGCCTTCTTCATGGACTCGTTCTTCTTCCTAGCGGGATTTCAGGCAAGATGACCGCTACCCTGGATCTCACTACTATCTTTGCTATGCTAGTTGCTTCGTTCTATCGCTATGCTGTGCTTCCTATCAGTTGTTCCTCAAGCCTCCCAAATTGCCATGAACCTCTAACCTTTGACACCATTCCTAGCAAACCATTGATTGGCTATGTTACCGCTTTGTTCAGCCCCTCTTATAGCGTTGTTAGTTGCAGGTGAAGTTGAAGATTGCTCCATGGCGGACAGAGTTATGTTGGGATATCACAATATCTCTTATATTATTAATGCATCTATATACTTGGTAAAGGGTGGAAGGCTCGGCCTTATGCCTGGTGTTTTGTTCCACTCTTGCCGCCCTAGTTTCCGTCATACCAGTGTTATGTTCCCGGATTTCGCGTTCCTAATGCGGTCGGGTGATTTATGGGACCCCCCTGACAGTTCGCTTTGAATAAAACTTGTCCAGCAAGGCCCAACATTGGTTTTACCATTTGCCTCACCACCACTCCCTTGGGTCGGCCAACCCAAGGGTCATCTTTATTTTAGCCCCCCAGGCCAGTGCTTCTCTAAGTGCTGGTCTGAATCGGGCAGACTGCGGGGCCCCCTCGGGGAAACTCGAGGTCTAGTTTTACTCGTAGGCTGTCCTATCCGGTGTTGCCCTGAGAACGAGATATGTGCAGCTCCTATCGGGATTGTCGGCGCATCGGGCGGCTTTGCTGGTCTTGTTTTACCATTGTCGAAATGTCTTGTAAACCGGGATTCCGAGACTGATCGGGTCTTCCTGGGAGAAGGTCTATTCTTCGTTGATCGCGAGGCTTGTCATGGGCTGTTGGGACACCCCGCAGGGTATAAACTTTCGAGAGCCGTGCCTGCGGTTATGTGGCAGATGGGAATTTGTTAATGTCCGGTTGTAGATAACTTGACACCAGATCCGAATTAAAACGCATCAACGCGTGTGTTGCCGTGATGATCTCTTCTCGGGAGTCCGGAAGTGAACACGGTCTCTGTGTTATGTTTGACGTAAGTAGGAGTTCAGGATCACCTCTTGATCATTGCTAGCTTCACGACCGTTCCGCTTGTTTCCTCTTCTCGCCTCATTTGCGTATGTTAGCCACCATATCATGCTTAGTCACTGCTGCAACCTCACCACTTTACCCCTTCCTTTCCCATTAAGCTTTGCTAGTCTTGATACCCATGGTAATGGGACTGCTGAGTCCTCGTGGCTCACAGATTACTACAACACCAGTTGCAGGTACAGGTTGCGATGATCTTGACGCGAGAGCGATGCTTGCTTGCGTTGAGTTCTCCTTCTGCTTCTTCTTCGATCAGGGGATAGGTTCCAGGTCGGCAGCCTGGGCTAGCAGGGTGGATATTGTTTGAGTTTCTGTTTATGTATCATCCGTAGTCGGATGTTGAATTCTTGTATGATGATGTTGTGTTCGTGTGGCATTGTATGCCTTATGTATGTATCCCTATCTATTATGTAATGTTGATGTAATGATATCCACCTTGCAAAAGCATCTTCAAGATGCGCTTCTATCCTTGGTGGGACCTTCGAGTTCCTTTAGGATAGGGTCGCATCTTGGGCGTGACAAGTTGGTATCAGAGCTAGGTTCCGACCATAGGAGCCCCCTTGATTGTTGGCCGTTGTTGAGTCTAGAAGAAAACTATTTTGAATCTTAGGATTATATATATCGGAGAGTAGGATTCTTTTTACTCCTCAGCCCCCTTCGTCGCTCTGGTGAGGTCTCCTGACGTAGATGTTTTGTCTTTCCTCGCCTCAGATTTCACTAAATTTTTTTTAGGATCACGCGGGTATCTTGGGATTGTTCCGATATTCTTATGATGAGAACATTGTTCTTGGTGCCTCCTGTCATTTAGGGGTTGTGGCAGTGTCCCGGGGAGTTGAGCTCCGAGGTGTTGTCGTCATAATTTTATCGCTGCGCCTCTGAATACCGAGTTTTGCCGACATCGAAAATCTCTTTTATGCAGTTGTTGGTGAGATAACCTTGACGCCAACCAGTACTGGGGAGTTCGGGAGTATTGCCATAGCTCATATAACAGATGCTTTTCTAAGGTTGAGGTGCACGATTTCCGAAGGTTTCTTGGTTATATGTTGACGGATGGATACAGCTGGATATAGGGATTGTTAGTTTGGGTGAGATATATTGCTTCCCCTGTATCCCCAACACCAGATTGCATAACCAGAAAGTTTCGGGAGTTTATAGGTGGGAATTCAAGTAGCTCCTAGAATATCTTTCAGACAGATGCATGATATGGGATTGGGTAAATCTCTATCATATGTATTTGTTCCGGCTTATTCTGCCAGCCAAATCCTTTGTTTTGTTTTATTTGTGGTATTCGAGTTGCTTCGAAGTCAAATCTTGAATCCATACATTTCCTAAATGGTGTTCTCATATTGCTATGTGAATACTAATCTTTTTTTTTTATCATTGAGGTTGTCATGTTAATTCTTTTCCAACCAGTGCGCTTCTCTTCGAGATGATCCCATCATTCTCCCCATCCGCAAGATCAATTCTAAGTTTTCTCAACGGTGTTTGTTTCGTTCATACCAAGCTGTCTTTGTTTTTCCCCACCCTCCCACCCTTTTTCTTCAAGGACTCATTTATTTTAATCAAGTATCCATTTATTCATGTGAAGTCACTTCACTCTTTTCAATCAATGTTCTTATTCGGCGATTTCCCATGAAGATGCTCAACAGTTTCAAGTTCATCATCCTTCATTGTTGTTTCTTCTCCAGTGGACCCAATTCAAGCTTTCGACATTCATCATAGTCCTTTCCTTGTTTCTAATGCTTTCTCATTTCGATGCACCTCTTAATCATTCACTTCTTCCTATTCATTTGTTCTGGAGTGCTGAACATATCTCACAAGACTTGTGTTTCCATTCTCAATCCGTCCAAGATATTTTGAGGTGGTTTTCTCATTGAAGCCATTTAATTCAAACGGTGCAACCTATCTTAAAAATCATTTTCAACGGTGTTTTTCTCTTTATTGGGCCCTAACCCACATGTCTTTTCCCAGGATCTTACCTGACTCTTCGAATTATCAGGAGCGATACTCAAATTCATTTCCAAGTTTGACGTAAGAATGAATTTTCATCAGTCAGATGTCTTCTTCAAGATCACTTCCAAATTCTTTTCATCTTTGGCTAAACCTTTCATATTTTAATTCTCCTAGAGTATCTCAACAATTCATGGTGGTTCTCATCATCATTCTCAACATTTGAAGACCGAAGAAGTGTTTCCTCTTAAATCTTGCTCCATTCTCTTCAAGATTCATGGTTCTAGTTTGATGCCATCCTCTCAAAATTATTTTCGATTGTGAGAATTCTTTTCACCCATCCGGAGCATGTCATGAGTTGTTTCCGTTTCTTTCCTCCAAAGGCCATCATGTCATAATTCTTCATTCTCAGCGCGTAGCTATCATTCTCCAAATCTTGCCGGTGAATCGTTCAAATAACCTCTAATCAGTTCATGGCCTCTTCGTTCTCATGTATCTAAATACCCTCAAGTATGTTCATTAGTTTTCCAATTCTTTCTGGTGAATTGTGCCCTTGCTACTCTATTTTCCAATTTTTACGGTGGTCCGTTCAAGATTCCTCTCCCTTTATTACCATATCATTTCATTCGTCCTTTCCAATCCTCTCGGTGATTCGTCGAAGACTTCTTCAAGTTGGCGCTATATCTCTCTTCAATCCTTGTAAAAGAATAAGTAGTGTGCCAAATCCGTTGCTTATCATCAATTAAATTGTTGAAGGATACGCATAACATAATTCTTATTCTTGTTTCATCCAAGTTGATTAATCTCTTCTTTTCGGTGTTTGTTCATCATATCACATTCTCGATTCTAAGATGTTCGTCTTTTCTTTCCGGAGCTCCAAGTTCTCTCGGTTATATAATCACGAAGCTCCATCTAAATCAATGCAAGGCTTTAGTCTTATTCTTTTCATCCTTCATTCCTATCTAATCATCCTTTTATTACCGGAGTTCTCACGAAGGCTCAACATGGTGGTTCATCAAGGATTCTTTTCATTCTTCAATTGTTCTTTAATATTTCTCTTCAAGTTATGACCTGCCAAGCTATACTCTAAAAATAAACATGGTGCTCAACACATGTTTTGTTTTGAGGAGCTCAAGTATTCTTCATCTTGCATTCCAAAGTGCAATTCTTTCTACCTTATCTTTTGAGGTGGTGTTATGTCACTCTTGACAATTTCCTTCATGTTTCATGATTCATATTGTTGTCAAGAATGAGGTATTTTAAATCCATTAATCCCTCCATTGGATTTATCTTGGTAAACATTTCACCTAAAGCCTTCCCTAAGGAATATTGCTAATTATGGTGCTATCAATGATCCGAGTTTTCTCCTATCCTCTCGGTGAAGAAGTTTTTCATCTCTTTGGTGCTCTCTATCAAATCAATTGTTTCCATTAGTGGTTGGTTGTCACCTCATATCTCGGGATGTTTTCCATAAGCCCACAACACGCTTGTGCTTCTTGTTGTTGATTTTCCAACAACTCTATTCGATTCTTCTTTGCAAGGATGCTTTCCAAGTTCACTTGTGGCAAAAGTTGTCATTTTCTTCTCCGTCCCTTTATCCCAATGGTCTAACTTCTATTCTTTCGTTACGGAGGCATTGTGTTGTTGTGCTCTTCAACCATCACCTCGTTTGGAGAGGATCGTC
Organism: Aegilops speltoides; assembly: GCA_021437245.1. Taxonomy (NCBI): domain Eukaryota; kingdom Viridiplantae; phylum Streptophyta; class Magnoliopsida; order Poales; family Poaceae; genus Aegilops; species Aegilops speltoides. The sequence continues at coordinate 432,330,887 of CM038147.1, read as the reverse complement.
TTCTTTTCTTGCTTATCCATTTAACCGGAGTGTTGTGTAACGTCTTCAAGTTCATTTCATCTTATCAAGTTTTGCCTCTCTTTTCAACCGGATTGCTGTCTGAAATCCTTCTTACCCTTTGTGCCATTCTTTCAATAGTTCCAGAGGCAGTGTGTTGTTGATTTCATCAAGTATCATCCCATCTTCTCAAGTTCATGTTCAATTCCTTCCATTTTCAGTCAGAGTGCTGCCAAAATTATATCACTCTTATTCATTCTTATCTCGTTTCAACCAGAGTGGTTTCAATTCCTTCTTGTTCTTTGTACTCGTCATTCATAGCTTTGCAACCTCCAAGGTTCAAATGGTGTTCCTTGTTTCTCTTTTCTACTGTAATGCTCTCAATTTCATTCAACTCTATTGTGTTATTCTTTCAAGTTTTCAACCTCTCGAGGTTTATTGGTTTCACTTGTTTGTCAAAGAAGCAACTTAGTTTTACCTCTTCTCTTCCTCTTCCGTTTCTCTCCGGTGCCATCCTAGATCTCGGGACGAGATCCTCTCGTAGTGGTGGAGTGTTGTAACGCCCCAGATACAACTTTCCATATTCGTTACTCCAACTCTTGCCTTTTCCGGAGATGCGATATATTATTTCCTCCGTGGTTGGGTTTTTGTCTTTTGTTTTGCATTTTTGTTCATGGCGTGCATCTCATCTCATAGCATCATGCGCATTGCATTTGCATGTTTTCATAAAAACGTGCATCTGTTGTTAGTTGCCGCTTCTCCCTCGCCTCCGTTGACGTTTATCAGACCAACCGTTCTTTTGTTGTCCGATCGTTTGGCCCTTTATGCACAGTGCACTGACCCCCTCGCGCGCGTCCGAGACTTCCCCGAACCCGACCTGCTCAGTCATCACCGTTGGATTCAATTCATCCCCTAACATCTATAAAACATCCCCATTTTCTTAATTGGACGTCCTAACCTATTTTTCCTCAGCTGTCCAATTACGATCGGAGGGACCAAATAGCCCCTAACCTAACCCGTGATGTATATATTCGTCCACCCCTAGTCCATTTTGGTCAAACCCTAGAAGTTAGGAGGCTTGCCCTTCACCCGCCGCCGCACTCTCCACTAAATCCTCTCTCGGGATCCTCCCAGATCTGATCCAGCCAAGCGCAGCCAACCCCCCTTCCTCGTTTTCAGATCCACCGTCCATCCCTCTGATCCATCTCCAGTCAACGACCGCCGATGCTCAAATCCCGCAGGAGCCCGAGCTTCACCTCCTCGCCACCATCCCCGCCTCCTGGATCCTCACGTCCCCGGCGCCCTAGCTGGACCTCGCCGGAGCCACCGGCTAATGAGGACGACCCCGTGCTCCTGTCTTCCTTCTTCCCATGCTCCTGTTCCTCTTTCCCTCACACGCCTCTCTCTCTCTGACTTGCCGCAGCAGGGAACATACATCGCCTGGAGCTCCAAGTCCGCCGGCCTGCCTCCGCTTTGTTTCAGCAGGGAACGGGACCCCGGCGACCTCCTGCGACCGGATCTGGTCGGTTCCCGTGCGCCCTCGCCCTGCCAAGTCCCTCTGCTGCTTCCCTGCGTCAAGTTTTGCTGCTGCATCCTCCATGGCCGCGCCTCCCTCTCCCGTCTCCGGCCAGATCCATGGCCTAGGGACCAAATCAGCAGCCTCCCGTTGTACCCTTCTTCACCAGACCTCCTTCCCCGCGCCGAGACCATTGCCGCCGCCTCGTGATCCTCTGCTTGGGTAGGAGAACGAGGCCGATCACACAGGCGTGATCGCTGCGCGCTGCCCCTCGTGCCGCCGGGCCTCCTCTGCTCGACCCAGCTCAGGCGCACATACACAGGTGGGACCACCGAGCCGGCCTAAGTGCCGTGGTGAGCAGCCCCCCTCTGTTGGCCCAGCATGTGTAGATTCGGCCCAGTGTGTTTTTTCATGCCTGCGATTTTAGTTATTATTCCAGAGAGACCGGCTTTACACAAAACCCCATGTTGTTTATGCATTTAATAACTCACAAACGGTGCATCGGATTAAAACAAACTTTATATGTAAAATGCTTAGAATTTTGTCTAGTTTCATAATATGCCAGTTTCAACCATGTTTAAAATGTTTAATTTGCTGTTTGTTTAAATTTGCTTAAATTCCATGTTAAAATGATTTATTTCATAACTAAATAACCGTAGCTCGGTTTTAAATAAACTTTATATGTAAATGGGGTGGGAAAATGCCTAGTTTAACATGGTCCACTTTATTTTCCTGTTTAACAACTCTAAAATATTTTTAGGGCAGAACAGTACCAAATCGAAAATATGCATATGGGGATTTTCCGGAATTGTTGTTTGTTGTTCCGGCCTCATTTAAACTTGCCTAGGTAGGTAGTTTAATTATGCTTCACCCCTTGCCATGTTTAATAACATTTAATATTGTTGAGTACCTAAACAAGAGAGAACTAAATAAATGTTGTGAAGTTTCGTCAATATGCAACTCGTTGCATATTGAGCTCCACTTAATTTGTAGTATTGTTTGTTGCACTTTGCCATGCCATGCCTCATTAAACCGGACATGCATCATGCTTGTTTGTGCATCATGTCATGTTTATGCTTGTGCATTACCATGTTGTTTGTTTCTTTTCGGTGTTGCTTCTTAGTTCCGGTAAAGTTGCGATTGTGAGGATTTGTTCGACTACTCCCGTTCGCCTTCTTCATGGACTCGTTCTTCATCCTAGCGGGATTTCAGGCAAGATGACCGCTACCCTGGATCTCACTACTATCATTGCTATGCTAGTTGCTTCGTTCTATCGCTATGCTGCGCTTCCTATCACTTGTTCCTCAAGCCTCCCAAATTTCCATGAACCTCTAACCTTTGACACCATTCCCAGCAAACCATTGATTGGCTATGTTACCGCTTTGCTCAGCCCCTCTTATAGCGTTGTTAGTTGCAGGTGAAGTTGAAGATTGCTCCATGGCGGACAGAGTTATGTTGGCATATCACAATATCTCTTATATTATTAATGCATCTATATACTTGGTAAAGGGTGGAAGGCTCGGCCTTATGCCTGGTGTTTTGTTCCACTCTTGCCGCCCTAGTTTCCATCATACCGGTGTTATGTTCCCGGATTTTATGCTCCTAACGCGGTCGGGTGATTTATGGGACCCCCACGACGGTTCGCTTTGAATAAAACTTGTCCAAAGAAGGCCCAACCTTGGTTTTACCATTTGCCTCACCACCACCTATACCCTTCCCTTGGGTCGGCCATCCCGAGGGTCATCTTTATTTTAGCCCCCAGTGCCGTTGCTTCTCTAAGTGCTGGTCTCGAACCGGCAGATCAAGGGCCCACTCGGGAAACTCGAGGTCTGGTTTTACTCAGTAGGGTGACCTATCCGTGTTGCCACGAGAACGAGATATGTGCAGCTCCTATCGGGATTGTCGGCGATCGTGCAGCTTTACTGGTCTTGTTTTACCATTGTCAAAATGTCTTGTAAACCGGGATTCCGAGACTGATCGGGTCTTCCTGGGAGAAGGTCTATTCCTTCGTTGATCGCGAGAGCTTGTCATGGGCTAAGTTGGGACACCCCTTGTAGGATCGAAAGTATGTCTAGAGGGGGGGTGATTAGACTACTTGACAATCTAAAAGTTCAGCCTTTTGATTAAGACAAGTTTTTGGCAAGTTCACAATGATGATCAAGTCAAGTATCACCCTACACATGCAATTCTAGAGTATTGGCAGCGGAAAGTAAATTGCACATGTAGTAAAGAGAGGTGGAGAAGAGCAATCGCAATTTGGAGACACGGAGATTTTTTCTCGTGGTTCCGATAGGTGGTGCTATCGTCAATCCACGTTGATGGAGACTTCAACCCACGGAGGGTAACGGCTGCGAGAGTCCACGGAGGGCTCCACCCACGAAGGGTCCACGAAGAAGCAACCTTGTCTATGCCATCATGGCATACGCCCACGGAGGACTAGCCTTACTCGGGTAGATCTTCACGAAGTAGGCGATCTCCTTGCCCTTACAAACTTCTTGGTTCAACTCCACATCTTGACGGAGGCTCCCAAGCGACACCTAACTAATCTAGGAGGCACCACCTCCAAAAGGTAATAGATGGTGTTGTTGATGATGAACTCCTTGCTCTTGTGCTTCAAATGATAATCTCCCCAACACTCAACTCTCCTCACCGATTTGGCTGTGGTGGAAGAAAGGATTGAGTGGAAAGCAACTTGGGAAGGCTAGAAATCAAGTTTCATATGGTGGGAGTGGAGCAACTTGATCTCAACACAAGGGTAGGTAGTTTTCTTCTCGTAAATGTAAGGTAGGAGTGGTAGTTCTTTCGATGGCTCTCTCCACGAATGAAGAGGAGGTGGAGGGTATTTATAGCCTCCACACAAAATCCAACTGCTACACACATTTGACCAATCTCGGTCGGACCGAAGTTGACAACTCGGTGAGACCGAAAGTTCAAATCTTGTGAACGTTGGGATTTTCGTGGGACCGAAAATACAATCTCGGTGAGTCCGATTCTTCCAAAGACTAGGGTTTGCCAATCTCGGTGGGACCGACTTTATCATCTCGGTGACACCGATTTGATGACAGTAGGTTACAGAAGCTTGGCAACACTAGTTTCGGTGAGACCGAGTTTGGAATCGGAAAATCCAAATTTCTAGGGTTTGGGTATATGGTTGAGGTGGTTCATCTCAGTGTGACTGAGTTTATGGAATCGGTGAGACCGAGATTACTTATGAGTGTATGTTGGAATGAAAGATTGCTGATGGTTTGGGAGATAGATCACTAAGCACTTTGAGCAACCAGATCATTAACATAACCTCATCCCTTTTAATAGTATTGGCTTTCCTATAGACTCAATGTGATCTTGGATCACTAAACCAAAATGGAGTCTTGAGCTTTTGCCAATGCTTTCCTTAGCATTTTGAGGGGTCCACTTCTTCACCATTGCCATACCCATATCAACGAACTTTCTCAAATGTTCTCAAGAAACTATTAGTTCAATGATATATATGTTGTTATTAATTACCAAAACCACCCGGGATTAGTTGCACTTTCAATCTCCCCTTTTGGTAATTGATGACAACATATAGATCAAAGCTTCGACAAATGATATAATCAATGAATAATATCGTCGCTTTGAGAAGTATGTGATAAGCAAGAGCTCCCCTAAATTTGTGCATTATTTAAGATTTGCGCTTGAATGCAAATGCACAATCGATTAGGATCATGGGTCACTCTTCCATGTCACATACATCTTGGTGGAGCGCACAAAATGATAAGAATGAATAGCATGCACCCAATCACCAAGACATGAGTAAATGATCATACAAGATATGAATAGCATATGATAAGCATTAAGCACACATTAAGGCATAGTATGATCAAGCACTCATCAATGTAGAGCAAACGTAGTATCAAACACACTAATGTCTCAAAATCTCAAAAGTATCTCAAAAGACCGCAAAAGAACGAAAGAGCAAAAGCGCAAAGACAAAGCACTCTCTCTCGAAGTCCTATGATCTATACAATTTTTCCCTTTGGCAACAAGTTACCAAAAGTTCAAAAGGCATAGAGCTAAACGCCACCGGGGACTCTGTGGCGGCTCTGCTCAGGTTGATGTTGAGTTGAGATGGCAGCATCTGCAAGACTTCACGATGTCTGTGGAGCCGGAGGAGTGGTCACCGGAGCTGGAGCCGGAGCAACCGATGGAGCTGTGGAGGTGCTTTGGCTGTAGTCCTGTGTCTCACATCGAATAGCAAATGATCGAGGTCTTGTGGGAACCGGAGCAGTCTGTTGATAATCATCCCGACCAAGTCATCCTGCATCTCACGCATGAGCTCTTCCTTCTCCTCTTCGCTTCCTCAATATCTCGCCTCAAGCTTGTTGATGCCTTTGCACTTCATCGACTTCACATCCAGAGCATGGATCTTGTCTTCAACAATCCTCTCAAGACTCTCCCGAGGCTGCATAATGCTGGCAGGCGTTGCTCAATCCTCTGGTAGCTTCAAGGAGCTGCTCTCCAACACTCTTGGGTTTAGCTGCTGCTGCCGCTTCCTTCTCAGCTTTGGCTTTCTTGGCAGCCTCAATCTTTGCTTGACCTTCAACTGACGTTGGATCCTCCTCATCCATCACAACAACATTGTCCTCATGCTCAGGCTGCAGTGGCAAGTGTGGTCTATCCAACAAGTATGTGCCCGTGCAAACTTGGCATTGATAAGCATCCAATATGCGGGCAAATCCACATGACCTCTTCTGGTCAGCTGCAGTCCTCTTGATGGTCTCAACTATCAAGTCCATCACCTTGAAAGGTGCCTTCTCATCAAGTATATGCAGCATGTTGATAGAGTATCCTCTGATCATGCGATGATCTCCAGACTTGGGCATCAAGGTATGCCTCAGAATAGTGTTTGTGGTAGGTAGACCTGCCTGGAGATAATACACTGAGCCGAGCTTCCAGATTCCTAAATCCTTAGCTGGAACCTCTTTGTACATATTCTTCATGGATTCATGGTTCTTCTTGGGAATACCATACACATCAACATCATCCTCTCTTGGCACTGGAGCATTCAGAAGTTCTGCCCATTCTGCAACAGTTGAAGAAAATCTTTGGCCTTCACCATCCATGTGATCTTTCCATCCTAATAGAAATGAGTCAGGCATAGAATTGCATAATCATTTCATCATTCCAACTGGTCAACTTCGACCCACAAAGTCTGCAACACCACATGCAAGTGAAGCTCTCATGCACATGTGGAAAGTAGTCTCTGTGTTTTCATCACAATATATGCCCAGTCAACATATCGAGTGTCTGCAACAATGGGCTTCTTGTCCATAAGCACAGTCTCATAGAAATCTTGCTGCTCTCTGGTGTGGAACCTTGGGTCAACAGCAGTCCTTCTCCTCACGGCATATGGATAAGCTTGTCTCCATAGCCTGAGACCTTTGTCCTTTCTTTCCTTCATGTTTTCAGCTCGAGGATGAGCATCATTGTGAATTGGCAATTTCTGACGGAGTTTCAGCAACACAGGTGCCTCATCATCTGACTCACCGGTGGCACATTGTCTTTCTTCTTCTCTCAAGCAGAATGTTCTCGACAGTTTTCTTGGGCTTGGCAAAGAGGCTTGGCTTGAGCTGCCTTTTGCTGGAGCAGATGGCTTAGACTTTGAAAGTGCTCCTGCCCTGATGGCATCTCCCATCAACTTAGGCTTCTGAGGAGGCTGGGGTGCTTCCTCATCAGAATCATCATCAGCTGCTTCATCATGCACAATTCTCTTCCTTTTGGAAGTTTTCTTCACTTTGCTCGAAGTTTCTTCTTCCATACTCAGCTTCTTTGCAACTGTGGACTTCTTCACTTTGTTGGTGCCTTTCTTGGTTTGCTGCCCTTGATGCTCTTTGGCAACCACTTTCCTCTTTGGCTTAGATGAGATCTCTTCCTCAGCTATGAAATCAGAATCTTCTTCATCAGAATTTCTCTTCTTCCGGCCCGGTGGCTGCAGGAGGCAAACCACTTGGTGTGCTCCTCTCACCATCATCGTAAAAGCTGCTGGCCTCGTGACTAGTGCCCTCCTCGAATCTCAGCAATTGGTGATTCAGACTGTTCGCTGTCACCGCATCCGACATGGCTGACAACCCGTGAATAGATTAGGTGTAGGCGAATAGAAGAGTTATCACAAACTGCAGAAGATTTTGCAAAAGAATGAGTTCAAATTTCAGTTTTAGGTTTTCACAGAATGCATTTCGTCGGACCGAGTCTAAAATTCAGTGAATCCAAGTGTCTAAACAGAACCATTCACACCACTTTCGGTTGGACGAAATGGGTTTCGGTCTTGCCGAAAACACTAGGGTTTCACTAAATCCTCATTTCGTCACACCGATTTGCACAACTCGGTTGGACCGAAAAGTGCAAAGGTAATGGCCAGAGGCCAAATCGGTCATACCGAGAATGTAGAATCGGTCTCACCGAGATGTGTTCGGCGGAAACCTAACCCTAAAACTTTACTCAAATTTCGCTTCTAAGAACTAATCTGCTGGATAGGAAGATCCCAAACGTGGCAAGAAGCTAGGCAAACCAATCGCATTGAATCGGAGGTTGAAGACGAGAGGATCAAACTCACCCTAACTTGGTGGAGTTTCTCACGGCGCAACGGCGCGGAGAGAGTGACCGCTGACGGCGACGGAGACTGCGGCGAGGGCGACAAAGCGACAACGGAGACGATCCGGAGACCACGGCGACGGCAAAGAAAGGGTTTGGGGCGAGGCGTTTTGAAGAAAGAATCAACGCTACGCTGCCCTCGGTATATATACCTTTAGTCGTCGGTGGGACCGAGTTGTAAAACTCGGTGGCACCGAGATGGATAATCGCAAGCAAGCTACACACTTCGGTCACGCCGAAATTTGCAACTCGGTTTCACCGAGGTGAAAACCTAGATCAATCCAAGTGCTTTCGGTCTGTCCAAGTTTGAGTGGGTTGGTCTGACCGAAAATACTTAGAAGGTTTTGGAAGTTAAGCTTTTGACGGATCGGTGGCTCCGAGTGCTCCTCACTCGGTGTGTCCGAAAAAGACTTGATCAAAGTTTGTGATATAAGCATGAATATAATTTGAGACAAGAAAGCATAGATAGCTAGGGGAGGAACTTAGGCATTCTTGTCCATCCATTTGGTCAAAAAGAAAAACCAAAAGACCAAAGCAACAAATGGATGTCCTCGAATGGATAAAATCATGCATCCAACATGCTCACACAATAAGATAGCAAATGAAATATGTGTCAAACATGCACAAACAAAACACTAGCTACTATCACACAATTTGTCGATGACTAGGTCATCTTTATATGAGTATATTGACTTAGGAGTCAAATGAGAACATTTGATCATAGGTCATACTCATCGTTTAAGCACAAGTGGGGTTACCACTTTTACATAAAGCATTAATGTGTTCACATCATTTGAAGATGCTTTAGCTCAATTCTTTAGAGCAAAGCTCCCCTAGATGTGAGAACCCCTTTAAAGGGTCAAACTAACCTTGGGTTGTCGAGAAGACTTCATGTAGATGTTGAAGATGTGGATGCTCAATGTTAATGAAGATCATCAAGAGTTGGGAGCAATCCTTTGGATTCGGCACTTTCAATACCTACATGGGTTAGTCCCACAAGGAACAAACAAGGATATCCATGGACATAGATTGAAGTACACAATAGATGATGTCCATGAAAGCAATGATTACCTTGTCCCTTGACTTACCAACAAGAGGGTTTGTGACTCCATGAACTAGTGCAAGATGTGGAAGTTGATTGCACAAGTTCTTGCCAAAATGAATGTGAGTGAAGTATGTTGGCGGAGTCACCCTCAAGAACTCTCTAGTTCTTCTTCTTCGGATCCACATCATCTTGATGGGAATCCTTGGGGTAGTAGTTGAGCTTGACGAAGTAGAACTTGACGCTTCCTTGGGAACCCACTTGACCATGGCTTTAGGTGCTTCAATAAATGCATCAATCTCCTCTTGAAGCTTGTCCTTGCCTTTTAGCTTGTGGTCTTGTGGTGGAAGGTCATCTTGAGCTTGTTCCACATTGGAAGAAGTAGGATCATACTTCTCCTTTGAGAAACAAACTTTGGAGTGGGATATTGACCTTCTTCCCATTCAACACCCTCGGCGTTGAACTTTCGCTCAAAACCAATTCCTTGATTCTTCCGTGCCTTCCTTGCTTGCAAACAATTTCTCAAAGTTCTTGCTTCCGCAAGGCTCTTGTAGACACCTTTCTATAATCCTTTCAATAAACTATTTTCTTGCTCAAGTGTAACTTGGCTTGAAACATTGTTAGTGGAATCAAGAGAACTACTAGAAGTAACAACATTGGATTTAGCATGGTTATTGTTACTACTAGATGAAGAATTTTTCTTGTGCTTGTCATGCTTAGTTTTAATAGGTGGCAAGAAATTAGACAAGAGAAGTCGCTTGGCAAGATATGAAGAACTCTTCTTCAAGATCGCCATTGATTGCTTTTAGGAACTCATGTTCTTGCTCTAGATTGAGCTTCTCGAAGCGTAGCTTCTCATGAGATCTTAAGAGCTCTCTATGATCTTCTTGAGTTGTTTCATGAGCTAACTTAAGAGTGTTTAGTTCTTTAGTTAGACGCTCAATCTCCTTCATAGCATTGTCATTCGACTCTTCTCGACTATAAAGATTACTAGCATGTTGATCATTACTAGGCTCACTAGATTTGTCATGTAAAAGCTCATCTTCACCAAGCAAGTCATCCTCATCACTATCAAAGTCAATAAATTCAGGGTGTGATACCTTGGGGCCTTTAGCCATGAAGCATCTTCCAATTCCCTCATTTGGTGAATCAAATAAGTCATAGGAATTGGAGTTGGAGGACACGAGAGCAAGACCGCAACACCTTCATCTTGATCAGATTCGAGTTGGAGTGATAGCTTCTTTCGAGTGATTGTCTGAGTCGGAGCCGAGACCCATTCACCTACATGAGCTTGATGTTTTCTTCTTGTGTAGCTCCTTGATGACTTGTCTTTCCTTTCCGAATCCTTGCTACTCCGAGAGGATCTTCGCTCATAACGATCATCTCTACTCCTTCTCTCTTTCGAGGTGACTCTTCTCTTGAGCTTCTTCTTCTTGGAGATTCTTCTCTTCTCTTGTGGGGAGCCGAACACTCATTTGAGTAGTGTCCGGGTCTTCCACAATTGTAGCAGTTTCGATCACGACTAGAAGATCTCTTTTCATCATATGATCTAGACTTTGAGCTTCTTTCCTTGCTTCTACTCTTGTATAATTTGTTGAAGTTCTTCACCATTAGGCTTATCTCTTCATTGGAAACTAGCTTGTCACTTGAGGTTGTGGGAGCATCACATGTAGCTTTGTAAGCACCACTTGACTTGTTGTGAAGCTCTTCCTTATCTTTAAGTGTCATCTCATGAGCAACAATTCTTCCAATGACTTCGGTAGGCTTGAGATTCTTGTAGTTTGGCATCATTTGGATCAAAGTGCACACGGTGTCATACTTTCCATCCAAAGCTCTGAGAATCTTCTTGATGATGAATCGGTCGGTCATTTCTTCGCTTCCTAAGCCGGCAATCTCATTTGTGATGAGAGCAAGCCTAGAGTACATTTCAGCGACTTCTTCACCTTCCTTCATCTTGAACTTGTCAAGTCGACCTTGAAGAACATCTAGCTTTGATTCCTTCACGGACTCGGTACCTTCGTGCATTTCACCAAATTATCCCAAATCTCTTTTGCATTCTCAAGACGGCTGATTTTGTTGAACTCCTCGACACAAAGCATTGAAGAGAATGTCACAAGCTTGAGCATTGTTTTGCAACATCCGCAATTCATCACCGTAGCTTCACGATCCGAACTTTTCCTTCCTCAAGAACTCACCTTGCAAGCCAACACAAATAATGCCCCATGCGGCAGGTTATGTCCAAGAATATGCATTTTCATTTTATGCTTCCAACTAGCAAAATTTGAACCATCAAAGTAAGGACCTCTCTTAAAATTACCTCACTAGACGCCATACTCTCCTAGGTTGTGAAACCAAGCTTATGGAGTCCAATGCAATGGAAACCAATCCAATGGAGACCAAAGCTCTGATACCACTTGTAGGATCGAAAGTATGTCTAGAGGGGGGGGGTGATTAGACTACTTGACAATCTAAAAGTTCAGCCTTTTGATTAAGACAAGTTTTTGGCAAGTTCACAATGATGATCAAGTCAAGTATCACCCTACACATGCAATTCTAGAGTATTGGCAGCGGAAAGTAAATTGCACATGTAGTAAAGAGAGGTGGAGAAGAGCAAACGCAATTTGGAGACACGGAGATTTTTTCTCATGGTTCCGATAGGTGGTGCTATCGCCAATCCACGCTGATGGAGACTTCAACCCACGGAGGGTAACGCTGCGAGAGTCCACGGAGGGCTCCACCCACTAAGGGTCCACGAAGAAGCAACCTTGTCTATGCCATCATGGCATACGCCCACGGAGGACTAGCCTTACTCGGGGTAGATCTTCACGAAGTAGGCGATCTCCTTGCCCTTACAAACTTCTTGGTTCAACTCCACATCTTGACGGAGGCTCCCAAGCGACACCTAACTAATCTAGGAGGCACCACCTCCAAAAGGTAATAGATGGTGTTGTTGATGATGAACTCCTTGCTCTTGTGCTTCAAATGATAATCTCCCCAACACTCAACTCTCCTCACCGATTTGGCTGTGGTGGAAGAAAGGATTGAGTGGAAAGCAACTTGGGAAGGCTAGAAATCAAGTTTCATATGGTGGGAGTGGAGCAACTTGATCTCAACACAAGGGTAGGTAGTTTTCTTCTCGTAAATGTAAGGTAGGAGTGGTAGTTCTTTCGATGGCTCTCTCCACGAATGAAGAGGAGGTGGAGGGTATTTATAGCCTCCACACAAAATCCAACTGCTACACACATTTGACCAATCTCGGTCGACCGAAGTTGACAACTCGGTGAGACCGAAAGTTCAAATCTTAGAACGTTGGGATTTTCGTGGGACCGAAAATACAATCTCGGTGAAGTCCGATTCTTCCAAAGACTAGGGTTTGCCAATCTCGGTGGGACCGACTTTTATCATCTCGGTGACACCGATTTGATGACGTAGGTTACGAAGCTTGGCAACACTAGTTTCGTGAGACCGAGTTTGGAATCGAAAATCCGAAATTTCTAGGGTTTGGGTATATGGCTGAGGTGGTTCATCTCGGTGTGACTGAGTTTATGGAATCGGTGAGACCGAGATTACTTATGAGTGTATGTTGGAATGAAAGATTGCTGATGGTTTGGGAGATAGATCACTAAGCACTTTGAGCAACCAGATCATTAACATAACCTCATCCCCTTTTAATAGTATTGGCTTTCCTATAGACTCAATGTGATCTTGGATCACTAAACCAAAAATGGAGTCTTGAGCTTTTGCCAATGCTTTCCTTAGCATTTTGAGGGGTCCACTTCTTCAGTCATTGCCATACCCATATCACTGAACTTTCTGAAATGTTCTCAAGAAACTATTAGTTCAATGATATATATGTTGTTATTAATTACCAAAACCACCCGGGGATTAGTTGCACTTTCACCCCTGCAGGGTATAAACTTTCGAGAGCCGTGCCCGCGGTTATGTGGCAGATGGGAATTTATTAATGTCCGGTTGTAGATAACTTGACACCAGATCCGAATTAAAACGCATCAACCACGTGTGTAGCCATGATGGTCTCTTCTCGGCGGAGTCCGGGAAGTGAACACGGTTTCTGTGTTATGTTTGACGTAAGTAGGAGTTTAGGATCACCTCTTGATCATTGCTAGCTTCACGACCGTACCGGTTGTTTCTATTCTCGCTCTCATTTGCGTATGTTAGCCACCATATCATGCTTAGTCGCTGCTGCAACCTCACCACTTTACCCCTTCCTTTCCCATTAAGCTTTGCTAGTCTTGATACCCATGGTAGTGGGATTGCTGAGTCCTCGTGGCTCACAGATTACTACAACACTAGTTGCAGGTACAGGTTGCGATGATCTTGACGCGAGAGCGATGCTTCCTTGCGTTGAGTTCTCCTTCTGCTTCTTCTTCGATCAGGGGATAGGTTCCAGGTCGGCAGCCTGGGCTAGCAGGGTGGATATTGTTTGAGTTTCTGTTTATATATCATCCGTAGTCGGATGTTGAACTCTTGTATGATGATGTTGTGTTCGTGTGGCATTGTATGCCTTATGTATGTATCCCTATCTATTATGTAATGTTGATGTAATGATATCCACCTTGCAAAAGCGTCTTCAAGATGCGCTTCTATCCTTGGTGGGACCTTCGAGTCCCTTTAGGATAGGGTCGCATCTTGGGCGTGACAGGCCACTTGTACGTGGCGGCGTTCTGGGAACGAGGGTCCCCAGACTTGCCTACCTGCGGCCCACGGCGTGGCTATGCTGCAGGCCTAGACGACCCATCTTCATCAACAAGGCATTCAAGACACTCGCGAGGGGCCAAGCCTCGCGAGGCAAACGATGCAAGACGTCCTCAGGAGCTACCTCTCCAGGCAGGCTCACGAGGAGCGAAGATATCAAGGTAGGATAAACCTCGCGAGGCTCTCATGATGTGAGCCGTGACGCGCAGTGTCCTTGTTTCCCCTTTGGTGCTAAGGCGGCAAGCGCAAGCGCAGAGTACCGAGGCATCAGGCAAAGATTTCCTTATCGGTGCAATGAGACCAAGACCGGTAGGACAGCAGGACGAAGGTCACCATGGAGCCCAAGACGGCGTCATCGCCAGAGCCTTTTGCAGGCGAAGACCACTTTTTTCAGGATAGATTGTACTAGCTGTCCCCTTTCAAATTGCCCGCCGTTGTTGGCTCCCTTCCCGCTCAATATTTGGGAAGAGGACTAGGGCCTATATAAGTAGAACTAGCCACCATAGTAGAGGGGGAACTCATCTTGGATTGGATCCACTCCATCCTCGCATCCACAAGCACAAGAGCACCTCAACCTTAGGAGGCTGCCCTTCCCTTTGTACTGTTCATCATCAACCCAAGAGGCAATCCACCACCACACTGGAGTAGGGTATTACACCACAACGGTGGCCCAAACCAGTATAAACCCCGTGTCTCTTTGTGTTGCGAGTTGGTCGAGTTCGCCCACGAGATCTTAGCGAGCTAGGGCGTAGATCGGTAGGGAGGAAATCTCCGCACGCACCCCAGTGTTCAAACCTTGAGGGTTTTGCCGGAACCCGTGATCCGACATTTGGTGCGCCAAGTAGGGGTGCGCCGTAGCTTCCTTTCCATCGATCCATCGCTCCGTTGCTCCATCATCTCCATGGCAGACGCTCGTCGTGCTCGTGCTGAGCGCCGGGCTGCCTTCACCGCCCGCGCCGCTCAGACGTATCCCATCGGCGGGCCACCTCGTCGTTCTCCATCTCCTGCAGCCAACGCCGCCACCGGCCCGGCAGGGAACGAGCAGCAAGCATCCTTGCTGCACCGATCGGTTCGGCAGGACGGCTGCACTGCCACTCAATCGCCGACCCCGGCCGGTTCTTCATCCCACGCACGTCGCGCTCCCATGGACACGCAGGTGACGCTCCTCATGGCGAACGAGCTCCTGCGCTACCGCCCGGTCGACGACCTCTACGAGGACTGGCTCGGCCGCGTCACGGAGCTCGTCCGCACCGCACGGGGCTCCCCAGTGTCGTCCCACTCTCCGCCTCTCCCGCCGCCAGCCACGGGCGACATGGCTCATGGAGCGCCTCCACCCTCTGCCCCAAGATGGCGTTTTGATGCCAGGGCATGCAGCTCCACGGTGCAATCCACTGCGTCCGGCGCCCGCGCGTGAAGAAAGAAGCTGCCAAGAAGTCACACGGCCGCAAGAGAACGCTCCGCCACTCCTTGCACCGCCGCGCCAGGATCGTCTGCCACGGCAGAACCTCGCGCCACTCGTCATGGCGGCGCATGGGCGCCAAGACCAAGCTCCACCTCCAAGACGGGCCCCAGCGACCACGGCCGGCTGCCGCGCCTTCACCCCCGAGCTATGTAGTGTTGCCTGGCCGGGCAAGTTCAGCCAGATCTGCCTCCTCGTTACGGCGGAACCATCGACCCCGCGGAGTTCCTGCAGCTCTACGAGCTGAGCATCAAGGCAGCCAACGGCGACGAGAAAGTCATGGCGAACTGGTTCCCCATGGCTCTCAAAGACGGCGCCCATTCGTGGCTCCTGAACCTACCCCAGGGCTCGATCTCCTCCTGGGACGAGATGCGCGACCGCTTCATTGCCAACTTCAAGGGCACCCGCAACCGCCCGCCGGCCGCGGGTGACAGGCGCCGCATCAAGCAGCAACTAGGAGAGACCCTCTAGAAGTACATCTAGTGCTTCAATAGCACTCGCCTGAAGATCCCCAAGGTAACGGACGAGGCCGTTGTCGGTGTCAAAACCGGCGGATCTCGGGTAGGGGGTCCCGATCTGTGCGTCAAGGCTGATGGTAACAAGAAGTAAGGGACACAGATGTTTACCTAGGTTTGGACCCTCTCGATGGAGGTAAAACCCTACTTCCTGCTTGATTAATATTGATGATATGGGTAGTATAAGAGTAGATCTACCACGAGATCAAAGAGGCTGGACCCTAGAAGCTAGCCTATGATGGTATGAATGTAATTGTGATCGGCCTTCTAAGGACCAACCTCTCCGGTTTATATAGACACCGGAGAGGGTTAGGGTTTACATGGAGTCGGTCATAAGGAAGGAAATATAATATCCGGATCACCAAGCTTGCCTTCCACGCCAAGGAAAGTCCCATCCGGACACGGGCCGAAGTCTTGAGTCTTGTATCTTCACGCTTCAATAGTCTAGACGTTGTACATAGTCCGGCTGTCCGGATACCCCCTAATCCAGGACTCCCTCAGTAGCCCCTGAACCAGGCTTCAATGACGATGAGTCTGGCGCGCAGTATTGTCTTCGGCATTGCAAGGCAGGTTCCTCCTCCGAATACTCCAAAGTACCTGTTACGACGAATAGTGTCCGGTCTCCAATCAATGTTGTGCTCCTCGGCTTCAGCGCCTCAGTAATGACCATCTCCACATGTCGAGCGAATGCGAGGAGTCAAGGTTTTTTTGCATTTGCCACCCTCGACCCTCCGGGCCAACCATCTATTTGAAGGGACAGGGATTCTTAGATCCAAACCTCACTCTCCTCCCTTGAGCTAGCATCCTAGAGCGCTTGAAAAGCCATTCCAAAGATGGCCGCCATCGCAGCTCTTACCTTGCCCTCCTCGCCTAAGTCGGGGGATTGGGGAGAGTGCTCAGTTCCTCACAGCCGCATGGTGAAGTTACAAACTCAAGGGTTTCTTCCACCGGCATTCATGGTCTCCGTCCGAGCTGGAATAGCTACTTACGATGGAGGGGAACAAGCTGAGGGATCTCCTAACCCGCCTCCGGAGGAGCGAATATGCCTCATCTCGCATCTGCTGAGGGGCATCCACCCGTTTCTCCGCGGGCTCCTGGAGTTCTATGGCCTCCAGTTACACAATCTTGCGCCAGCCTCCATTTTGCACATAGCGGGGTATGTCGCCCTATGCGAGCTGTTTTTAGGCTGCGAACCACACTTCGGATTGTGGAGGAAGCTGTTCTGCCTTGTCCCCCGCACCCAGGGGAGTCCCTGTATCAAGTGGGCGGGGCTGAAGTATGGAGCATTGCCGAGACCGGATACCTGTCCGGCACTCCTGAGAATGCACCAGAAAACTGGCCTTCAGAGTGGTTCTATATAAATGAAGTTCCCCTTCCGGATCCAGTCCAGAGGGATCTCCCCAAGTTCAGCAACGCCCCATCGAGGGTACGCCTAAGCTGGCGTCCCTGGGGCCCTCAAGAAGAGGACACAAGGGAGATATTCCTCCTGATGAACATGATAAAGTTGCTGGCCAAGTCCGTACTGACGATTGTGGAAGTCATGGCAATATGCATAAAGCGAGGAGTGTAGCCGCTCCAATATCAGGGGAAGCCCATGTGGCATTACAACG
This sequence comes from Aegilops speltoides, assembly GCA_021437245.1. Classification (NCBI taxonomy): domain Eukaryota; kingdom Viridiplantae; phylum Streptophyta; class Magnoliopsida; order Poales; family Poaceae; genus Aegilops; species Aegilops speltoides. The sequence continues at coordinate 432,313,402 of CM038147.1, read as the reverse complement.
GGGAAGATGACGCCACCTGCTGTGGTCGTAAGGGTCCGGACTCCGCTGCTGCTTTGGCAAGGATATTGTCCGATTTGTACAAAGGGGAAGAGGAGGAGTTCCTTCGTATAAAAACGCGGGACGAATTCTCCATGTACAACCCCCCAGAGTGGGTAAGTTGTTATTCTTTTCCCGGCTTCATTTACTCTATCGTACTTCTGCTAAGATTACTTGCATCAATGCCACTGAGCAGGAACTGAGGAGGGCCATGGAAGGAATCTTCAGCCCCTCCCTGCAACCAGAGGACCATGGAAGGGCCCTAGATCCGGGACTCAAAGTAGATCTGGATATAACCTTGGAGCTTGTCAGCGGAGTATTTTATCAGGTGAGCTGAGACGGCGCCCTGGTGGCCATTATGGCCGACTCCCCTGGACTGCTTCCTACGTCGCGTGTAAGCTGAGCTGAAAAAACCCTATCCTCTGAAGAGGACTTTCTCTAGGTATTGTTGTTTACCTTTGAGGCATCGCTCTATTTGCAGAAACGACGGCTGGAGCAAGGGGCCGAGCCCCTAGGGACTCGTTAACCATGGGCGTCCGGATCGGGCAGGCTCAAGAGGAAGGCGGTGCGGGCTGACACACCGCTGCAGAGGTAAAGCCATAGCCTGTCCCGCTGTCATGGAATTTGAAATATGACAGCGGCCTTTGTGTCCGGCAGGAAGAGGAATAACCGGGCTATATCAGGAAACCCCACCAACCACGCCTCGACCAGCCAGGTTCCAGGACCGGCTTTCGGGGTGGAGGTGGATGCGGGGCCAGCACCGCATAGCTCCCCAACGGAGGGTGCGGATATGTGCTCGGCAATGAACTCCGAAGTGTAGAGCGTCATGAACCACCGGCGCCGGAGGGCCGTGCTCCGGCACAACATCTTTTTCGAAGATGCTTTTAATTCCTTCTGTTCGGCGGAGGCATATGTCCGAGCCGCTCGAGGCGGGCTTGCCCAAGTGACAAGCCAGTATACCAAAGACATACGGGTAAGAGATTTTGATAAGTATGCCTAGTAGTAGCCCCTGAGACTTAGAATAGTTTGCACAACTAATTGAAGGATCAATATATCCACAGGTCCTTGTGGACAAGAATGAACAATTGGTGCGGGAGCTGGAGGCCTACAAGGCCCAATTATCTGATGCGGTAGCCAAGTTAGAGGGATCCCGAAAGGCCCCTGCCGGTAATATTTGTCTCCATTATACACAAATGTGCTAGTTAATAGATGGCTGGTGCGGTTAGTCTAACAGTAAGTTCCGCAGACAAGCCTAGAGTGAATCCGGATGGCGCAGTGGGTGACGACTCGCATCTCCAACGGCAACTAAAGGCCGATGAGCACATCCTTACACAGGTGACGCAAGATAAGAACAAGCTTCATGATGCCAATATTCGTTTGGACGTGGAATTAAAGGACGTCCGCGCACAACTGGCAGACTCCGTGAAGGAGAACAAAAAACTTCGTCGCGGTATTTATGGTAAGAACTCGAGCGAACTGTTTGATAGTTCAGGGAGGAAGTTTATTAAAAAAGATTTTTCCTTGCAGGAATGCTAACGGGTCGCCCTGAAGAGGAGATGTCCTCATCTGCAGGTGATTTTCTGCAAGAACTGTCGCAGGTGCACGATCATGCTCGGCAGGTGATGCCAGGCGTTGCTAAGGCCTTGTGGCCCTCAAGACTACTGCCGAATGGCATGGAGGAGCTTGCGGACCTGCTTCAAGGAGCCCGGCGGTGCTTCCGTCTGTGGAAGATATCAGCCTGTCGGCAAGGAGCAAGAGAAGCCTGGGCGATGGTGAAGACGCGCTATACCAAGCTGGACCCTAACCATATGGCCGAAGTGGGACCAGCGGGGCCCGATGGGCAAGAAATTCCCGTGAGCCTAGTGTATGACCAGGTAGCATTAGCCGCTAAGTATTCTCAGCAGGATTGTAGGCTAGATAACCTGTTAGATGGTATAGAGGAGGAATATAGTCATTCTCAGTGACTGTGTAAATTGATTGGCATAAGTAGCCTCTAGCCGGATTGAAATCATTTGTCATGGCGGACCTTTTCGCTTCAGCCCCCGGACCCTATAGTCCGGGGTGTGTCCGAATACCCGCTCGGTTATGCAAAAACCGGGGCATGCTTGGAGACCAGGCGTAGGGGTCATAGGTGCTTGAATAGACAAGTACCTAACTAGTTGTGTTATATTGCATGGATAGCAAGAAACATATTCTAGGGAGAATAGTTCCGTTAGGGGTTCCTTTCCCTAGATATCCATGTGTCGATGCACATGTCTGGACTACGCGCGATGGCGCAGGATACAAAGCTTCTGGGGTTCTTTGTTGTAACCAACGGATACATCCTTTGTTCATCGATCGAATATTCTCTTAAGGAAACTAGCTTTCGGCTTCACCCAGTCTGAGGTACACATCCGACTCAACCGGCAGTAACAATCGTAGAGGTGCACCCTTATGCCCTAGCCGAATTAACGGGAACGTAGGGTAAAAACACAAGAGCCTGGCAACCTAGCTTGGCCACATCTTAAGTCATATCGATGCATATAATGGTGAAGAAAAGGCACATATGGAGAAAGAACGCATATGTGATGGGCGAAGAGCCATTAAAGTAATTATGTCTAGCTTCCGAATAGGAAGCCCCCAGATACAGCTTGCACACTGTTGGTGAACGTAGTAATTTCAAAAAAATTCCTACGCAGACGCAAGATCATGGTGATGGCATAGCAACGAGAGGGGAGAGTGTATGTCCATGTACCCTCGTAGACCGTAAGCGGAAGCGTTAGCACAACGCGGTTGATGTGGTCGTACGTCTTCATGATCCGACCGATCCAAGCACCGAATGTACGGGGCCTCCGAGTTCAGCACACGTTCAGCTCGATGACGATCTCTAGCCTCCGATCCAGCAGAGCTCCGGAGATGAGTTCCGTCAGCACGACGGCGTGGTGACAATGATGATGTTCTACCGGCGCAGGGCTTCGCCTAAACTCCACGACGATATGACCGAGGTGGAATATGGTGGAGGGGGGCACCGCACACGGCTAAGGAACGATCCGTAGATCAACTTGTGTGTCTTTGGGGTGCCCCCCCGCCCTCGTATATAAAGGAGCAAGGGGGGAGGCCGGCTGGCCCCTTGGGCGCGCCAAGGGAGGAGGAATCCTCCTCCTAGTAGGAGTAAGAATCCTCATTTCCTACTCCTACTAGGAGGGGGAAGGAAGGAGGAGAGGGGGAAGGAAAGGGGGGGCGCCGCCCCCCTCCTAGTCCAATTCGGACCAGAGGGGGGAGGGGGCGCGTGGCCCATGCTGGCCGCCCCTCTCTCCTTTCCCCTAAGGCCCATAAGGCCCAATACTCTCCCCGGGGGTTCCGGTAACCCCCCGGGCACTCCGGTTTTTCTCCGAAATCACCCGGAACAATTCTGGTGTCCGAATATAGTCGTCCAATATATCAATCTTTATGTCTCGACCATTTCGAGACTCCTCGTCATGTCCGTGATCACATCCGGGACTCCGAACAAACTTCGGTACATCAAAACTTGTAAAATCATAATAAAACTGTCATCGTAACGTTAAGCGTGCGGACCCTACGGGTTCGAGAACTATGTAGACATGACCTAGAACCATTCTCGGTCAATAAACAACAGCGGGACCTGGATGCCCATATTGGTTCCTACATATTCTACGAAGATCTTTATCGGTCAAACCGCATAACAACATACGTTGTTCCCTTTGTCATCGGTATGTTACTTGCCCGAGATTTGATCGTCGGTATCCAATACCTAGTTCAATCTCGCTATCGCAAGTCTCTTTACTCGTTCCGTAATACATCATCTTATAACTAACTCATTAGTTACAATGCTTGCAAGGCTTAGGTGATGAGTATTACAGAGAGGGCCCAGAGATACCTCTCCGACAATCGGAGTGACAAAACCTAATCTCGAATTACGCCAACCCAACATGTTCCTTCGGAGACACCTGTAGAGCACCTTTATAATCACCCGATTCGCTGTGACGTTTGGTAGCACACAAAGTGTTCCTCCGGTAAACGGGAGTTGCATAATCTCATAGTTGCAGGAACTTTGTATAAGTCATGAAGAAAGCAATAGAAGTTTACTAAACGATCAAGTGCTAGGCTAACGGAATGGGTCATGTCAATCACATCATTCTCCTAATGATGTGATCCCGGTAATCAAATAACAACTCTTTTGTCCATGGATAGGAAACATAACCATCTTTGATAAACGAGCTAGTCAAGTAGAGGCATACTAGTGACAATAGTTTTGTCTATGTATTCACACATGTATCATGTTTCCGATTAATACAATTCTAGCATTTATAATAAACATTTATCATGATATGAGGAAATAAATAATAACTTTATTATTGCCTCTAGGGCATATTTCCTTCAGTCTCCCACTTGCACTAGAGTCAATAATCTAGATTACATAGTAATGATTCTAACACCCATGGAGTCTTGGTGCTGATCATGTTTTGCTCGTGAGAGAGGCTTAGTCAACGGGTCTGCAACATTCAGATCCGTATGTATCTTGCAAATCTCTATGTCTCCCACTTGGACTTGGTCCCAATGGAATTAGAAGTCTCTTGATGTGCTTGGTCCTCTTGTGAAATCTGGATTACTTTGCCAAGGCAATTGCACCAAGATTGTCACAGAAGATCTTCATTGGTCCCGATGCACTAGGTATGACACCTAGATCGGAAATGAACTCCTTCATCCGCACTCCTTCATTTGCTGCTTGAAGCAGCTATGTACTCCGCTTCACATGTAGATCCCGCCACGACGCTTTGTTTAGAACTGCACCAACTTACAGCTCCACCATTTAATAAAAACACGTATCCGGTTTGCGATTTAGAATCGTCCGGATGAGTGTCAAAGCTTGCATCGACGTAACCATTTACGACTAGCTCTTTGTCACCTCCATATACGAGAAACATATCCTTAGTCCTTTTCAGGTATTTCAGGATGTTCTTGACCGCTGTCCAGTGATCCACTCCTGGATTACTTTGGTACCTTCCTGCCAAGCTTATTGCTAAGCATACGTCAGGTCTGGTACACAGCATTGCATACATGATAGAGCCTATGGCTGAATCATAGGGTACATTTTTCATTTTCTCTCTATCTTCTGCAGTGGTTGGGCATTGAGTTTGACTCAACTTCACACCTTGTAGCACAGGCAAGAATCCTTTCTTTGCCTGATCCATTTTGAACTTTTTCAAAATTTTGTCAAGGTATGTGCTTTGTGAAAGTCCTATTAAGCGTCTTGATCTGTCTCTATAGATCTTGATGCCCAATATGTAAGCAGCTTCACCAAGGTCTTTCATTGAAAAACTTTTATTCAAGTATCCCTTTATGCTATCCAGAAATTCTATATCATTTCCAATTAATAATATGTCATCTACATACAAAATTAGCAATGCTACAGAGCTCCCACTCACTTTCTTGTAGATACAGGCTTCTCCAAAAGTCTGTATAAAACCATATGCTTTGATCACACTATCAAAGAGTTTATTCCAACTCCGAGATGCTTGCACCAGTCCATAAATGGAACGCTAGAGCTTGCACACTTTGTCAGCACCTTTTGGATCGACAAAACTTTCCGGCTGCATCATATACAACTCTTCTTCTAGAAATCCATTCAAGAATGCAGTCTTGACATCCATTTGCCAAATTTCATAATCATGAAATGCAGCAATAGCTAACATGATTCGGACAGACTTAAGCATCGCTACGGGTGAGAAAGTCTCATCATAGTCAACCCCTTGAACTTGTCGAAAACCTTTTGCAACAAGTCGAGCTTTATAGACAGTTACATTACCATCAGCGTCAGTCTTCTTCTTAAAGATCCATTTGTTCTCAATGGCTTGCCGATCATCGGCAAGTCAACCAAAGTCCATACTTTGTTTTCATACATGGATCCCATCTCAGATTTCATGCCTTCTAGCCATTTTGCGGAATCTGGGCTCATCATCACTTCCTCATAGTTCGTAGGTTCATCATGGTCAAGTAACATGACTTCAAGAATAGGATTACCGTACCATTCTGGTGCGGATCTTATTCTGGTAGACCTACGAGGTTCAGTAGAAACTTGATCTGAAGTTTCATGATAATTATCATTAGCTTCCTCACTAATTGGTGTAGTTGTCACAGGAACCGGTTCTTGTGATGAACTACTTTCCAATAAGGGAGTAGATACAGTTATCTCATCAAGTTCTACTTTCCTCCCACTCACTTCTTTCGAGAGAAATTCCTTCTCTAGAAAGGATCCATTCTTAGCAACGAATGTCTTGCCTTCAGATCTGTGATAGAAGGTGTACCCAACAGTCTCTTTTGGGTATCCTATGAAGACACATTTCTGCGATTTGGGTTCGAGCTTATCTGGTTGAAGTTTCTTCACATAAGCATCGCAGCCCCAAACTTTAAGAAACGACAACTTTGGTTTCTTGCCAAACCACAGTTCATAAGGCTTCATCTCAACGGATTTTGATGGTGCCCTATTTAACGTGAATGCGGCCGTCTCTAAAGCATAACCCCAAAACAATAGCGGTAAATCAGTAAGAGACATCATAGATCGCACCATATCAAGTAAAGTGCGATTACGACGTTCGGACACACCATTTCGTTGTGGTGTTCCAGGTGGCGTGAGTTGTGAAACTATTCCACATTGTTTCAAGTGTAAGCCAAACTCGTAACTCCAATATTCACCTCCACGATCAGATCGTAGAAACTTTATTTTCTTGTTATGATGATTTTCCACTTCACTCTGAAATTCTTTGAACTTTTCAAATGTTTCAGACTTGTGTTTCATCAAGTAGATATACCCATATCTGCTCAAATCATCTGTGAAGGTGAGAAAATAACGATACCCGCCGCGATCCTCAACATTCATTGGACCACAAACATCAAGATGTATGATTTCCAACAAATCGTTGCTCGCCCATAGTCCCGGAGAACGGCGTTTTAGTCATCTTGCCCATAAGGCACGGTTCGCAAGTACCAAGTGATTCATAATCAAGTGATTCCAAAAGTCCATCAGTATGGAGTTTCTTCATGCGCTTTACACCGATATGACCCAAACGGCAGTGCCACAGATAAGTTGCACTATTGTTATCAACTCTGCATCTTTTGGTTTCAACACTATGAATATGTGTATCACTACTATCGAGATTTAATAAAAATAGACCACTCTTCAAGGGTGCATGACCATAAAAGATATTACTCATATAAATAGAACAACAATTATTCTCTGATTTAAATGAATAACTATCTCGCATCAAACAAGATCCAGATATAATGTTCATGCTCAATGCTGGCACCAAATAACAATTATTTGGGTCTAATACTAATCCCGAAGGTAGATGTAGAGGTAGCGTGCCGACCGCGATCACATCGACTTTGGAACCGTTTCCCACGCGCGATCGTCACCTCGCCCTGGCGGTGCTCGCTTATTCCGTAGTCCCTGCTTCGAGTTGCAAATATTAGCAATGTAACCAGTATCAAATACCAGTGCTACTCGAGCTCTAGTTAGGTACACATCAATAACATGTATATCACATATACCTTTGTTTACTTTGCCATCCTTCTTATCCGCCAAATACTTGGGGCAGTTCCGCTTCCAAAGACTATCGCTTGCAGAGAAGCACTCAGTTTCAGGCTTAGGTCCAGACTTGGGTTTCTTCTCTTGAGCAGCAACTTGCTTGCCGTTCTTTTGAAGTTCCCTTCTTCTTCCCTTTGCCCTTTTCTTGAAACTAGTGGTCTTGTTGACCATCAACACTTGATGCTCCTTCTGATTTCTACCTCCGCAGCTTTTAGCATTGCGAAGAGCTCGAATAGTCTTGTTCATCCCTTGCATATTATAGTTCATCACAAAGCTCTTGTAGCTTGGTGGCGATGATTGGAGAATTTCATCAATGACACTATCATCGTGAAGATTAACTCCCAGTTGAATCAAGTGATTATTATACCCGCACATTTTGAGTATATGCTCAACGATGTAACTATTCTCCTCCATCTTGTAGCTGTAGAACTTATTGGAGACTTCATATCTCTCAATCCGGGCATTTGCTTGAAATATTAACTTCAACTCTGGAACATTTCATACGCTCCATGACGCTCAAAACGCCGTTGAAGACCCAGTTCTAAGCCGTATAGCATGGCACATCTTGAACTATAGAGTAGTCATCAGCTTTGCTCGCCAGACGTTCTTAACGTCGTCAATTGCATCAGCAGGGTTCGCACCCAGCGGTGCTTCCAGACGTAACTCTTACGGCAGCAATGAGGATAATCCTCGAGTTACGGACCCGATCCGTGTAATTGCTACCATCATCTTTCAACTTTGCTTTCTCAAGGAACGATTAAAATTTAACGGAACAACAAAGACGAGCCATCTATCTACAAACAAACATAGATAAGCAAAATACTATCAAGTACTAAGTTCATGATAAATTTAAGTTCAATTAATCATATTACTTAAGAACTCCCACTTAGACAGACATCTCTCTAGTCATCTAAGTGATTACGTGATCCAAATCAACTAAACCATAACCGATCATCACGTGAGATGGAGTAGTTTTCAATGGTGAACATCACTATGTTGATCATATCTACTATATGATTCACGCCGACCTTCGGTCTCCGTGTTCCGAGGCCATATCTGCATATGCTAGGCTCGTCAAGTTTAACTTGAGTATTCGCGTGTGCAAAACTAGCTTGCACCCGTTGTTGATGGACGTGGAGCTTATCACACTCGATCATCACGTGGTGTCCGGGCACGATTTAACTTTGGCAACGGTGCATACTCAGGGAGAACACTTCTTGATAATTTTAGTGAGAGATCATCTTAAAATGCTACCGTCAATCAAAGCAAGATAAGATGCATAAAGGATAAACATCACACAAGTGATATGATATGGCCATCATCATCTTGTGCTTGTGATCTCCATCTCCGAAGCACCGTCGTGATCACCATCGTCACCAGCGCGACAACTTGATCTCCGTCGTAGCATCGTTGTCATTTACGCCATCTATTGCTTCTACGACTATCGCTACCGCTTAGTGATAAAGTAAAGCAATTACAGGGCGTTTGCATTTCATACAATAAAGCGACAACCATATGGCTCCTGCCAGTTCCCGATAACTTCGGTTACACAACATGATCATCTCATACAATAAAATATAGCATCACGTCTTGGCCATATCACATCACAACATGCCCTGCAAAAACAAGTTAGACGTCCTCTACTTTGTTGTTGCAAGTTTTACGTGGCTGCTACGGGCTGAGCAAGAACCGTTCTTACCTACGCATCAAAAACCACAGCGATAGTTCGTCAAGTTGGTGCTGTTTTAACCTTCTCAAGGACCGGGCGTAGCCACACTCGGTTCAACTAAAGTTGGAGAAACTGACACCCGCCAGCCACCTGTGTGCAAAGCACGTCGGTAGAACCAGTCTCGCGTAAGCGTCTGGCGTAATGTCGGTCCGGCTGCTTCATCCAACAATACCGCCGAACCAAAGTATGACATGCTGGTAAGTAGTATGACTTGTATCGCCCACAACTCACTTGTGTTCTACTCGTGCATATAACATCAACGCATAAAACCTAGGCTCGGATGCCACTGTTGGGGAACGTAGTAATTTCAAAAAATTTCCTACGCACACGCAAGATCATGGTGATGGCATAGCAACGAGAGGGGAGAGTGTATGTCCATGTACCCTCGTAGACCGTAAGTGGAAGCGTTAGCACAACGCGATTGATGTAGTCGTACGTCTTCACGATCCGACAAATCCAAGCACCGAACGTACGGGGCCTTCGAGTTCAGCACACGTTCAGCTCGATGACGATCTCTGGCCTCTGATCCAGTAGAGCTCCGGAGATGAGTTCCGTCAGCACGACGGCGTGGTGACGATGATGATGTTCTACCGGCGCAGGGCTTCGCCTAAACTCCGCGACGATATGACCGAGGTGGAATATGGTGGAGGGGGCACCGCTGCGGCTAAGGAACGATCCGTAGATCAACTTGTGTGTCTTTGGGGTGCCCCGCCCCATATAAAATGGAGCAAGGGGAGGCGGCTGGCCCCTTGGGCGCGCCAAGGAGGAGGAATCCTCCTCCTAGTAGGAGTAGGACTCCTCCTTTCCTACTCCTACTAGGAGGGGGAAGGAAGGAGGAGAGGGGGAAGGAAAGGGGGGGCGCCGCCCCCCCTCCTAGTCCAATTCAGACCAGAGGGGGGAGGGGGCGCGCGGCCCATGCTGGCCGCCCCTCTCTCCTTTCCCCTAAGGCCCATAAGGCCCAATACTCTCCCCGGGGGTTCCGGTAACCCCCCCGGCACTCCGGTTTTCTCCGAAATCACCCGGATCAATTCCGGTGTCCGAATATAGTCGTCCAATATATCAATCTTTATGTCTCGACCATTTCGAGACTCCTCGTCATGTCCGTGATCACATCCGGGACTCCGAACAAACTTCGGTACATCAAAACTTGTAAACTCATAATAAAACTGTCATCGTAACGTTAAGCGTGCGGACCCTACGGGTTCGAGAACTATGTAGACATCACCTAGAACCATTCTCGGTCAATAACCAATAGCGGGACCTGGATGCCCATATTGGTTCCTACATATTCTACTTAAGATCTTTATCGGTCAAACCGCATAACAACATATGTTGTTCCTTTGTCATCGGTATGTTACTTGCCCGAGATTTGATCGTCGGTATCCAATACCTAGTTCAATCTCGCTATCGCAAATCTCTTTACTCGCTCCGTAATACATCATCTTATAACTAACTCATTAGTTGCAATGCTTGCAAGGCTTAGGTGATGAGTATTACCGAGAGGGCCGAGAGATACCTCTCCGACAATCGGAGTGACAAAACCTAATCTCGAATTACGCCAACCCAACATGTACCTTCGGAGACACCAGAGAGCACCTTTATAATCACCCGATTCGTTGTGACGCTTTGGTAGCACACAAAGTGTTCCTCCGGTAAACGGGAGTTGCATAATCTCATAGTTGCACGAACTTTGTATAAGTCATGAAGAAAGCAATAGCAGTTTACTAAACGATCAAGTGCTAGGCTAACTGAATGGGTCATGTCAATCACATCATTCTCCTAATGATGTGATCCCGTTAATCAAATAACAACTCTTTTGTCCATGGCTAGGAAACATAACCATCTTTGATAAACGAGCTAGTCAAGTAGAGGCATACTAGTGACAATAGTTTTGTCTATGTATTCACACATGTATCATGTTTCCGGTTAATACAATTCTAGCATGAATAATAAACATTTATCATGATATGAGGAAATAAATAATAACTTTATTATTGCCTCTAGGGCATATTTCCTTCACACGCATGGTATGGCCGGGATACTCTGGGAATCCGCACTGTATTAAATACTGTGTGAATGGAAAGAGGGTCGAGAAAGGAGAGAAACAATGGTGGAGCATAATTTAAAAAGGAGGGGTGAGTAGACGAACACTGCGTTCGGCGTTAGGCATAGAATCTCCGGAGTCTAGCCGCGTTCCATGGGTTTGGCTCGAGTCTGTTGTCAGATGCATTACATAAGCGGTACGCTCCTCCGGTGAGAACTTTGTCGATGACGAAGGGACCTTCCCATCTGGGTTTGAGTTTGTCCTTCTTCTTCTCCGGTAGGCGTAGAACGAGCTCGCCAATATTGTAAGTTTTGGCCCGCACTTTTCTGCTTTGATATCGCCAAGCCTGCTGCTGGTAGAATGCGGAACAGGCTTTTGCGACATCGCGCTCCTCCTCCAGGGCGTCCAAGTTATCCTGCCGATCTAACTCGGCTTCCTTCTCTTCGTACATGCGTACGCGTGGCGAATCATGTATTATGTCGCAGGCTAGTACTGCTTCCGCACCGTACACCATAAAAAATGGTGTGTATCCGGTGGTTCGATTCGGTGTGGTCCGCAGCCCCCAGAGTACGGAGTCGAGCTCCTCTACCCAATGCATATCCGATTCTGTTAAAGATCGCACTAATCTGGGTTTTATGCCGCTCATGATAAGACCATTTGCCCGTTCGACCTGGCCGTTTTTTGCGGGTGGTAGACGGAAGCGTAGTCGAGCTTAATGCCCATTTTGCTGCACCAAGTTTTCACTTCATCGGCTGTGAAATTTGAGCCATTATCAGTGATGATGCTATGGGGGACACCGTACCGGTGTACAACCCCGGATATGAAGTCTTTTACTGGTCCGGATTCGACCGTTTTAACTGGTTTGGCTTCGATCCATTTGGTGAATTTGTCCACCATGACCAATAGGTATTTTTTCTTATGGCTTCCCCCTTTAAGGGGTCCGACCATATCCAGCCCCCAGACCGCGAAGGGCCAAGTTATGGGGATTGTTTAAAGGGCGGTAGGGGCATATGACTCTGATTGACGAAGAGCTGGCAGCCGATGCAATGTTGGAAAAGGTCCTGTGCGTCTGCTCGGGCCGTCGGCCAATAGAAGCCTGTACGGAAGGCTTTGCTGACGAGCGCTTGAGCTGCGGCGTGGTGTCCGCCCAGTCCGGTGTGAATTTCAGCAGGAGTTGCCGCCCTTCCTCTTCGGAGATGCACCTTTGGAGCACTCCGGTCGCGCTTTTCTTGTAGAGTCCCCCTTCGTGGACCTTGTTAGCTTTAGAGTGTCGGACTATGCAGCGTGCTTAATTTTGGTCTTCGGGGACCTCCTGCCTATTTAGGTAGGCCAAGAACGGCTCAGTCCACGGGGCGATTACGGCCATTATCTCGTGGGCCGAAGGTGTTATTTCGGTGGCAGAGCCTCCGATTGTGTCGGATGGTTCAGAATCTGGGGGTGTATTCGGATCCGTGCTGGTATTGCCGGACTCCCCTTCCCATACGACAGATTGCTTGAATAGCCTTTCCAGGAATTTATTAGGTGGGACAGGGTCGCGTTTGGCGCCAATGCAGGCAAGGACGTCTGCCGCTTGATTGTTTTCTCGAGCCACATCGTGGAATTCGAGCCCCTCGAACCGAGCTGACATTTTGAGGACGACATTACGATAGGCCGCCATTTTCGGATCCTTGGCATCAAAGTCTCCATTTATTTGTGGTATTGAGAGGTTCAAATCCCCGCGTACTTCCAGGCGTTGGATGCCCATAGAGACTGCCATCCGAAGACCATGTAACAGGGCTTCATATCCGGCCGCAATGTTGGAGTCTGTGTATAATATTTGTAGGACGTACTGGACCGTGTCCCGGTGGGAGACGCCAGACTACCCTGCTCCCAGTCCGGCCAGCATTTTGGAGCCGTCAAAGTGCATGATCCAGTTGGAGTACGCGCCGTACTCTTTAGGGAGTTCGGCTTCTGTCCATTTGGCGATAAAGTCAGCCAATACTTGCGACTTAATGGCTCGTCGTGGTTTGTATGTTATGTCGAACAGCAGGAGCTCGATGGCCCATTTAGCAATCCAGCCCGTAGCATCGCGGTTATTAATTATGTCGTTGAGTGGTACTTCGGAGGCGACGGTAATCGAACACTCTTGAAAGTAGTGTCTTAGCTTCCGAGATGCCATGAAGACTGCGTATGCTATTTTTTGATAGTGTGGGTATCGGGATTTACACGGGGCGAGGATCGTGGATATGTAGTAAACCGGCTTTTGAAACGGGAATTTGTATCCGTTCACCTCTCGTTCGATGACGAGCATTGCGCTTACCACTTGATGTGTTGCAGCTATGTATAGCAGCATAGGTTCGCCAATGTTTGGCGCTGTTAGGACCGGATTACTGGCCAATAAGGTCTTTATCTTATCTAGTCCGGCCGCGGCTGCGTCCGTCCATACAAAATGTTCGGTGCACCGAAGGAGGCGGTAAAGAGGCAACGCCTTTTCTCCTAGCCTGGATATAAAGCGGCTCAAAGCGGCCACGCATCCTGCTGGCTTCTGGATGTGCTTGAGGTCGGTTGGTATGGCCAACTGTGACAGGGCTCGGATTTTTTCTGGATTTGCTTCTATTCCTCTATTGGAAACAATGAAGTCCAGGAGCTTCCCCGAAGGGACACCAAAAACACATTTTTCCGGATTCAACTTGATGTTGTATGTCCGGAGGTTATCGAATGTAAGACTCAAGTCATCTATTAGGGTTTCGACGTGTCTGGTTTTTATGACAACGTCGTCCACATATGCTTCCACTATTTTGCTGATTTGTTTCTCCAGGCATGTTTGAATCATGCGTTGATAGGTTGCGCCGGCATTCTTGAGCCCGAAGGGCATAGTATTGAAGCAAAAGGGCCATATGGCGTTATAAAAGCTGTTGCAGCTTGGTCAGACTCTGCCATCTTTATTTGATGGTATCCATAGTATTCATCAAGAAAACACAGCGAGTCGTGTCCAGCTGTGGCATCGATGATTTGATCGATGCGAGGAAGGGTAAAGGGATCGTTGGGGTAAGACTTGTTGAGGTCTTTGAAGTCGACGCATAGGCGCCAGGATTTGTCCTTTTTTGGCACCATTACCAAATTCTCCAGCCAGTCCGGATGTTTAATATCTCTGATGAATCCGGCCTCAAGCAGTTTGGCTAGCTCTTCCCCCATGGCTTGCCGTTTGGGTTCTGAAAACCGCCTTAGGGTCTGTTTGACCGGTTTGTATCCCTTTAGTATATTGAGTCTGTGTTCGGCCAGCCGGCGTGGGATGCTTGGCATGTCTGAAGGGTGCCAGGCGAAAATGTCCCAATTCTCGCGTAAGAAATCTCGTAGTACGGCGTCCATCACGGGGCTCAATTGTGTTCCGATGGATGCTATCTTCGTGGGATCCATTGGGTGGACCTAGAATTTGACTATCTCGTCTGCAGGTTTAAATGTGGTGGACTTGGGTCGTTTATCGAGTATCACGTCGTCCCTGTCCACGGTGGCCTGCAGTGTTGTTAATTCTTTGGCTCCTAGGGCTTTAGACAATGCTTCCAGGGCTAGTGCTGCGGTTTTGTTTTCGGCGCGGAGCGCGACGTCCGGATCACTGGCTAGAGTGATGATTCCGTTGGGCCCGGACATTTTAAGCTTCATGTACCCGTAATGGGGTATAGCTTGAAAGCTCGTGAACGCGTCCCGCCATAGAAGGGCGTGGTATCCGCTGCTGAAAGGAGCCACTTGGAATGTGATTTCTTCAGACCTATAATTCTCCGGGCTGCCGAACACCACATCAAGTGTGATTTTTCCCGCGCACCGTGCTTCCCGAGTAGGGATGATTCCCCTGAAGGTGGTGCCACTTTGCTCAATGTGGCCTGTATCCATCTCCATTTTGTTGAGCGTTTCTTCATAGATCAGGTTTAACCCGCTTCCGCCGTCCATGAGTACTTTGGTGAGCCGGAAGCCGTCCACGATTGGGCTAAGGACCAGAGCGGCCGGTGCCTGGACAGTCTGGAATCGAGGTTCGTCACTGGCATTGAAAGTTATAGCCGTGTCGCTCCGGGGGTTTATCTTTGCCACACGGCAAATTTCTTGAGCTTCGGTGAGCCCGCTTGCGTCTGTTGTTCGAGGCAAAAGTCTCTAAGACTGTTAGCACCGTATTGTGTCCGCGGGCAGGATATTGTTCCGCTTTATGGCTCGCAAGAAGATCCTCGCCGCTTTTTGCCACCTGCCGGAGTATCCAACATGCCCTAAGGCTATGAGTTGGCATTGTATCCGGTGTACCGTGGAGCTTACATGGCCCGTCGAGCCATCCTTCCAATACGGATCCCCTCCCTGAAGTCGGCTTCAGTTTCTTGGGGATTGGATCGGACGTCCTACAAGAGTTCGTTCGTTTGGTTCGGACAAAGGTCTTGGTGAGAGCGGTACTATCCCAAAATTCTGTTTGGGTCTTCCAAGTGCTCTCCATCGCATAGTACTTACGTACTATGACTGCCAAGTCCGCGAAACATATTATTTCATGGCGGCCTAAAGCATTGAGGAGCCCTTCATCCGTGCAGCTTTTGTAGAAGAGTGAGACCATGTTCTCCTCGCGACAGTCCTTAACCTTGTTAAGCGCAAGGAGGAATCTGGCCCAGTAATGATGTACCGTCTCCTGGGGCTCTTGCCTGATGCGGGAGAGACAGTTTAAGCCCAAATAGGTATTGTTGGCAGAATCCGGATTATGATTCGATCTAACGCCCAAGGGCGCGGGCGGTTCCGAGCCCAGCGACTCGGAATCCGGAGTGTTACCCAATTCCTTTGGCCCAATGCCCGATTCTAAGTCCGGGACCTGGGGCAGGTTGTCCTCAGAGCAGATTTTCGGCTCAAAGAGTTCGGCGATCCGAACATAATTCATCCTCAAAGTTGGGGACGATCCGCGTGTGGTTCTTCCACAATCGCCATCTCATGGGTGGCCGGTGGGGATCTGATGTCCCTTCGGTCGGGTTTAAGCCCAATCCGGTCATAATTCGTAGCGACTCCCAGAGCCGCGATGCGATCCAAGAGTTCATTAAAGGAGGAGAGCTCCATTTGGATCCATCTGTTCGGCGAGTTCCGAACTGACCCGAAGGTTATGATTGATGACCCGAGAGGCCATCGTCGGCTCCATCACCGACGGGGCAGCCATGATAAAGCCGCCAAGCCGGAGCGTCTGGCCTATAGCCAGAGCTCCCTCCGAAGTAATATCGTCCTTGAAGATGAGTCGAGCCATCAAGCCTTGTGGCAACGTCACAGAGGAACTCTCAATGAAAGCACCAGTGTCGGTGTCAAAACCGGCGGCTCTTTGGTAGGGGGTCCTAATCTGTGCGTCAAGGCTGATGGTAACAAGAAGTAAGGGACACAGATGTTTAACCAGGTTCGGGCCCTCTCGATGGAGGTAAAACCCTACTTCCTGCTTGATTAATATTGATGATATGGGTAGTACAAGAGTAGATCTACCACGAGATCGTAGAGGCTGAACCCTAGAAGCTAGCCTATGATGGTATGAATGTAATTGTGATCGACCTTCTAAGGACCAACCTCTCCGGTTTATATAGACACCAGAGAGGGTTAGGGTTTACATGGAGTCAGTCATAAGGAAGGAAATATAATATCCGGATCGCCAAGCTTGCCTTCCACGCCAAGGAAAGTCCCATCCGGACACGGGCCGAAGTCTTGAGTCTTGTATCTTCATGCTTCAATAGTCCGGACGTCGTACATAGTCCGGCTGTCTGGATACCCCCTAATCCAGGACTCCCTCAGCCGTCATCTCCGCGTTCTCTGACGGCATCCGCGACATCAAGATGAAGGAGGAGCTCGCTATCCACAAGGACCTGTGCACATCTCAGGAGCTGTTCAACCTGGCGACCAAGTGCGCAAGAGCTGAGGAGGGGCGCCTCTCCCTCCTCGAGCTGCCAGCCGCGGGCACAGAGGAGAAGAAGGCCAAGGCCAAGGACGTGAAGCGTAAGGAGGCAACCGTGCTCATAGAGGATCCGGACACCAAGCGAGGCAGAGATCAACCCGAGTCATCCAAGAACGGCTGGCCCTTTTGCGCCTACCACAACCTGAACACCCACAACACCAGTGACTGCCAAGAACTCAGAGCCATCCGCAAAGGACACTTCGGTCGACGCCCCGAGTGCAGCGACCGGGGCTATGACCGAGGAGGAGGACATGGAGGCGGACGCTGGGACGACCGTGGCCCGCGCCAGGAGTGGCGCGACCGGCCTCGTGAGGACCACTAGAAGGATCATCCTCGCGAGGGTGCCTGGAGAGATCAGCCTCGCGAGGATCGTCCTCAGGGAAACGCCGGTCTTCCACCGCTACCGCCGCCACCAAGAAGAAATGATGACTACCATCAAGACGAGGGGGCTGGGGGCTTCCTGGAGCCGCGCGCCATCGCCTGCATCTTGGGCGGAGCCCAGGCCCCAGCCTCGCAACGTATCTTCAAACAGTTTGCTCGTGAAGTGAATGCAGTCCTCCCCAAGCTCGAGGCCACGCGCCCACTCAGGTGGTCCCAGTGCGCCATCACCTTCAACTCAGCAGATCAGCTCAAGTGCGCGGCCACCGCTGGCGCCCTCCTGATGCTTTTTTCACCAGTCATCAACAACGTGCAAGTCACCAAGACCCTCATCGACGGCAGGGCTGGGCTCAACGCCCTATCCGTCTACATGTTCAACAACCTCCAAGTGTCGTATGACCAGCTCCAGCCTACCAAGCCCTTCTCAGGAGTGACCAACGGCTCTACCACACGGATAGGGCAGGTCCGCCTCCCTCTCACCTTCGAAGAACGCAAGAACTACCGCACCGAGCTCATCGACTTCGACGCCGCACACATCCGTCTGCCATACAACGCAATCCTCGGGTATCCAGCCCTCGGCAAGTTCATGGCGGTGACACACCACGGCTACAACGTCCTCAATATGCCAGGAAGCGGCGGAATCATCACGGTCCCATGTGAAGAAAGAGATGCGGTGTGCTCCCTCGAGCGTGCCTTCCAAGCTGCAGCAATCGACGACCCCGACAACAAGGGCGAGGGCCCTCCGGAGGCCCTCCCCTAGAAGAAGAAGCAGTTGCGCCATGCAGGACCTTAGGAGGATGGTGTCGTGACTAGAACCTCGTCAGGATCAGCGCCCGCTTCAGGGGCGCCTCCCTCCATCGCATAGGAAGGCGCCCCCAGCACCCTCCTCGGGCAGGGCTCGGGGGCTTTCCCCTTGAGGGCCTTAGACCTAGCCCACATCACGATGGAGGCGCTTGGGCACCACTTGGAGGCGTGCTTCATGGCAGGTTTCCCTCAGGAGGACACAAGGAAAGGAGAGCCCACCACTCAGGAGTTCATCACCAAGACCACTCAGGAACTGCAAGACACAAGGGCCATGCGCGGCGACCGCCGCTCATGAGGTGCAGCTCCCCATCCAGGCGAGGATGCCGGGCTGCGTGTCTGCATCGATGTCCCAGGGCTCAATAGGGCCGCATCTCAGGAGCTCTTCTGGCCTTCACGTGTGGGCCGTTGCGAAGGTCCACCGCACAGCTACGTTCGCATGCCTTTTGGCTTGCCAAGTGTGTCGTTCGCCTAACAGCGCAACCTACGGCACGTCCTGGCAGCTCAGGAGGCCAGGCACTACGCCGTCCTGGTGGAGATGTAGATGGTCCTCAAGGAACCACCTGAGCCCCAGAGCCTCTCGAGGCTCAGGACCCTGGTGGCTCGTGAGGAACGACCCCTTCACCGTGCCTTCAGCTGCCCCGACATTTCTTCATCAGCATAACCAGGTGACATTTTCCAACTTCATTCAGCTAGGAGCGCCCCACGGGCTGCATCATTCCCAGGCCGCGTGGGTCCGTCCCTGTGGCATGTATCTCTTTTGCCTATGTCTTTAGCTTACCTTGCTGGGAGCGCCCCTCGGGCTGCATCATCCCCAAGTCGCTCGGGCTAGACCCAGTGGCATGTATCTTTCTGCATTTACCCAAGTTGATCTGCCTATCATGCTTAATCTGCCTATGATTACCACTTGCTCTATCGCCACACACCACAGGTCCATTCATCCCGTGCAATTCGCTTGCGCGTTAAAAGGGGGGCTCCTGAGCATCGCGACTCAGGAGCTCTTACTGGCTCTCCAGCCCTCACCCCCTGGCCTTGACCACGGCATCGCGACCTGGCATACCAGCGGCGGCTGAGCTCGCTCGAGGGCCGGGACCTGAGGACGTAGATTGCTTGCACCAAACCGCCTTGCAGGAACATACAACCATCAAGACTCAAGACCAGGCGCAACCCGCCTTGAGGTAGGGCCTCGTGAGTCCCGCGCTGGCTCACGAGTGCCCAGATATACCTCGCTGCACTTCCGTGCAAGCCACGTGTCAGGGCGGGGCTGTACATGCCCCGGGGGCTCCTCTCGAAGGCCCCCCCCCCTCCAACGCACAAGTGTAAGCACCATGCTCCGCATTGGCCGTCGACACCGCCGAGGAGTGGCTATGCCCGTGCACAAGCGGAAGCACTATGCTCCGCGCTGGTGATTGATGTCTACTACACAACCTTCTTCTTGTAGACGTTGTTGGGCCTGCAAGTGCACAGGTTTGTAGGACAGTAGAAAATTTCCCTCAAGTGGATGACCTAAGGTTATCAATCAGTAGGAGGCATAGGATGAAGATGGTCCCTCTCAAACAACCCTGCAACCAAATAACAAAGAGTCTCTTGTGTCCCCAACACACCCAATACAATGGTAAATTGTATAGGTGCACTAGTTCGGCGAAGAGATGGTGATACAAGTGCAATATGGATGGTAGATAAAGGTATTTGTAATCTGAAATAATAAAAACAGCAAGGTAATTAATGATAAAAGTGAGCGTAAACGGTATTGCAATGATAGGAAGCAAGGCCTAGGGTTCATACTTTCACTAGTGCAAGTTCTAAACAATAATAACATAGATAGATCATATAACAATCCCTCAACATGCAACAAACAGTCACTCCAAAGCCACTAATAGCGGAGAACAAACGAAGAGATTATGGTAGGGTACCAAACCACCTCAAAGTTATTCTTCGGATCAATCTATTCAAGAGTTCGTACTAGAATAACACCTTAAGACACAAATCAACCAAAACCCTTATGTCACCTAGATACTCCATTGTCACCTCAAGTATCCGTGGGCATGATTATACGATATGCGTCACACAATCTCAAATTCATCCAACCAACACAAAGTACTTCAAAGAGTGCCCCAAAGTTTCTACCGGAGAGTCAAGAACGTGTGCCAACCGCTATGCATAGGTTCATGGGCGGAACCCGCAAGTTGGTCACCAAAACATACATCGAGTGGCACATGATATCCCATTGTCACCACAGATAAACACGACAAGACATAAATCAAGTGTTCTCATAAAAGACTCAATTCGATAAGATAACTTCAAAGGGGAAACACAATTCATCACAAGTGAGTAGAGGGGGAGAAACATCATAAGATCCAACTACAATAGCAAAGCTCGGGATACATCAAGATCGTGCCATAGAGGGAACACGAGAGAGAACACGAGAGAGAGAGATCAAACACATAGCTACTGGTACATACCATCAGCCCCGAGGGTGAACTACTCCATCCTCGTCATGAAGAGCGCCGGGATGATGAAGATGGCCACCGGTTATGGATTCCCCGTCCGGCAGGGTGCCGGAACGGGCTCCCGAGAGGTTTTTGGTGGCTATAGAGGCTTGCGGTGGTGGAACTCCCGATCTATCTTGATATTCGATGGTTTTAGGGTACGTAGGCTTATATAGGCGAAAGTAGTCGGTCGGGAGGTGCTCGAGGGGACCACAAGACAGGGGGCCACCACCAGTAGGGGGGCGGCCTCCTATCTCGTGGCCTCCTCGAGGATCTTCTGACGTGGACTCCAAGTCTCCAAGATCATATTCTTCCAAAAAATCATGCTGCCGAAGGTTTCATTCTGTTTGGACTCCGTTTGATATTCCTTTTCTTCGAAATACTGAAACAGGCAATACAACAGCAATATGGGCTGGGCCTCCGGTTAGTAGGTTAGCCCCAAAAATGATATAAATGTGTAAAGTAAAGCCCATAAACATCCAAAAGGGGGTAATATAATAGCATGGAACAATCAAAAATTATAGATACGTTGGAGACGTATCAAGCATCCCCAAGCTTAATTCCTGCTCTTCCTCGAGTAGGTAAATGATAAAAACAGAATTTTTGATGTGGAATGCTACCTAGCATAATTCTCAATGTAATTTTCTTTATTGTGGCATGAATGTTCAGATCCAAATGATTCAAAATAAAAGTTCATATTGATAAGAGAAATAGTAACACTTCAAGCATAATAATGAAACTAATCATGTCTTCTCAAAATAACATGGCAACAGAAAGTTCAACCCTACAAAATCATATAATTAGGCTATGCTTCATTTTCGTCACACAAAGATGTTCCCAACTTCTATGCCCCCGATGACAAGACAAGCAATTGTTGGAATAGCACTATGGCTGGAATAGAATATGATGATGGGGATTGTGTGGAGAAGACAAAAAAGGAGAAAGTCTCACATTGACGAGGATAATCAACGGGCTATGGAGATGCCCATCAATTGATGTCAACATGAGGAGTAGGGATTGCCATGCAACGGATGCACTAGAGCTATAAATGAATGCTCAACAAAAGAAAACTAGTGGGTGTGGATCCAACTTGCTTGCTCACGAAAACCTAGGGCATTTGAGGAAGCCCATTGTAGGAATATACAAGCCAAGTTCTATAATGAAAATTCCCACTAGTATGAAAAAGACAACTTATGAGACTCACTATATGAAAACATGGTGCTACTTTGAAGCACAATATATGAGACTCACTACATGAAGAACAAGGTGCTACTTTGAAGCACAAGTGTGGAAAGAGATAGTAGCATTGCCCTTTTCATTTATTTTCTTCTTCTTTTTTTCTTTTTCCCTTTTTTGGGCCCTTTTTTTTCTTTTGGCCTTTCTTCTTTTTTTTCTTTTTTTCTTTTTTCTTTGGGAAATGCTCTAATAATGATGATCATCACACTTTCATTGATTACAACATATGAATTACAACTCGAAACTAGAACAAGATATGACTCTATATAAATGCCTCCGACGGTGTACCGGGATAGTGCAATGAATCAAGAGTGACATGTATGAAAAATAATGCATGGTGGATTTGCCACAAATACGATGTCAACAACATGATCATGCAATGGCAATATGACAAAAGTAAAGTATGTCATGATGATGATGAACGGAACGATGGAAAGTTGCATGGCAATATATCTCGGAATGGCTATGGAAATGCCATAATAGGTAGGTATGGTAGCTGTTTTGAGGAAGATATAAGGAGGTTTATGTGTCATAGAGCGTATCGTATCACGGGGTTTGGATGCACCGGCGAAGTTTCCACCAACTCTCAAGGTGAGAAAGGGCAATGCACGGTACCGAAGAGGCTAGCAAAGGCGGAAAGGTAAAAGTGTGTATAATCCATGGACTCAACATTAGTCAAAAGAACTCATATACTTATTGCAAAAATTTAGAAGTCATCAAAAATCAAGTACTACGCGCATGCTCCTAGGGGGATAGATTGGTAGGAAAAGACCATCGCTCGTCCCCGACCGCCACTCATAAGGATGCACAAGCCAGGTACACTTCATTTCAAATTTGTTACACAACTTTAACCATACGTGCGTGCTACGGGACTTGCTAACTTCAACACAAGCATTCTTTAAATTCATAATCACCCAACTAGCATGACTTTAATATCACTACCTCCATATCTCAAAACAATTATCAAGTATCAAATTGATCATAGCATCAAATTCACTTCCTATGATAGTTTTTATTATACCCAACTTGGATGCTCATCATTCTAGGACCAACTTTGTAACTATATAAAATACCATGCTGTTCTAAAAGACTCTCAAAATAATATAAGTGAAGCATGAGAGACTAGCAATTTCTACAAAATATAACCACCGCCGTGCTCTAAAAGATATAAGTGATGCACTAGAGCAAATGACAAACTACTCCGAAAGATATAAGTGAAGATCAATGAGTAGTCGAATAATTGTGCAACTATGTGAAGACTCTCTAACATTAAGGAATTTAAGATCTTGGTATTTTATTCAAACAGCAAGCAAAACAAAATAAAATGACATTGCAAGGATAGCACAGCTCATGTGAAGAAGCAAAAACTTAGGCTCAACCGATACTAACCGATAGTGGTTGAAGAAGAAAGGTGGGATGCCTACCGGGGCATCCCCAAGCTTACATGCTTGAGACTTCTTGAAATATTATCTTGGTATTCCTTGGGCATCCCCAAGCTTTAACTTTTGTGTCTCCTTAATTCCTCTCATATCATGGTTTCTCTTTCTATCAAAAGCTTCATTCACACCAAACTCAACAAGAACTCGTGAGATAGGTTAGTATAAACCAATGCAAAACCTTATCATTCTCTACAGTCAAAAATCACTAAAATTATTATTCCACATTTCATACTAAATGCCTCTGCATAATTAATACTCCTATCCTCAAACAGAATCATTAAACAAGCAAACATATGCAAACAATGCAAACATAACAGCAATCTGTCAAAACAGTACAGTCTGTAAAGAATGCAAGATTCATCATACTTCCCTAAATCAAACAATTATGAGCTAAAATTCCCACTTTATTAAATTTATCAGATCTCATTATGCAAAAAGATTCAACATTATATCATGCTCTGACTTTTCTAGGGAATTTTTGCAACAGCGGTAAACTTTCTGTTTTTCAAACAGCAACATGTAAACTAGCAAAATAAGCATGGCAAAGGCTATCCTTGACTTCTTTATTGAAACTAAAGATGCAAAAAATTATTATAAATTAAAGCAAGAAAATATTAACAAAAGAAAATGACGCTCCAAGCAAAACACATATCATGTGGTGAATAAAAATATAGCTCCATGTAAAGTTGCCGATGAACGAAGACGAAAGAGGGGATGCCTTCCGGGGCATCCCCAAGCTTAGGCTCTTGGTTGTCCTGGAATATTACCTTCGAGTGCCTTGGGCATCCCAAATCTTAGGATCTTGCCACTCCTTATTCCATAGTCCATCGAATCTTTACCCAAAACTTGAAAACTTCACAACACAAAACTCAACAGAAAACTCGTAAGCTCCGTTAGTATAAGAAAACAAAACCACCACTTAGGTACTGTAATGAACTCATTCTAAATTGATATTTGTGTAATATCTACTGTAATTCAACTTATCTATGGTTCATACCCTCCGATACTACTCATAGATGCATCAAAATAAGCAAACAACACATAGAAAACAGAATCTGTCAAAAATAGAACAGTCTGTAGTAATCCGTATGAAACCTATACTTCTGGAACTCCAAAACTCCCACCAAATTAGGAAGTCCTAAGAAATTTGTGTACCAATCCAGAGAAAAAATAATCATATCAGAATCACGTTTATGTGAATTAACAAAACTAAATTACTGGGTGCAAAAGTTTCTGATTTTCAGAAGGATCAACACAACTATCACTGAAAGCTATCTAAAGGTCTTACTTGGCACTTTATTGAAACAAAAGCTATAAAACATGATTACTACAGTAGCATAATCATGTGGACACAGAAAAACAGTAAGGATAGATATTGGGTTGTCTCCCAACAAGAGCTTTTCTTTAATGCCTTTCTAGCTAGGCATGATGATGACAATGATGCTCACATAAAAGATAAGAATTGAAACATAATGGGAGCATCATGAAGCATATAACTAGAACATTTAAGCCTAACCTACTTCCTATGCATAGGGATTTTGTGAGCAAACAACTTATGGGAACAATAATCAACTTGCAAAGGAAGGTAAAACAAGCATAGCTTCAAGATTTTCAACACATAGAGAGGAAACTTGACATTATTGCAATTCCTACAAGCATATATTCCTCTCTCATAATAATTTTCAGTAGCATCATGAATGAATTCAACAATATAACCAGCACCAAAAGCATTCTTTTCATGATCTACAAGCATAGAAAATTTACTACTCTCCACATAAGCAGAATCCTTCTCATTCGGAATAGTGGGAGTATCATAAAAGACTTGAATACTATAAATTGTTTCCACATTAAAAGAGTAATGTTCAGAAAAAGGGTAATCATAATCATGACAAGATTTGTAAATATAATCATCACTACTTTTTATAGCATAAGTTTCATCACAATAATCATCATAAGTAGCAACTTCATTCTCATCATAATCGATTGAAACCTCTCCCAAGATAGTGGAATCACTAAATAAAGTTGAAACTCTTCCAAATCCACTTTCATATTCATCACAATAAGATTCAACATCCTCCAAAATAGTGGGATCACTACTTCCTAAAGTTGACACTCTTCCAAACCCACTTTCATCAATATAATCATCATAAGTAGGAGGCATGCTATCATCATAACAACTTTGCATATCAAAACTTGGGACGCTAAAAATATCATCTTCATTAAACATAGCATCCCCAAGCTTGGGACAAACATTAATTCCAGCAAATATATTCTCAAATATTTCATCCTCATCAAACATAGCTTCCCCAAGCTTGGGCCCTTTCATATCATAAGCATAATCACTCTCATCGTTAAAAATATTGATAGCACCAATAGTATAGCAATTATCATTATCACAATGAGTAGTAGGAGCAACATCATTTGGGAGGGATACATTTCTACCTTTGTTGCTCCTTCTTTTCTTTTTCTTCTTCATATTATGTGTGGTTTCAACCTTCCTCTTTGAGCTCCTTATTGATGAGATTGGTTGAATAGAAAGCTCCTCCTCATTACCTGATTCATCATGAGAAATAATAGGAGGATATTGGGAAGTCTCTTCCCTTTCATTAGTATTTTCATCATCTTCTATTTGCTTTCTTTTCCTTAGGTAATTGGCAATATAAGGATTTTCAATGCAATTCTCCGCACAAAACAAATAAATCTTTTCTAGATCAATATCAAGAAAATGCATAAGATTAAATTTTGGAATAGGCTTAGTTAAACGATTCAACTCTTCACAACCCAAAAGCAACCTAAGTTCATTGTAATGAGAAAGGGAGATCAAATCATCACAATTTTTGGACACGATCCGATCATGAAACAATTTGCATTGGAGATGTAAATGATCTTGTTTATTGCAAAATTCACAATGGGAAAGATATCTTAAATTCTCAGCACTCTTATCTAGCTTTTCCTGCAATTTCTTAGTTTCTAAATATTTATGCCTCTTGCAATATATATCTTCTCTATTTGGTGTGTTTATGCAAACATGCACTCCACAAAAGTTGACATGCTCATAAGATATATTTTCATCATGACTAGAGCAATCATCATTAGTACTAAGGATATTCAATGAGTTCATACTAACAACATTGCAATCATGCTCATCATTCAAAGATTCAGTACCAAGCATTTTAGAGCATTCTTCTTCTAGCACTTGAGCACAATTTTCCTTTCCATCATACTCACGAAAGATATTAAAAAGACGAAGCTTATGAGACAAACTTAACTCCATTTTTTTGTAGTTTTCTTTTATAAACTAAACTAGTGATAAAACAAGAAACAAAAAGACTCGATTGCAAGTTGTAAAGATATACCTTCAAGCACTCACCTCCCCGGCAACGACGCCAGAAGAGAGCTTGATGTCTACTACACAACCTTCTTCTTGTAGACGTTGTTGGGCCTGCAAGTGCACATGTTTGAAGGACAGTAGCAAATTTCCCTCAAGTTGATGACCTAAGGTTTATGATCCGTAGGAGGCGTAGGATGAAGATGGTCTCTCTCAAACAACCCTGCAACCAAATAACAAAGAGTCTCTTGTGTCCCCAACACACCCAATACAATGGTAAATTGTATAGGTGCACTAGTTCGGCGAAGAGATGGTGATACAAGTGCAATATGGATGGTAGATAAAGGTATTTGTAATATGAAATAATGAAAACAGCAAGGTAATTAATGATAAAAGTGAGCGTAAACGGTATTGCAATGATGGGAAACAAGGCCTAGGGTTCATACTTTCACTAGTGCAAGTTCTCTCAACAATAATAACATAGGTAGATCATATAACAATCCCTCAACATGCAACAAAGAATCACTCCAAATACACTAACAGCGGAGAACAAACGAAGAGATTATGGTAGGGTATGAAACCACCTCAAAGTTATTCTTTCAGATCAATCTATTCAAGAGTTCGTACTAGAATAACACCTTAAGGCACAAGTCAACCAAAACCCTAATGTCACCTAGATACTCCATTGTCACCTCAAGTATCCGTGGGCATGATTATACGATATGCGTCACACAATCTCAAATTCATCCAACCAACACAAAGTACTTCAAAGAGTGCCCCAAAGTTTCTACTGGAGAGTCAGGAACGTGTGCCAACCCCTATGCATAGGTTCATGGGCGGAACTCGCAAGTTGGTCACCAAAACATACATCAAGTGGCACATGATATCCCATTGTCACGACAGATAAACACGGCAAGACATACATGAAATGTTCTCATAAAAGACTCAATCTGGTAAGATAACTTCAAAGGGGAAACTCAATTCATCACAAGAGAGTAGAGGGGGAGAAACATCATAAGATCCAACTACAATAGCAAAGCTCGGGATACATCAAGATCATGCCATAGAGGGAACACGAGAGAGAGAGATCAAACACATAGCTACTGGTACATACCCTCAGCCCCGAGGGTGAACTACTCCTTCCTCGTCATGAAGAGCGCCGGGATGATGAAGATGGCCACCGGTGATGGATTCCCGCTCCGGCAGGGTGCCGGAACGGGCTCCCGAGAGGTTTTTGGTGGCTATAGAGGCTTGCGGCGACGGAACTCCCGATCTATCTTGATATTCGATGGTTTTAGGGTACATAGGCTTATATAGGCAAAAGTAGTCGGTCGGGAGGTGCTCGAGGGGCCCACGAGACAGGGGGCCACCACCAGTAGGGGGGGGCTCCTATCTGGCCTCCTCGAGGATCTTGTGACGTGGACTCCAAGTCTCCAGGATCATATTCTTCCAAAAAATCACGCTGCCGAAGGTTTCATTCCGTCTGGACTCCGTTTCATATTCCTTTTCTTCGAAATACTAAAACACGCAATAAAACAGCAATATGGGCTGGGCCTCCGGTTTGTAGGTTAGTCCCAAAAATGATATAAATGTGTAAAATGAAGCCCATAAACATCCGAAAAGGGGTAATATAATAGCATGGAACAATAAAAAATTATAGATACGTTGGAGACCTATCAGTGATAAACAACTAAGGGCGGCTCCACGGTCGTACCAACCTCAGGGAGCCCCAGAGCTTGGCGTCCGGCCTCATCGCAACACCTCCCCTCGGGAGAGCCGCGCAAGGGGGCTGGGCACGGCGGCTGCGCTCGGGTCACACCCAAACGCACGCCACCCAACCAGGTCTCCCGAACCTGGGCGTCACGCGCCCCTCCCGAGGCCTCGGCGAGGGAAGGTATGGAAATTCTTTGCACGTCAAGGGGGACTCCTGAGCATCGCGACTCAGGAGCATAAATGGTCACGTAGCCCCTCACTCCTTAGTCTGTCCTGGTCTCCGGTCGGCCCAACGGTGGTTGAGGTATGCGCGGGGCCGGGCTCTACCTACGTAGAACATTAATCTATCCTCGCGTACTCTCCCTATAAGCTGTTTGCGCGTCAAGGGGGACTCCTGAGCATCACGACTCAGGAGCCTAACTAGTCACATAGCCCCTTGATACGTCTCCATTGTATCTACTTTTCCAAACACTTTTGCCCTTGTTTTGGACCCTAACTTGTATGATTTGAATGGAACTAACCCGGACTGACGTTGTTTTTAGCAGAATTGCCATGGTGTTGTTTTATGTGCAGAAAATAAAAGTTCTTGGAATGACCTAAAACTCCACGGAACACCTTAGAGAAAACAATAAAAAATCCTCGCAAAAGATGAAGACCGGGGCCCACACCTGTCCCACGAGGTGGGGCGCCTCGGCGCGCCCCTCCTCGTGGGCCCCCTGGTGGCCCTCCGACGCCAACTCCAACTCCAAATATTGGCTTTCGAGGAGAAAAAAATCAGAGAGAAGAAATCATCGCGTTTTACGATACTGAGGTTGATGTTGTTAGGGTTTGATCCCTAGTATCCACTATGTTCTGAGATTGTTGTTGCAATGACTTTGCTATGTTTAATGCTTGTCACTAGGGCCCGAGTGCCATGATTTCAGATCTGAACCTATTATGTTTTCATGAATATATGTGTGTTCTTGATCCTATCTTGCAAGTCTATAGTCACCTACTATGTGTTATGATCCAGCAACCCTGAAGTGACAATAATCGGGACCACTCCTGGTGATGACCATAGTTTGAGGAGTTCATGTATTCACTATGTGCCAATGCTTTGTTCCGGCTCTCTATTAAAAGTTGGCCTTAAAATCCCTTAGTTTCCAATAGGACCCCGCTGCCACGGGAGGGTAGGACAAAAGATGGCATGCAAGTTCTTTTCCATAAGCATGTATGACTATATACGGAATACATGCCTACATTACATTGATGAACTGGAGCTAGTTCTGTGTCACCCTATGTTATGAATGTTACGTGACGAACCGCATCCGGCATAATTATCCAACACTAATCCGGTGCCTACGAGTTTTCCATATACTGGTTCTCGCTTATTTACTTTTCCGTTGCTACTGTTACAATTACTACAAAATACCAAAAACATTACTTTTGTTGTCTTCACTTTGGTTACTGTTACCACCACTATCATATTACTTTGCTACTAAACACTTTGCTGCAGGTACTAAGTTTCCAGGTGTGCTTGAATTGACAACTCAGCTACTAATACTTGAGAATATTCTTTGCCTCCCCTTGTGTCGAATCAATAAATTTGGGTTGAATACTCTACCCTCGAAAACTATTGCGATCCCCTATACTTGTGGGTTATCAAGACCTTTTTCTGGCGCCGTTGCCTGGGAACATAGCTCTATTCTTTGAGTCACTTGGGATTTATATCTGCTGGACACTATGAAGAACTTGAAAGATGATCGAACTACTATTTTGCCCTCAACTACGAGGGGAGGTAAGGAACTGCCATCTAGCCTTGCACTAGATTCTCCTTCTGTTATGAGTAAGCTAGCGACACCTAAACCTACTACTGCTATTCATTCTGATATCTCGCATGTTATTGATGATGCCACTTCTGCTATGCATGATACTTATGATGAAACTACTTCTATGCTTGATACTACTGTGCCACTTGGTGAATTTCTTGATGAGCAAATTGCTAGGTCTAGAGAAAGAGAAATTATTGAATCTAAATACGATGATGTTAGTGATGATGAGAATATGCCTGCTATTCCTGAGGGTTATCTTTTTGATGCAGAATCTTCTGCAGCTATTCTTGCTTGCCAGGATAGATATGAACTTAAGAGGTTGCTAGTTAAATGGAGTAAAGAATCTTTTAGAGATAAAATGAGACCCGACCCTGCTTTTGCTACTTCACCTATTTGTGTTCCTGATAAGGATTATTATGATTTTTCTGTTGATCCATATATAATTACTTTGGTTGAATTTGATCCTTTTTATGGCTATGAATCTGAAACTGTTGTGGCACATCTTACTAAGTTAAATGATATAGCTACCCTGTTTACTCAAAATATTTCCGTTCTCATTAAAGGGTGATGCTAAGATATGGTTTAGTTCTCTTGATCCTGGTTGTGTGCAAAGTCCCCAGGATATGATTTATTACTTCTCTGCTAAATATTTCCCTGCTCATAAGAAACAAGCTGCCTTGAGGGAAATATACAACTTTGTGCAAATTGAAGAAGAGAGTCTCCCACAAGCTTGGGGAGGCTTCTCAAGTTACTTAATGCTTTGCCTGATCATCCTCTTAAGAAACCTGAAATATTTGATATCTTTTATAATGGACTAACTGATGCTTCTAGAGATTACCTGGATAGTTGCGCTGGTTCTCTTTTCAAGGAAAGAACACCAGATGAAGCTGAAATTCTATTGAATAATATGTTGGCAAATGAAAATAATTGGGCACCTCCCGAGCCACCTCCTGAGCCAGCTCCAGAGCCAATTACTGAGCCTATTCCTAAACCAACTCCGAAGAAGAGAGGTGTTCTATTTCTCAGTCCCGAAGATATGCAAGAGGCAAAGAAATCTATGAAAGAAAAAGGTATTAAAGCTGAAGATGTTAAGAATTTACCTCGTATTGAAGATATACATGATCTCAATTACTTATTCACTGAAGAACCTCCCGATATCCCGACACATGTAGTAAAGGTAAATTCTCTCTATAGATATGATAATGTTGAAGTCCCTCCTACTAAAATTGCTAGTCAGTGCTTGAATAAGTTTGATGACTTTATGTTTAAGCAAGATGACTTTAATGCTTATTTTGGTAGACAATTAAAACAGAATACCTTTATGATTAAATGCTTGGGTGATTATATGGCTGATATTAGAGGTGAACTTAAACTTGTTAGCAAACATGGTTCTATGGTTACCACTCACGTAGAACAAGTACTTAAAGCTCAGAAAGAAGTGCTTGATGAAATGAATAGTAAGAAAAATGATTAGGCTGTTAGAGTGGCTACTAGAACTGGTAGAATGACTCAGGAACCTTTGTATCCTGAAGGCCACCCTAAGAGAATCGAGAAAGATTCTTAGAGAAACAATATTGATGTACCTAGTTCTTCTAAGAGGAAGAAAAAGAAAAATGATAGGACCTTGCAAACTTCTAGTGAACCCATTGCTGAACCACCTGAGAATCCAAATGATATCTCTATTTCGATGCTGAAACACAATCAGGTGATGAACATGAACCTAGTGATAATGTTAATGATAATGTTCATGTTGATGCTCAACCTAGTAATGATAATGATGTAGAAGTTGAACCTACTGTTGATCTTGATAACCCACAATCAAAGAATCAACGTTTTGATAAAAGAGACTTCGTTGCTAGGAAACATGGTGAAGAAAGGGAACCATGGGTTCAGAAACCCATGCCTTTTCCTCTGAAACCATCCAAGAAAAAGGATGATGAGGATTTTGAGCGTTTTGCTGAAATGATTAGACCCATCTTTTTGCATATGCGATTAACTGATGTGCTCAGAACAAATCCTTATGCTAAGTATATGAACGATATTATTACTAATAAAAGAAAGATACCTGAAGCTAAAATTTCCACCATGCTTGCTAATTAAACTTTTAAGGGTGGAATACCAAAGAAACTTGGAGATCCAGGAGTACCTACTATACCATGCTCCATTAAGAGAAAATATGTTAAAACTGCTTTATGTGATCTTGGAGGCGGTGTCAGTGTTATGCCTCTCTCTTTATATCGTAGACTTGACTTGAATAAGTTGACACCTATTGAAATATCTTTGCAAATGGCTGAGAAATCAACTGCTATACCTCTCGGTATTTGTGAGGATGTGCCTGTTGTCGTTGCAAATGTTACTATTTTAACGGACTTTGTTATTCTTGATATTCCCGAGGTTGATAGTATGTCTATTATTCTTGGAAGACCTTTCCTTAATACTGCAGGGGCTGTTATTGATTGCACCAAAGGCAATGTCACTTTTCATGTTAATGGCAATGAGCACACCGTACATTTTTCGAGGAAACAATCTCAAGTTTATAGTATCAATTCTATTGGAAGAATTCCATCGATTATATTTGGAGGTTTTGAATTTCTTCTCCCTACTATCAAGAAAAAGTATGATATTCTTATTGTTGGGGATTTTCATATCCCCATTGAGGTAACTTAGTGTGATTCGAAATTTCTCCGGTTCCGTGATTATTCGGAATGAGTTTGTTAACAAGACTTGATCAACCTTGTTAGTGGGTTCATTTTGATGATCATGAGATGGTTGAAACTAGAAGCACAACCTTCTGTAGCCTCTTTATATTTTCTGTTATTTAGTAGAAATAAAGTAAAATAGTATTTTTCTGTCTGTTTCCTGACTTATCCGTGCAATATAAAAATTTCCCGAAAATAAAAGTCCTCAGAATGCCATGCCAATTTAATATGATTTTTTCGAGAATATTGGAGGATTTACTGTGCAAAAATTACCGCGGGGGGAGCTGCCACCTTGTCACGAGGGTGGAGGGCGCCCTACCCCACGGGGCGCGCCCATGCCTCGTGGGCCCACGGTGGCCCTCCTCCACTTATCCCTGCACCCATCTTCTTCCTCTGCCTCACACAAACACGAAAAACCAACTCAAGCACGAGTTCCAACCCCCGTTGCTGTGATTTTCGATCTCCTTGCTCAAAGCACCTCTCGCAAAACTGCTTGGGGAGATTGTTCCTTGGTATGTGACTCCTCCATTGGTCCAATTAGTTTTTTTTCTAGTGCTTTATTCATTGCAAATTTGTGCTGCATAGGTGACCATGTTCTTGAGCTTGCATGTCAAATTTATATGGTTCCCAGTAGCTCTAATGCTTTATATAGGCTCTAGGCACTTGTGGGAGTTGTTGCTCTCAATTTTATTGAAGTTGGTTCACTTTTATTTGAAGTTACTAAAAATTTCAGAAATTTTTCAGAGGAAACAATATGTTTAGGAGGATGTTCCAAGGTGGTCCTTCAAGGAAGCAAGGTCCCAGGCTTGCAATACATGATGCTAACGAGGAACCACCAAGAGACGCTCCTGTGAGGTCCTGTGAATGGCCTTCGGAAAATTTTATGAATCAAGTGGGAATCAAAGAAGAATTTAGCACATATTTGGGTAACGCCGGTCTTGAAGACTTTGAAGCTGACAAATGCCCCTAGTATCATGATCTCACAAGTTCATTTGTGAGGAGGTTTGAGTTTTCATCTTCGCGTAATTCTCCTTCAGTCATGTTTGACCTTTATGACAAATCTTATACCATGGACTTAGAGGATTTCACTTCCGCTTGCAAACTTCCATCTTGGTGTAATGTCAGGGATCCCCCTAAATCTGAATATAGAGACTTTCTTGCTAGAATAACTGTGGGGGAATTTAGAGATATAACACAAGCTACCATAGGGAGCATTCACTTTCCTGCTATACATTATTTTGCTCTCTTCATAGGTAGATGCATAAATGCTAACGATGAAGCATGTCACATGTGTGTCCCCGATCTCAGCATTCTTAGGAGTGCTGTGTTGGGAGACCAATCTTATCATTTGGGAGCCATTGTAGCTCGCAGATTGCATCAGAATAGGCATAGCGGAGATTTCTTTGGAGGAATTTATGCAACCCGCT
Source organism: Aegilops speltoides (assembly GCA_021437245.1). Classification (NCBI taxonomy): domain Eukaryota; kingdom Viridiplantae; phylum Streptophyta; class Magnoliopsida; order Poales; family Poaceae; genus Aegilops; species Aegilops speltoides. Next base: position 432,278,764 of record CM038147.1, on the reverse strand, counting down.
TAGCTAATTTTCTGGAGATAGACATTCGTGAGCGTGATATGGAGTTACCCCCTTTCTTATTTAGATTTTGATTCTATGGTTTCCCACCAGTTTGTTGAGAGGACTGAACCACCTCTCCAGTATCGACTAATCTTTAACAAACGTCATGTAGTCCATATTGCTCTTCCTGCTCCTGCCTTCTTTGATTTTCAGACAAAAGGAAGATATATTATTACCAGAGAGGAGGCAGATGAGTACGAGAGGAGAGCGGAGGCTGCTCAATGCCGCGCTACAGCTCATGCAACGATAGCCGCCGAGGGGGTCCCGGACTACGGGGTGTCCGGATAGCCGAACTATCATCATTGGCCGGACTCCAAGACTACGAAGATACAAGATTGAAGACTTCGTCCCGTGTCCGGATGGGACTTTCCTTGGCGTGGAAGGCAAGCTTGGCGATACAAATATGTGATCTCCTACCATTGTAACCGACACTGTGTAACCCTAGCCCTCTCCGGTGTCTATATAAACCGGAGGGTTTAGTCCGTAGGACGAACAACAATCATACCATAGGCTAGCTTCTAGGGTTCAGCCTCCTTGATCTCGTGGTAGATCTACTCTTGTACTACCCATATCATCAATATTAATCAAGAAGGAGTAGGGTTTTACCTCCACCGAGAGGGCCCGAACCTGGGTAAAAACATCATGTCCCTTGTCTCCTGTTACCATCCGCCTAGACGCACAGTTCGGGACCCCCTACCCGAGATCCGCCGGTTTTGACACCCGACATTGGTGCTTTCATTGAGAGTTCCTCTGTGTCGTCACCTATAGGCCCGATGGCTCCTTCGATCATCAACAACAACGCGGTCCAGGGTGAGACTTTTCTCCCCGGACAGATCTTCGTATTCGGCGGCTTCGCACTGCAGGCCAATTCACTTGGCCATCTGGAGCAGATCGAAAGCTACGCCCCTGGCCATCAGGTCAGATTTGGAAGTTTGAACTATAAGGCCGACATCCACGGAGACTTGATCTTCTACGGATTCGAGCCACAACCGAGCGCGCCGCACTGTCACGATGGGCATGATTTAGCTCTGCTGCCGGACAGTGCCCTGGAGGCCGCACAAGAGTCCGCTCCGACCCTTAGCTCGGAGCCGACGCCGCCAATCGAGGATGGGTGGCTGGACACCACCTCGGGGGCTGCTACCTCTACGGCGATAGAGCGAATACCGACCCTGTCCCTTGTGAAGCTTCGTGACTCCAAGGTGCCGGACTCCTCTCCGGACCCCGAACCTTCCGCGCCCCTGCCAATCGAATCCGATTGGGCGCCGATCATGGAGTTCACCGCTGCGGACATCTTTCAGCATTCACCTTTCGGCGACATCTTGAATTCGTTAAAGTGTCTCTCTTTATCAGGAGAGCCCTGGACGGATTATGGTCAGAACGGTTGGGATGCGGACGACGAAGAAATTCAAAGCCCACCCACCACCCACTTCGTAGCCACTGTCGATGACTTAACCGACATGCTAGATTTCGACTCCGAAGACATCAACGGTATGGACGACGATGCCGGAGACGACCAAGAACCATTACCTACAGGGCACTGGATAGCCACCTCTTCATATGACATATACATGGTGGACACCCCAAAGGATGGGAATGGCGATGGAACAGCGGAGGCTGACCCCTCCAAAAAGCAGCCTAAGCGTCGGCGTCAACGGCGCCGCTCCAAATCCCGCCATAGAAAGAATGGAGATTCCGGCACCGGAGATAATAACACCCCGGACAGTGCCGAAGACAACCCCCTCTAGCAAGATTCAGCACACGAGGACGGAGAAGCCAGCCCTCGTGAGAGAGCGGCAGACGAAGAGGTGGAGGACGATAATTACATGCCTCCCTTCGGAGACGAGGCAAGCCTCGATGACGACGAATTTGTCGTGCCTGAGGATCCCGTCGAACAAGAGTATTTCAAACGCAGGCTTATGGCCATGGAAAGCAGCCTCAAGAAAAAGCAGCAACAACTTAGAGCTGACCAAGACTTGCTAGCCGACAGATGGACTGAAGTCCTCACGGCCGAAGAGTATGAAATCGAACTCCCCTCCAAAAGCTACCCCAAACGCAAGCTGCTGCCCCGATTAGAGGAGGAAGCACATAAACCTACATCACCAGTGCACAATACGGCCGACCGGCCACCTCATGGCTGCGACAGAGAGGCCTCTAGGCCCTTCACTAAAGCCGCACCCCGGCGTTGCTCGAAAAGTACAAAGCCACGGGGGAACGTGCCAGACTTGCGGGACATATTGGAGGACAAGGCAAGGCAAACAAGATTGATCTACGGATCGCGTGGGCGCCCTACGATACGCGACGACAACCCTCACGCCGGATACATCAATCCCGGCCGGCCCAAACATAGTAGACAAAGCTCATTTGAGCTGCATCGCGATATAGCCCAATACAGAGGCGCCGCACACCCACTATGCTTCATAGATGAAGTAATGGATCATCAAATCCCCGAGGGGTTCAAACCCGTGAACATTGAATCCTACGATGGCACAACAGATCCTGCGGTTTGGATCGAAGACTATCTCCTTCATATCCACATGGCCCGCGGTGATGATCTTCACGCCATCAAATACCTCCCACAAGCTGAAAGGACCAGCTCGGCATTGGCTCAACAGCCTGCCAGCAGAATCAATTGGGTGTTGGGAGGACCTGGAAGCCGCATTCCTCGATAACTTCCAGGGCACATATGTGCGACCAACAGATGCCGATGACCTAAGCCACATAATTCAGCAGCCAGACGCATCGGCCAGACAATCCTGGACACGGTTCTTAACCAAGAAAAATCAAATCGTCGACTGTCCGGATGCAGAGGCCCTTGCAGCCTTCAAACACAACATCCGCGACGAATGGCTTGCCCGGCACCTAGGACAGGAAAAGCCGAAATCAATGGCAGCCCTCACATCACTCATGACCCGCTTCTGTGCGAGAGAAGACAGCTGGCTAGCTCGCAGTAACAACCTAACCAAAAACTCTGGTAGTTCGGATACCAAAGACAGCAATGGCAGGCCGCGTCGCAATAAGCACAAATGCCGCATTAACGGCGATATCTGAAGATCGGCGGTCAACGCTGGATTCGAGGCTCTAAACCGGTCGTGGAAAAAGCCATTCAAAAGAACTACTCGGGCCCGTCAATTTGGACCGGATACTCGATCGCTCGTGCGGATACACGGCACCCCAAAAAGCGACTAATCACACCAACAGAGATTGTTGGGTGTTCAAGCAGCGAGCAAGTTAATCGCCGAAGAAACAACAAGGGGCTGCAAAGCGATGATGAGGAAGCGAACACGCCGCCGAACAATAGAGGATGAAGGATTCCCCCACAAGTGCGGACGGTGAACATGATATACGCAACCCACATACCCAAAGGGAGCGGAAGCGTGCGCCGAGGACGATATCTGCGATGGAGCCAGTCGCCCCAAAGTTCAATCCGTGGTCCTCCTGCCCGATCACTTTTGATCGAAGGGACCACCCAACCAGTATCCGCCATGGCGGATTCGCCGCATTGGTTTTAGACCCAATCGTCGATGGATTTCAGCTCACTAGAGTCCTCGATGGATGGCGGCAGCAGCTTCTAACTGCTTTATCAAGATACGATCGCAAGATGGGCATAGATCCTCAAGGATCAAACCCACAAACAAGACCTTCAAAGGCGTCATACCAGGTGTAGAGGCCAATTATGCGAGCTCGATTACACTTGAAGTGGTCTTGGATCCCCGATAACTTCCGAGCGAGGAGTTAATTTTGACATAGTCCCGTTCATGGCGGCTATCATGCAATTGCTCGGACGAACCACATTTGCAAAGTTCAATGCAGTGCCACACTACGCATACCTCAAGCTCAAGATGCCAGGCCCTCGAGGAGTCATCACGGTCAACGGAAACACCGAACGCTCTCTCCAAACGGAGGAGCACACAGCGGCTCTCGCGGCGGAAGTACAAAGTAGCCTCCTAAGGTAATTCTTGAGTACGGCTGTTAAGCGACCGGACACTGTCAAGCGCGCCCGGAGTCACCTAAAACAAGACCACCTGGCACGTTTGGAGCACGCGTAGCAATGCGGCCCCAACCCCAGCCCTCGCGAAATCGCGAGACCAGTGCCACGCGTACATCACTACGATCTAGAGATACAATGGGCATAGGGGGAGGGGCACGACCACGGCATGCCCAGAGTGCGGATCAACCACACCAGGGGCTCCGAATGTGTAATTCTTTTTTCTTTCTTCTTATTCTCAGGACTCATTTTTCCAGAAGCCCTGTCCGGCAGTGGATCTGCCGAGCTCACGATGCAACAGCCAGGGAAGCAGAAAGGCTACGACGAGTATACAGGTGGTCTCCGTTACGAGCATTATACCTGTTTTACATACCATTCCGCAGCCTACACCTGGAGGGGGACATGTTAAATAGTCCCACCCCTTGCTTATCGCACTATTTGTATAATTCTACCTTTATTGCAGTATCTTTTGAATAAACAATGCATCTCTTTTTGCCTATCATTGCATTCCTTTTTATATATGTTCGCTTATGACATGTTGCACCCGTACGCTTTGGTACGGCCAAATACACCAGGGGCTTAAGTTCCCCAAATTATGGTGTGATAAGTCCGAACACTTTCACAAGTGCGGCACCCCGAACTTATAGCATTATATGCATCGGCTCCGAATCATGTCTTGGGTCAATAGTTGGGTTTGCCCGGCTCCCATGTTTTGGTACCTTACGTTCCGTTATATCGGCTAAGGTAGCGCTGGGAGAACCACTGCGACTGTGCCCAAGTTGAGCTGGGTCGAGCACATCAGTGGAGAAAGCTAAAACTGACCATCATGATAAGGCGAGAGATGGTCGCTGTTCAAGAGGTCTTTTCGAGTCCCTAAAGACTTATGCTGCTTAGAGCGAGGAGTCGGCTTTCTCCGGCCCCAGGCGTGGATAGCGCCCCGAATTCGGCCTTCCGAACACTAGGGGCTTCGCCGAAATTTAAAATTATAGAATTCTATGGCTAAGTGAGAGTGTTCAAGCATTATAAGTACGGTTGCCTCGTTTGTTGTGTTGTGCACCTCCCTAGAAGGACCCAAAAATGGGAACAAGAGCGCTCAAGTTTATCCCAAACACCCCAGCACTCGTGGCATGGGGGCCGAAGCCAACGACTTGCCATCTCTCAGATTTGATAAACGGCCGCACAGAAGGTAATATTTTAAATTAACAAGCATTGCTTAGCGCATATGAACAAAGTTTTCAGCGCACAGGATAACAAAATGCGACTCTACTCGAAAATTACATCTTTGGAGCATTCACCCGCAATAAGGCGGACACCCTTCAGGACACCCTTATAGTACATCTCGGGCATGCGATACTCCTTGTCCGGCGGTGGCACATCCGTCACAAGCTTCTCGGCGTCCATCCTGCCCCAGTGCACTTTAGCACGGGCAAGGGCCCGACGGGCACCTTCAATGCAGGCGGAGTGCTTGATGACTTCAACCCATGGACAAGCGTCCACTAGCTGCCGCACCAGGCCGAAGTAGCTCCCAGGCATGGCTTCTTTGGGCCACAGCCGAACTATGAGGCCCTTCATGGCCTGTTCGGCCACCTTGTGGAGCTCGACCAGCTGCTTCAGCTGGTCGCTCAGGGGCACCGGATGTCTGGCCTTAGCATACTGAGACCAAAACACCTTTTCCGTCGAGCTCCCCTCCTTGGCTCTGTAGAACGCGGCAGCATCGGACACGCTACAGGGCAGATCTGCCTACACTCCTGGAGAGCTCCGAATTCGGGTAAGTAACAAGTAATTCACTTTTACATGCTTGCTTTGCATGAAGAATGCCTTACCCGCCGCTATTTTCTTTACTGCCTCGATCTCCTGGAGGGCCTTTTGGGCCTCGGCCTTAGTGGCTTTGGCACTCTCAAGAGCCGACGCAAGCTCGGACTCTCGAGTCTTCGAGTCATGCTCCAAACTCTCGTGTTTTTCCATGAGAGCCTGGAGCTCTTGCCGCACCTCCGCCACCCGCGCCTCCTGCTTCTCTCGCTCGGCGTGCTCCGCGGCCACATTGCGTTTGGCTGCAGACACCGCCTCCTTCAGGGTCGCCACCTCATTTGTAGCCCCTGCAATACCCATGTTATTCCTGTCATTTTTTGCCACCAAATCCTTTTCTATAAGGTACAACTTTAATAAGGTGTTACTTACGTTCCTTGTCCTCGAGCTGCTTCTTGGCATGGCCGAGCTCGCTCTCGGACCGCTCGAGGCTCTGCTTCAAGGCATTAACCTCCGCAGTCAGTGCGGCAGAGGTCAGCAGCGCAACCTGCATTCCCATATTGACATATTTGTGTTAGACTCCTGCGTATATCTTTTTAGATCCTCAGTTCGGCTTTTCTTTCCGAACACCGAACTGAGCATCAGGGGCTACTGTCTATGCGGTGTTTCTCTTTGATGGAAGCGCCGTTGAGCGCCTCCAGCAAGTTATCCGGCGCCTCCGGTTGGACGGAGGTCACCAGCGTCGCCGTCTCGCCCTTCTTATGAAGGGGCTGTCCGTCGGACTCCGGAACCACCGAAGGTTCCGGTGCGGAGTCCGGTCCAAAGTCCGGGAGGTTGCCCTGCGGCACCTCTGGGGCCTCCTCCTCCTGGCTGGTCCCCTTCTTGGACCCCACCTCGGCGTCGTCTGTGTCACGGGGAGAGGAGGCGGTCGGAAGTGAAGCGCTATTCACATCCGACGAACCCAGGGACCCGCTCGACAAAGCGGGGAGATCGTCCTTGGGCGGACTACATGGTTGTATTCGGCGTTAGAAGACACTATGCGACGAAAGAAAAATCATGAGTTATTCTGGAATCCGGACACTTACGTTCTCGCTAGGGGCTTGGCCCTCGAGGGCCACTCCTCTTCGCCGTCGTCGGCGTTGGTGGAACAGTCCAGAGGAAGGGTCCTTCCCTTCTTGGACCCTTCGGCCTCCCCCGTTGGGGAAGCCTTCCTCTTCTTCTCTCCCCCAGCTGGGGGAGAGGCCTCTTTCTTCTCCTCCTCATCCTCGTGGGAGGAGTCCACCTCGGAGTCATCGGATGATGAGTCCGATAACACCTGGCGTCGGGAAATCCTCCGAGTTCCCGTGGCCTTCTTCTTGGCCTTCTTCTCCGGCACCACGTAAGGCACCGGGACCAGCAGCCCTGTCAAACGGGCACCAGCTGGGTCTTTTGGAAGGGGAGCCGGATAGTTAACCTGTCCGGACGTCTTCTGCCAGGCTTGTTAAAGGTAATGGGAGTTTAGATCCCACATAGAGTCAAACTATGGAAAGCAAGTATCCCGTAAAGGATAATATAGCTTACCTCACCAGCCTGACGCTGCGAGCTGAATCCGCGATCTTTGGTAGCGGATGCGGGAGCCTCGGCGCCCTTGAACAGCACCCTCCAGGCCTCTTCGTATGTAGTGTCAAAGAGCCTGCTCAAGGTCTGTTGCTGTGCCGGATCGAACTCCCACAAGTTGAAGTCCCGCTATTGGCACGGGAGAATCCGGCGGATGAGCATGACCTGGACTATGTTGACAAGCTTGAGCTTCTTGTTCACAGGGTTTGGAGATAGGATTGGAGTCCCGTTAGCTCCTCCGAATCGCCCCATGACAGGCCCTTCTCTTTCCAGGAGGTGAGCCGTGTGGGGATGCCAGATCTAAATGCGGGGGCCGCTGCCCATTTAGGGTCATGCGGCTCGGTGACATAGAACCACCCCGATTGCCACCCTTTGATGGTTTCCGCGAAGGCACCCTCGAGCCAGGTGACGTTGGGCATCTTGCCCACCATGGCGCCTCTGTACTCCGCTTGGCGGCCACCCACTACCTTCGGCTTGACATTAAAAGTCTTTAGCCATAAGTCGAAGTGGGGCTGGATGCAGAGGAAAGCCTCGCACACGACGATAAACGCCGAAATTTTGTGGATGAAATTCGGGGCCAGATCATGGAAATCCAGGCCATAGTAGAACATGAGCCCCCGGACAAATGGGTGGAGTGGGAAGCCCAGTCCACGGAGGAAATGGGGGAGGAACACCACCCTCTCATGGGGCCTGGGGGTGGGGATGACCTGCCCCTCGTCGGGGAGCCGGTGCACGATATTGCTGGACAAATATCCGGCCTTGTGCAGCTTTTTGATGTGCCCCTCCGTGACGGAGGAGGCCATCCACTTGCCTCCCGCTCCAGACATGGTTGGAGAAGGTTGAGGTGAGATGTGCGGACTTGGGCGCTGGAGCTCGAGTGCGCGGAGATGGATAAGCAAAGGAGGAGGAAGGCGTAGGTGAAAAGGTGGATCCTTATCCCCTTATATATGGACGGACGAAACTATGCGTCCCCACCAGCCCGGTAAAACTCGCTTATCTCCCAAGCGCCACAATTAATGCCGCGGTTGGGTTACCAATGCCCGTATTGATGAGAATCCCGGAATAAGGGGACACGATCTCTGCTTTGACAAGACGTGCCAAGGAAACCGCTTCGCTAAATGCGCAGAGGTGGAACAATAAAAACAATTCGAGTAAAGGCTTGGTCGTGGTGTGACGTCATGCCACGAAATACATTAGCAGATCAAACCTGTGTAAATATTATTATCTCTACGGTGGTATGTGGAATTTATTTCGCAGAGCCGGACACTATTCCGGTGTTCAAAATCTTCTATGAATTATTCGGAGGAGGAACCCGCTTGCAATGCCGAAGACAATATGCGCGCTGGACTCCAAGACTATGAAGATACAAGATTGAAGACTTCGTCCCGTGTCCGGATGGGACTTTCCTTGGCATGGAAGGAAAGCTTGGCGATACGGATATGTAGATCTCCTACCATTGTAACCGACTCTGTGTAACCCTAGCCCTCTCCGGTGTCTATATAAACCGGAGGGTTTAGTCCGTAGGACGAACAACAATCATACCATAGGCTAGCCTCTAGGGTTTAGCCTCCTTGATCTCGTGGTAGATCTACTCTTGTACTACCCATATCATCAATATTAATCAAGAAGGAGTAGGGTTTTACCTCCACCGAGAGGGCCCGAACCTGGGTAAAAACATCGTGTCCCTTGTCTCCTGTTACCATCCGCCTAGGCGCACAGTTCGGGACCCCCTACCCGAGATCCGCTGGTTTTGACACCGACAGCCGCTGCATCGCAGTACGACCCCAGCTTCACCTACGGGTATCCGCCAGGCTATCCCTGGCAATAGACCAACTTAGGCTAAAAGCCTAAGCTTGGGGGAGTACATATTTCTCACCGACATTACATTCATGTTCACACACACTCATTGCTAGATGTCGGTGCTCATACTCTTTCACTGTAATATCGATGCTAGTTTATTTTCTTTTTCCTGCTTTCTTCTTGTGTGTTTGTTAAACCTTAAGAAAAAACCAAAAAAATTAGTAGTTGTTTATTTCTTGGCTGTAGTAATTAAAAATAAAACCCAAAAATATTTCCCGTTCTTCTTTTACTTGTTGGGAGCTTTCCCGTGTAAATAGTTTTTATTTTTTGTTCTTTCTTTTGGGGGTCGAGAAGACCATATTGAAAATGCTTAGTGGCTCTTATATGCATGATTGTTTATTATACTTAGAGCCCATATTACTTGTCTTCTCTCTTGAGTTGAATGCTTGCAGATTCCAGCTTAGTCCAATGCACGTGCACTCTTATTATTATACACATCCTTTGGTCGTGCAAGTGAAAGGCAATAATGATGATATTTGATGGACTTATTGGGATGAGAAAAGCTGGTATGAACTCGACCTCTTTTGTTTTTGTAAATATGATGATTCATCGTTCGTGAGTTAGCTATTATGAAGTAAACATATTTGCAATGACATTTAGAGATTATTGTTGCTTGTGCCATGCTTGATTAGCTATGAGTTATAATGGTTTACCTTGCGTGCCAACATGCTATTAGAATGATTATGATGCGGTATGATGGGATGGTATCCTCCTTTAAATAAATTGAGTGACTCGACTTGGCACATGTTCACGCATGTAGTTGAATCAAATCAACATAGCCTTCATGATATTTATGTTCATGGTGGATTATATCCTACTCATGCTTGTATTTGGTGTAAATTAATTTTAATGCATGTTTACGACTGTTGTCGCTCTCTCGATTAATCGCTTCCAGCCTTTTGCTAGCCCTCACTGCATTTAAGCAGAATACTTGCTTGTGCATCCTAACTCCTTAAACTCCAAAGTTATTCCATATGAGCCCACTATACCTTCCTATATGCGGTATTTACCTGCCGTTCCAAGTAAATTTGTATGTGCCAAACTCTAAACCTTCAAATAAACATTCTGTTTTGCATGCTCGAATAGCTCATATGTCAACTAGAGCTGCCCTTATCTTCCGTGTTAGTCGGGTTATTCTCAAGAGGAGTGGACTCCGCTCCTCATTCACAAGAAAATGGCTGGTATCCAGGATGCCCAGTCCCATGCTTTATGCAAACTAAATGAAAATAACTGCAAACAAAATTCCCCCGGGACCCGTTCAATGTTGGAGGCACTCGTTTTTTCGAGCAAGCCATGGATTGATGCTTGTGGAGGAGGGGGAGTATAAACTTTACCATTCTATTTGGGAACCGCCTATAATCTGTTTAGCATGGAAGATATCGTCGTCTTTTAGTTGTTATGTTGACAATGAAAGTATGCCGCTCAAAATATAATTTATCTCTATTTCAAAACCGAGCCCTGGCACCTCTACAAATCCCTTCTTCCCTCTGCGAAGGGCCTATCCATTTACTTTTATGTTGAGTCATCACCCTTTTTATTAAAAGCACCCGCTGGATAGCACACTGTCATTTGCATTCATTATTATTGGTTTATATAGGGTATGACTTGACTGGATCTCTTTTACCATGAATTACAATGTTTAGTCAGTCCTTGATCTTTAAAGGTGCTCTGCATTTATGTTTTGCGGTCTCAGAAAGGGCTAGCGAGATACCACTCTGTTATATCATTTTATGATTATTTTGAGAAAGTGTTGTCATCCGAGTTTTATTATTATGGCTCACTAGCTGATTATGTTATTGATATGAGTAATTGTGAGACCTACGTGTTATTGTGAGTATAGGTAGTTCATAATATTTGTTGAAACTTGAATGCTGGCTTTTCATGTTTACAACAACAAGAGCAAACAGAGTTTGTCAAAGTTTTTCTTTTTCTCTTTCAGTTTGTCAACTAAATTGCTTGAGGACAAGCAAGGGTTTAAGCTTGGGGGAGCTGATACGTCTCCATCGTATCTACTTTTCCAAACACTTTTGCCCTTGTTTTGGACCCTAACTTGTATGATTTGAATGGAACTAACCCGGACTGACGCTGTTTTCAGCAGAATTGCCATGGTGTTGTTTAATGTGAAGAAAATAAAAGTTCTCGGAATGACCTAAAACTCCACAGAACACCTTAGAAAAAACAATAAAAAATCCTCGCAAAAGATGAAGACCAGGGGGCCCACACCCTGTCCACGAGGGTGGGGGGCGCCCCCCTGGGTGCACCCCCTACCTTGTTGGCCCCCTAGTGGCCCTCCGACACCAACTCCATAATTGGCTTTCGGGGAGAAAAAATCAGAGAGAAGAAATCATCGCGTTTTACGATACGGAGCCGCCGCCAAGCCCTAATCTCTCTCAGGAGGGCTGATCTAGAGTCCGTTCGGGGCTCCGGAGAGGGGGATTCGTCGCCATCATCATCATCAACCATCCTCCATCACCAATTTCATGATGCTCAGCGCCATGCGTGAGTAATTGCATCATAGGCTTGCTGGACGGTGATGGGTTGGATGAGATTTATCATGTAATCGAGTTAGTTTTGTTAGGGTTTGATCCCTAGTATCCACTATGTTCTGAGATTGATGTTGCTATGACTTTGCTATGCTTAATGCTTGTCACTAGGGCCCGAGTGCCATGATTTCAGATCTGAACCTATTATGTTTTCATGAATATATGTGTGTTCTTGATCCTATCTTGCAAGTCTATAGTCACCTACTATGTGTTATGATCCGGCAACCCAGAAGTGACAATAATCGGGACCACTCCCGGTGATGACCATAGTTTGAGGAGTTCATGTATTCACTATGTGCTAATGCTTTGTTTCGGTTCTCTATTAAAAGGAGGCCTTAATATCCCTTAGTTTCCAATAGGACCCCGCTGCCACGGGAGGGTAGGACAAAAGATGTCATGCAAGTTCTTTTCCATAAGCACGTATGACTATATAGGGAATACATGCCTACATTACATTGATGAACTGGAGCTCGTTCTATGTCACCCTATGTTATGACTGTTACATGACGAACCGCATCCGGCATAATTATCCATCAATAATCTGGTGCCTATGAGTTTTCCATATACTTGTTCTCGCTTATTTACTTTTCCGTTGCTACTGTTACAATTACTACAAAATACAAAAAACATTACTTTTCTTTGTCTTTACTTTTATTCTTATCATTACCACCACTATCATATTACTTTGCTACTAAACACTTTCCTGCAGATACTAAGTTTCTAGGTGTGATTGAATTGACAACTCAGCTGCTAATACTTGAGAATATACTTTGGCTCCCCTTGTGTCGAATCAATAAATTTGGGTTGAATACTCTACCCTCGAAAACTGTTGCGATCCCCTATACTTGTGGGTTATCACCCCTCACTCCTTGGTCCGTCCTGGTCTCCGGTCGGCCCAATGGTGGTTGAGGTATGTGCGGGGCCGAGCTCTGCCGACGCTGAACACAAAGCAAATAGGAAGGAAATCGCAAAATCTCGAAGCAAATATTACAAAACATATTGTACTCACAATATCAAATGAAAAGTCTAACGCCTTGAAAGCACATTTGCTCCCTGGGTGGTTTTGGTAATTAATGACAACATACTTTGTGGTTGGACTAATGCTTTTATCAAGTATGTTTCAGGAAGGTCAATCACATTGGCATGGCAAAAGGACTGAAGAGGTGGACCCCTCAAAATGCTAAGGCAAACATTGGCAAAAGCTCAAGACTCCATTTTTCGTTTAGTGATCCAAGATCACATTGAGTCCATAGGAAAGCCAATACTATTAAAAGGGGATGAGGTTATGTTAATGATCTGGTTGCTCAAAGTGCTTAGTGATACATCTCCTAAACTTTCAGAAACTCTCACTTCAAACATACACTCATAAGTAATCTCGGTCCCACCGATTCCCTAAACTCAGTCACACCGAGATGAACCACCTCAGCCACAAAGCCAAACCCTAGATATTTCGGATTTTCCGATTCTGAACTCGGTCTCACCAAAACTAGTGTTGCCAAGCTTATGTAACCTTCTGTCATCAAATCGGTGTCACCGAGATGATAAAGTCGGTCCCACCAAGATTGGCAAACCCTAGTCTTTGGAAGAATCGGACTCACCGAGATTGTATTTTCGGTCCCACCGAAAATCCCAACGTTCACAAGATTTGAACTTTCGGTCTCACCGAGTTGTCAACTTCGGTCTGACCGAGATTGGTCAAATGTGTGTAACGGTTGGATTTTGTGTGGAGGCTATAAATACCCTCCACCTCCTCTTCATTCGTGGAGAGAGCCATCGAAAGAACTACCACTCCTACCTTACATTTCGAGAAGAAAACTACCTACCCTTGTGTTGAGATCAAGTTGCTCCACTCCCACCATATGAAACTTGATTTCTAGCCTTCCCAAGTTGCTTTCCACTCAATCCTTTCTTCCACCACAGCCAAATCAGTGAGGAGAGTTGAGTGTTGGGGAGATTATCATTTGAAGCACAAGAGCAAGGAGTTCATCATCATCAACACCATCTATTACCTTTTGGAGGGTGGTGCCTCCTAGATTGGTTAGGTGTCGCTTGGGAGCCTCCATCAAGATGTGGAGTTGAACCAAGAAGTTTGTAAGGGCAAGGAGATCGCCTACTTCGTGAAGATCTACCCCAGTAAGGCTAGTCCTCCGTGGGCGTATGCCATGATGGCATAGACAAGGTTGCTTCTTCGTGGACCCTTCGTGGGTGGAGCCCTCCGTGGACTCTCGCAGCCGTTACCCTCCGTGGGTTGAAGTCTCCATCAACGTGGATTGACGATAGCACCACCTATCGGAACCACGAGAAAAATCTCCGTGTCTCCAAACTGCGTTTGATCTTCTCCACTCCTCTTTACTACTTGTGCAATTTACTTTCCGCTGCCCATACTTTGGAATTGCATGTGTAGTAAGTTGCTTGACTTGTGTGATATGCAAAATCTGCCAAAAACTTGTCTTTGTCAAAAGGCATAAATTTTATCTTGTCGAGTAGTCTAATCCCCCCCTCTAGACACTCTCACCTTCTTCGATCCTACAATTGGTATCAGAGCTTTGGTCTCCATTGCTTTGGTTTACACACCATTGGAGGAAGATGGACGTGTCTACGTTTGGGAGTGTTAGCCATAGAGTGCCTATTCTTGATGGGGTGTCCTATAACTCGTGGAGGATTGAAATGCTTATTATCTTTAAGATGTATAACTTGCGCAAATATGTTGAATCCCCATATGTGCCTCCATTTGACCCCTTGCACCCTACCATGGATGAAGAGCTTGATTTGCTTCGTAACCTTAGAACTGTAAATCTTATCATTAGAGGTTTTCCCGATAACTTGCTTAAGCTTGTCACAAATTTGAGTGCGCCTATGCCATGTGGAAGTTCTTGGAAGAACTTTATCCGGACTACTCTTTGAGAGGTCTTGATGAAATTCTATACAAGACTATTGAATTTGATATGATGCTTCCAATGATCCCAACTTTGATAAATGCTTCTTTGAGCTTCGTGATCTTATGAAAAAGAAGGGTGATCCATGTCTTATCAATGATCTAATTAGAAATGCTCTTGTATTGCATTCCGATGATTATTGTCACATTGACAAAACTAATGCAAGTTGTTGTCAAATTGACCTAGGAGTTGATGATGAACAATCTATGGGTCGATATGATGATGAGCATGAGCATGATGATGATTACTCTGATTCAGACACCGAGCTAGACAAGATCATGAAGAGTCTCAATCTTATGGCAAATCTGAGAGACTACATATCCGGTGGAAAAGAGTGGATTCTTGATAGTGGTTGCACCGATCACATGACCGGAGACGAAGACATGTTTCGAGAGCTTGCAAAGAACGATGGTCCACGCAAGTATGTGACCTTTGGAGACAACTCCAAGGGTAAGGTACTTGGCCTTGGTAAGGTGGCCATATCTCATGATCGCTCTATTCAAAATGTCATGCTTGTTGAATCACTTGGATACAATTTACTTTCCGTGTCTAGACTAGCTGACTTTGGATTCAATGTGCTATTCACCAAAGTAGATTGCCAAGTCTTTCGTCGTGACAATCATGACATGGTTTTTACCGGCATCCGTAGAGGTGATCTATATATTGTTGATTTCACCAAGAAAGCTCAACCTAGAACATGCTTCATTGCTAAATCTGCTAAAGGTTGGTTGTGGCATAGAAGGCTTGGACATGTTGGTATGCGTAATCTAGACAAGCTAATCAAAGGTGATCATATTCTTGGTGTTAAAGATGTTCTCTTTGACAAAGATAGACTTTGTAGTGCTTGTCGAGCAGGAAAACAAGTAGGTGGAAGTCATCCGTGAAGAACATCATGACCACAAGGAGACCGCTTGAGCTTCTTCATATGGATCTCTTGGTCCCAATGCTTACAAAAGCCTTGGTGGTAACTCCTTTGGTCTAGTTATAGTAGATGATTATTCCAGATTTACGTGGGTATTTTTCCTTGATGACAAATCGCGAGTTCGAGAGAATCTTCAAAACCTTTGCGAAAGGCCCAAAATCAATTTGAGGTGAAGATCAAGAAAGTTCGGAGTGACAATGGAACGGAGTTCAAGAACGCCCATGTGGACTCTTTTCTCGATGAGGAAGGGATTCTACATGAGTTCTCGGCTACGTACACACCTCAACAAAATGGAGTTGTTGAGAGGAAGAACCAAACGCTCATAGAGATGGCGAGAACGATGCTTGATGAATACAAGACACCTAAGCACTTTTGGGGAGAAGCCATCGAGACAGTTTGTCATGCTATCAACAGGCTTTATCTTCATAAGCTCCTCGGCAAGACTTCATACGAGCTCCACACCGGTAACAAACCCCAAGTGGGATACTTTCGTGTCTTTGGTTCAAAATGCTATATCCTTGATAAGCATCGTCGGTCTAAATTTGCTCCTAAAACTCATGAAGGCTTTTTCCTCGGTTATGGATCAAACTCCCACACCTACCGTGTCTACAATAATTTCACCCGAAAGGTTGAAGAGACGGTAGATGTGAAGTTTGATGAATCTAATGGCTCGCAAGTAGAGAAAATGCCTATTGATGTATGAGACAAGGACCCATCGGAAGCCATTCAAGATTTATCTATTGGAAAGATCCGTCCCATGGAAGTAAAGGAGAGAACCTCATCTACATATGTGGAGCCCCCTACCTCACGGCAAGATGAACCTCAAGGCAACATGGAGGCTTCCACAAGTGAAACTCACCAAGATGAGGAAGTGCGACAAGAAGATCCACCACAACCTCCTTCTCCACCACCTCAAGACAACACCAACAACAATGAGGAAGATGAGGATGATGAGGAAGCTCAACCACAACCACAACAAAAGCTATCCCGAGTCCGAGCAAGAGTCAAGAAAGATCATCCCGTGGAACAAATGATGAACGACATCGACTCCGGGAGAATTACTCGCTCTAAAACTCGCTTAGCTAACTTTTGTGAGCATTACTCATTTATCTCTAGTCTTGAACCTATGAAGGTAGAAGAAGCACTTGAAGACCCGGATTGGGTGAACGCTATGCATGAAGAGCTACACAACTTCGAGAGGAACAATGTATGGACTTTGGTAGAGAAGCCCAAGGATGATCAAAACATCATTGGAACCAAATGGGTGTTTCGGAACAAGCAAGATGAAGATGGACAAGTCATCCGCAACAAGGCTCGTCTCGTAGCTCAAGGTTACACACAAGTCGAAGGTATGGACTATGGTGAGACCTATGCCCCCGTTGCTAGACTTGAGTCCATTCGCATTCTTCTTGCTTATGCCAACCACCATGATATTACTCTCTATCAAATGGACATTAAAAGTGCTTTCCTAAATGGTGAAATTGAGGAGGAAGTATTTGTGAAGCAACCTCCCGGATTTGTGAATCCTAAAAAGCCTAATCATGTTTACAAATTGCACAAAGCTCTTTATGGTCTTAAACAAGCTCCTAGAGCTTGGTACAAATGTTTGACTAGCTTTCTGCTTGAAAAAGGATTTGAGATTGGCAAAATAGACTCAACGCTATTCACGAAAAGGGTTGATGGTGAACTATTTGTCTGCCAAATATATGTTGATGATATTATCTTTGGTTCAACTAACCCTCATTTTAGCGAGAAGTTTGGAAAGCTCATGTCGGAGAAGTATGAGATGTCCATGATGAGGGAACTCAAATTCTTCCTTGGGTTGCAAATCAAGCAATCTAAGGAGGGTACCTTTGTCTCACAAACAAAGTACACCAAGGATCTCTTCAAGAAGTTCAACATGCAAGAAAGCAAAGGTATGAGAACCCCCATGCCTACTAGTGGACATAATGACTTGACTAAAGATGGAGAACCTGTTGATCAAAAGGTTTACCGATCCATGATTGGTTCTCTACTATATCTCTGTGCTTCTCGTCCTGACATAATGTTGAGTGTATGCATGTGTGCTCGATATCAAGCAGCCCTAAAGAATGTCATCTTAAAGCTATTAAAAGAATTGTGAGATATTTGATACACACACCAAACTTTGGCATTTGGTATCCTAAGAGGGCCTCTTTCGATCTTGTTGGCTATTCCGACTCGGACTATGCCGGTGACAGGGTTGATAGAAAGTCAACTTCGGGTACATGTCAATTCCTTGGTCGATCCCTTGTATCTTGGTCCTCCAAGAAACAAAATTGATATCTTTATCCACCGCCAAGCAGAATATATTGCTGCTGGCTCATGTTGTGCTTTCGGTTACTACGGATGACACAAACGCTTAAGGATTATGGGATACATGTGAGACATGTTCCTTGCTTTGTGACAATGAGAGTGCGATTAAGATTGGACACAATCCGTGCAACACTC
The DNA here is from genome assembly GCA_021437245.1 of Aegilops speltoides. Lineage (NCBI taxonomy): Eukaryota > Viridiplantae > Streptophyta > Magnoliopsida > Poales > Poaceae > Aegilops > Aegilops speltoides. The sequence continues at coordinate 432,260,668 of CM038147.1, read as the reverse complement.
TCGTCTGAAACATATTGAAGTTCGTCACCATTTTATTCGTGATCACATTGCCAAGGGTGACATCAATCTTAAGCATGCTCGTACTGATAAACAACTTGTCGATATCTTTACAAAACCTCTTGATGAGAAAGTGTTTTGTCGCTAAGGAGTGAGTTGAACATCATTGATGCTTCAAACTTGGAGTGAAAACTCCATTGATGCATGCAAGGCATGAGCCTACTTGACTAATCCTTGATATTTCTCTTATGATGATGATCATATGTCTTGGACACATTTGCCTCCTTGTATTGCATCTAACTCCTTGCAGGTACTTGGATGATCTACATTCCACAAGATTACCACACACTCAAATCATGAGTAATCTTGTCATTGACCAAGTATCTAGCCCTGTGGGATGTTGAGTTCAAGGAACAAAATTCCACATATCCTTTTTGACACCTTATATATCTAGTATTTCACTCTTGTCATCTTGGATATTCTTGTGTATTTCCTTGCTTGCCTAACCCATGTAGGAAGATGAACTACACAAGAGGAGATGGTGCTTCAACTTCACATTCTATGAGCATCTACATCAAGTTCACCTACATGAGTAAAGCAACAACAAGCCCAAGGTATGTTCTTCACATCTTTAAGAAGCTTTGCTCAAAGTCATGAGTACAAGCAGCTTCATAAGATGTGATCACATCAAATGCTTAATCGAAAAATGGCAACCCCATTTTGAGCTTAAACGACAAGCAACAACAAGCCCAAGGTATGACCTATGATCAAATGTTCTCATTTGACTCCTAAGTCAATATACTCAAACATAGGTGACTTTGTCGCCGACCCCTATCTAGATGAAGTACATATGTTTTGGAGTTTTTCTATTATGTTCTATCATTGAGTTTTTCTTTTTAATCAAAAAAAAAACTTCATCTAGCAATCTTTTTCATTTCTATTTTTTCTGTTTTTGTGAATATCTTTTTGGCTCTGATCAATTCCTTGAAAATCATTTACAAACTCATTGCAAATTTTTTGAAACATTCCTTGCAAAGTGAGCTGAATTATTTCTATATTTCCTTGGAATTAAACTCAAGCGCCATGACTTAAAATTTCGGTCGACCGAAAAGGATCTGCCCTAAGTCTCGACTTTCGGACCTTGATCCATCACACTTGGTGTCACCGACTTTCTTTCAGGATCTCATCTTCTGCAGCTCCACTCAATGATTTTCTATGCATAATTCTTATTGCCCTGTTGTGATTCTTAAGGATCCCACTTTTTTCTTCCATCTTTCCTAGTCGGCTGTCCTTTTCGGCACTTGATGTCAAAGGGGGAGAAGATTTAGGGGAGATAAGGGAGAAGAGAAGATTTAAAGGAGAAGAAGAGCAATCTTATCTTAAGGGGAGAGAATCACATCAAAGCTTTGCCGTGTTCCACATTGGATATTACTTTTGGCATCATTCTTTTGATTTTGCTTTCATTGCTCTCACAATTGATATCTTATGGAAAGCAAAATCTCTCAGAGTTCATTGAAAATCTTTTAGTTTTGGGAGACATGTTTGCTGATTCAAGCTTGTGCTCAATATGAGACACTCTATACACATGTCATCCTGGCTTGGTACTCTTGATGTTCTTCTTGTTGGTGAAGAAATACTCTTGTGTTATCTAACCTTGTTTTCCCAAGTTTTATTTCTTCAGGTACAATGCCAAGGAACCTCAAGGTAAGTATATGCATCCTGCAGAATGTGCATGATGGTGACTTGCTTGTGAATACTTGTTTGCAAAAAATCACCATGCACATATGCATTATCACTTACTTCCTTTCATCTGCTCTGATGCATATAGCCAAGCTGCATGTAGCACATCTTGCTTTTCTCTCTTGTGTGCTTATGGTAGTCCAAAACCATAATCTATGAAAATCTTGCACACTTGTAGGGGGAGCCTGTGTACTAGATGTTTGTCAAAGCTTTCGTGATTATTCTGTCTTTCTTTCAGTAAGCTTTGATGTCTTGTTTTGTGTGTTGCCATCAATTACCAAAAAGGGGGAGATTGAAAGCACATTTGCTCCCTGGTGGTTTTGGTAATTAATGACAACATACTTTGTGGTTGGACTAATGCTTTTATCAAGTATGTTTCAGAAGGTCAATCACATTGGCATGGCAAAAGGACTGAAGAGGTGGACCCCTCAAAATGCTAAGGCAAACATTGGCAAAAGCTCAAGACTCCATTTTTGGTTTAGTGATCCAAGATCACATTGAGTCCATAGGAAAGCCAATACTATTAAAGGGATGAGGTTATGTTAATGATCTGGTTGCTCAAAGTGCTTAGTGATACATCTCCTAAACTTTCAGCAACTCTCACTTCAAACATACACTCATAAGTAATCTCGGTCCCACCGATTCCCTAAACTCAGTCACACCGAGATGAACCACCTCAGCCACCAAGCCAAACCCTAGATATTTGGATTTTCCGATTCGAACTCGGTCTCACCGAAACTAGTGTTGCCAAGCTTCAGAACCTTCATCATCAAATCGGTGTCACCGAGATGATAAAGTCGGTCCCACCGAGATTGGCAAACCCTAGTCTTTGGAAGAATCGGACTCACCGAGATTGTATTTTCGGTCCCACGAAAATCCCAACGCTCACAAGATTTGAACTTTCGGTCTCACCGAGTTGTCAACTTCGGTCCGACCGAGATTGGTCAAATGTGTAACGGTTGGATTTTGTGTGGAGGCTATAAATACCCCTCCACCTCCTCTTCATTCATGGAGAGAACCATCAGAAAGAACTACCACTCCTACCTTACATTTCTGAGAAGAAAACTACCTACCCTTGTGTTGAGATCAAGTTGCTCCACTCCCACCATATGAAACTTGATTTCTAGCCTTCCCAAGTTGCTTTCCACTCAATCCTTTCTTCCACCACAACCAAATCAGTGAGGAGAGTTGAGTGTTGGGGAGATTATCATTTGAAGCACAAGAGCAAGGAGTTCATCATCATCAACACCATCTATTACCTTTTGGAGGGTGGTGCCTCCTAGATTGGTTAGGTGTCGCTTGGGAGCCTCCGTCAAGATGTGGAGTTGAACCAAGAAGTTTGTAAGGGCAAGGAGATCGCCTACTTCGTGAAGATCTACCCCGAGTAAGGCTAGTCCTCCGTGGGCGTATGCCATGATGGCATAGACAAGGTTGCTTCTTCGTGGACCCTTCGTGGGTGGAGCCCTCCGTGGACTCTCGCAGCCGTTACCCTCCGTGGGTTGAAGTCTCCATCAACGTGGATTGACGATAGCACCACCTATCAGAACCATGAGAAAAATCTCCGTGTCTCCAAACTGCGTTTGATCTTCTCCACTCCTCTTTACTACTTGTGCAATTTACTTTCCGCTGCCCATACTTTGGAATTGCATGTGTAGTAAGTTGCTTGACTTGTGTGATATGCAAAATCTGCCAAAAACTTGTCTTTGTCAAAAGGCATAAATTTTATCTTGTCGAGTAGTCTAATCCCCCCCCTCTAGACACTCTCACCTTCTTCGATCCTACACGCCTCCATGAGGCCTGATGCATATTACAAGAGCAAAACCGGAGAGTAGCCGCAGGTCACCCCTGGACACCGCCATCGCCTACAGAAGGTGCTCCTCCATGGGTGACGTCATCTTCGCCTGCACCACCAGCCGCAGGATCAGCGGCATCACCGGACAAGGGTACGGAGACAAAGCCGCGGAACTTCTTCAGTAGGGCCTCCACCTGACCTTGCACAGCTGATGCGGCGGCTGCGCTGTGATCATCGGCCATAGGCTGCAGCAGCTCATCAAGACAAGCGTTGGGGTCGCGGAGGTGCAGATGCCTGATGACGCGAGTCAATGCAGGTGAATACAGGACGTGAGCTTCTGCCTCCGCCATGGCACCGACACCATCAATGACTTCCTCGAGCACCTTCACCAAGAGAGGAAGCAGCTAGGCGGGGCCATTCTCATCGGTGGCCAGCGACCTCTCCAAGCCGTGCTCGTATAGCGTCTTCAGCGCCCCGCGACCTCTTCTCGAGATCGGCAAAGGCCACGTGGTCTTCAGCCAGGACCCGTGCCTTGGCATCAAGATCGTCCTCCCTCGCCTTCACCTTCTGCTCCAGCTCTTCCAGCTGGCTGCGCTCGGCGGCCTGCGTCTTCCCCACCTCCTCCAGTTCAGCATCACAGTTCTTGACGGCGCCCTCCCGAGCCTTCATCTCCTCCTCTTTCACCAGGCGGCCCCCTGCATCTTCGGCATGCTTGTCGCGCAGGTTCTTCAACTTGCCCTCCAGCTCTCGGCAGCAGTTGCAGGCAGCCTTGGCGTCTTTCAGCGCCGCCCCACGATCGGCTGCCGCATTGGCGGTGCTCTGCTTCTCCTTCTCGGAATACACCGCGGCCTGGCTCAGCGTCGCGCAAACCGCCAAGTTGGGGTGAAGCCAGCCAGAGGCCAGCTCCAGGCGCCCGGCCATCCGCACTCAGGAGATCTGCCTGCAACTGGGTCATCTCCAAAAGAGCGCACTCCAGAATAGCGGCAGGAGTAGAAGAACGTAGGAGAGGAGGTGCGACAGTGGGAGGAGGCGACGTCATCACCAAGGCCTGGGAGACTGCGGGTTCCGGGGCAGTCGGGACCTCTTCAGCCGGGCCAGACGCCGGCATCTCAGGAGCCAGAGGGGCCATGGGGGCTGACTCCACCCGGCGATGCTCTTCCCGGGCTCGCAAGGATGACCGGACTGAGGAGGTGCGAGCGCTAGGATCTCCTTTCTCAGTAGAAGGGGGCGCAACTGTCATACCCTCTTTCCTCCTCTTCGCCGCCGACAGCGGCCTGGACAACCAAGACGAAGGTCAGGAAGCAGCGACATGAGAAAAAACAAGACGGAGATCGAGCACTTACTGGTCCATCGCGAGATATTCCACCTTCCGCTTGGGGAGCTTGAAGACCGAAAGTTGTGGAGCCTGGGGAGTAGGAGATGGCGCAGCAGGGGGGCTGGAGACAGCCCAGGAGGCGTCAAGACGGAGGCAGCATCTCGAGGAACCAACGACGACCTACCCCTTGTCGGGATGAGGGGCTGCTCCCTCTCCCCCTGGCGAGCGTCGGCCTCGGCGTTGTCAGGCAGGGCGCGGAGGATCTCGGCCTTGCTCAGAGGAGAAGTCTCCCCCGCCTCTTCAAGAGTCTTCTTCGAGTCCACCTCCTCTTCCTCCTCCCCACGGGACTCGTGAGAGGACACCTCCACCGGCTTCGGCGCTACAGGGGCTCCTGCGAGCGCCGGCAGCACCAGCCCGCGCGCGTCAAAGGTCGGCCTGGAGGCGACAAATTCCTCTCAGTCCCTGCGGTGGAACAAAGGAACGAAGGAGCTAGGCTGGTACTCCTGGTTGTCCCCAACGATGAGGCGCAGGACAGCAGCCAATTCGTCGCCAGGCAGCGCCCCAGGCCTTAGGCGGGTCTTGTTCCCCTCTTCTTCAAGCTCCCACAGGGGGCGCGTGCGCCTGAAGTGGGGCAACTCGCAGCATCAAGAACTCCCTCAGGAGCATGACCCCCATCAACTTGGCCGCCTTCGCGTTGCCCAGCTTCAAGTCGGTCGTCATTTGCCCCAACACAGATGACGCCCGCTCACCAGCGAGCTCCGCCTTGGGCCACCCTTTGTTGGACTGGGGCACCTCCGATGGCAGGACCAGACGCGGATGGGCGCGCTTGGCGTCCATCATGACCCATTTGGATTGGATATTGTCGGCCCTCTTCCCGGTGCTCGAGATTGAGTTGGCCTTGCCGGACACGATGAAATTGAAGCATCCAGAGATTTGCCCATCGGTGACGCGAAGGAAGAAGAAGTGGCGCAGAAGTGCCACGGATGGCATCACGCCTAGGTACGCCTCGCAGTAGTAGGCGAAGATAGACAGGAGGAGGATAGAGTTGGGATGGAGGTGCAACGCCAGCAGCCCATAGTGGTCGAGGACCTCGTAAAAGAAATCAGAGAAGGGAGGAACCAACCCGAAGGCGATGCTGCTCGAGAAGAAGGGGAAGAAGGTGCTTCCTTCAGGCTCTAGCACGTCAGAGGTAAGTCGGAGCTCCGTCTTCCCCCCACTCATTGCTCTCCCCCGCCATCAGCAGGCGCACGGAGGCGGGGATCTTCTTTGTGATGGTGGGCGCTTCAAGAGCCAGCTCATACCAAGCCGATGCCGAGGAAGTCTTGACCTTGCGCGGTGCCATGGGTCGCAGATGTGGATCGAGATTGGAGTAGATCCGGAGGTAGCGGTAGCGAGGAGCAAGAAAGGGGATCTGGAGCGAGGGGAGGAAGAAGCAATGAAGGCAAGCACTGTCTGCGCCAGCCTTCTTGTCAAATCGAGCAGTTGTCGTGGCAGCGTGGGGAAGCGCAGACGCCCACATCCAATCAACCACCACGCGTCGACCAAGGCCGCAGGCTTTTGGGGCCCACGGCGCTCCGTACTTGACCTTTGGCTTCGCCTCGAAGCCAAGCCCGGGCGCACCTGGGGCCCGAGGGCTACTGTCGGCGTTCTGGGAACAGGGGTCCCCAGACTTGCCTACCTACGGCCCACGGCGTGGCTATGCTGCAGGCTTGCACGTCCCATCTTCATCAACAAGGCATTCAAGACCCTCGCGAGGGGCCAAGCCTCGTGAGGCAGAGGATTCAAGACCTCCTCAGGAGTTGCCTCTCCAGGCAGGCTCACAAGGAGCGGAGATATTAAGGTAGGGCAAACCTCACGAGGCTCTCGTGACATGAGCCATGACGATCAAGATCAGGCAGGCACCAGGCGGGCGCCCACGCGCGCAGTATCCTTGTTTCCCCTTTGGTGCTAAGGCGGCAAGCGCAAGCGCAGAGTACCGAGGCATCAGGCAAAGATTTCCTTATCAGTGTAACGAGACCAAGACCGGCAGGACGGCAGGACGAAGGTCACATGGAGCCCAAGACGGCGTCATCGCTAGAGCCTTTTGCAGGCGAACACCACTTTTGTCAGGATAGCTTGTACTAGCTGTCCCCTTTCAAATTGACCGCCGTTGTTGGCTCCCTTCCTGCTCAATATTTGGGAAGAGGACCAAGGCCTATATAAGTAGAACTAGCCACCATAGTAGAGGGGGAACTCATCTTGGATTGGATCCACTCCATCCTCGCATCCACAAGCACAAGACCGCCTCAACCTCAGGAGGCTGCCCTTCCCTTTGTACTGTTCATCATCAGCCCAAGAGGCAATCCACCACCACACTGGAGTAGGGTATTACACCACAACGGTGGCCCGAACCAGTATAAACCCCGTGTCTCTTTGTGTTGCGACTTGGTCGAGTTCATCCGCGAGATCTTAGCGAGCTAGGGCGTAGATCGGTAGGGAGGAAATCTCCGCGCGCACCCCAGTGTTCAAACCTTCAGGGTTTTGCCGGAACCCGTGATCCGACAGTACGTGCTGGTGAAGTTGTGGATGAAGGCTTCAATGAAATCAACCCAACTGTTGATGTTGCGGGGCTTCAGACTGTTCAGCCATGTTTGGACCGTACCCTGGAGCATGAGTGGAACATACTTCACAACAACACGCTTGTTGCCGATTTCTATGCTGACGGCCCCGGAGTAGTCAACCAGCCAGTCCTCCGGCTTCATGGAGCCGGTGTATTTGGGTGTACCTCTTGGGAGCGTGAACCCTTTGGGAAAGGTCTCAACGCGGATGCGGGGACCGAAGCAAGGCAGGCCCAACGCATCTTCTTCTTCTAGTGCCAGGGATCGGTTGAGGCGATCGATCCGGTGGCAGGCATCATTCTCCCCGATTCCTTCTCGGGGGCCAAGCCAGCCTCCAAGACTCGGATGATCAACAGGCGGCGGGGACACGCGCCTTTCTCTGTGCTGGGGAGGCTGGTAGTCGCCTGGCCGCTCCATCGCTCGTGGACGGCCATCCTGGTCGCGCTCGATGGTGATGTGCGTCCGGCTGCGGCTGGCAGCCGGCTCCTTGTCTCGTCGCTCCCGGTGGCCGTCTGTCGGCGTCCGGGAGGCCGCGTCATGTGCTCGGCGAGGCGGCTGATTCTCAGCTTGCAGGCCGGGCTCCGCCACTCGGCGGCCGGCTTCTTGCTGCGTAGCGGACGCGTCAAGGAGCTGCTGCACGCGGCCCATCATGCAGCGATGCTCGTCGCCCTCCAAAGGTTCCAGCTCTTCCATCGATGCTTGGGCGGCTTGTATGTTCTCCTAGGGCGTGGCGTAAGTCAGGCGGTCGGCCCCAAGCATGCTGGCGATGGCGGCCCTGCGTTGCCGGACGATGCCCACGGCTGGGCTTGCCACTAGCCGGTGTACCGCCGATGGCACGATCAACTTCGCGCTGGTAGGCCTCAGAGAGGCGTCTCATCGTGGCCAGCTTCTGAGCGCTATCAAAAAGCGCCTTGCGGTGCTCCTCCAGCGCTTCGCCATCGGCGGGTATGGGTGCGGCCAAATCTCGCAACGCCGCCTGCAGCGGATCCTGGCCACCTCCGCCAAAGTGCTCGCCGTGGCTGATGACGAGCACCTTCGTGATGGTGCTGCCACCGTTGTCCATGCGAGGAAGCGGTTCATCGTAGACCACCACATTGGTGGGTATGTGTCAAGCGACACCGTGTCGGAGTCGACAAGCATCGGTTCGGTGGAACCAACCGACTCCAAGTCCACAGAAGGCTCACTGGCGACGTGGAGCTGGTCGAGGAGGCTGACGAGGCATCTCTTGGGGCCTTCTGTGCCCGCGTCAGACACGGGCTCGTCGGAGAGACAAATCTCGCCAACAAGATCCGCGAGGCAGCTCGCCGCACAAATAACCTCTGCGTCGTGCAGCACGTCGGCGCAGACGCCATCTGGCGTGCCGGGCTGGCTGCGCTCGCCAGGAAGGAACAAGGTTCCCGTCTAGAACAGGTCTCCGGGAGACGGTGCACCTCGCCCCATGGTGGGCGCTAAATGTCGGGGCTTGGGTGCGACATATGCCAAAGGATGGCTTATCATGATGGGAGCGAGTAGAACGTCGCCGGTGCCTGTAAGCGGGATGAGGCGTAGACATGAACGCCGGCGCACTTTACCCAGGTTCGGGGCTCTCCTTGGAGGTAACACCCCTAGTCCTGCTCTGCGGGGTCTCCGCATGATCACCAAGGCACTAGTGAGTACAATGGTGCTCCTCGAGCTGTATGCTAGAGGTAGAAGATGGCAGGGCTTGCTCTCTCCTCACTCTATGGGTGAGTCTAGGTCTAACAGGTTGGGAACCTTTTGCATGGGTGCCCTGGGGGGTTTATATAAGCCTACTCCCCAGGGGTACAATGATAATCTGGCCGGGTGTAGGACCCAGCTGTCAGTGTCTCTGGTCGCCGGCTTCTTCGCCGGCTGCTGGGCCCGCCTCCTGGTGGGCCCCGCCGACTGGTCTGGTACGGAGCCGACAGACCACCTCTGCCACTTGCGGGTTTGGTCGGCGGCTAGTTACTGTAGCCACAATGCTAATGACACATGCTTGGTCGGGCAGGGGTGTGGCTACAGTCCCGCCGTCTGGTGGGAGATCACTGTAGCCACACTGTGTCTCATGTGGTTAATGGCGCACGGACCTCGAGGGAGGAGCAGGCCGCCTGCTAGAGGCCGGCCTCCCTTGGGTCCGACTGGTCAGGCTATGCTGCCTTCCGGGCTCTTGCTGCCTGGTAGGGCCCGCCGCCTGCAGGCCGTACCGGCAAGCCGTCGTGAGAACAGGGCTCCGCCTGACAAGGGTGACGTCAAGGATGGAGTAGCAACAGTGTCGCGCCGTGCAGAGATCTCCTCCTGTACGGGGCACTGTGGCCACGCCAAGCCCTGGATATGGGGGTGATGGGCTACCCTATAGCCACATCATGTCTCGTCTTCTTAATGGGGGGCGCAGACTCTGAGGGCGTCATGGGCCACCTGCTAGGAGCCGGCCTCTCTGGGGGCCGCCTGCTAGGAGTCGGCCCGTCTTGGTGCCGTCTTCTGGTGCTTGGTCGTCTTCTGGCAGTTGGCCGCTTGAGCCAGCCGACCACCAGAAGGCGGCGCTTCATTTTGGATGCTTGAGGGGCGTAGCCGGCCCAATGTCTTGAAACGCTCAGGGGCTCGGGTTAGGCTACCCGTGGCCCATTACTCCGACAGGTCCCTTCGTAACCAGTCATCCATAGTATCAAATAGACCATTCCCCCCGCAGCTTAGATGATATGGTGATACGAGTTTTTACATTGTTGGAACTGAGATCCAATGGCTTGGGAGTAGTCTTTGTAATTATGCGCAATTTCCAAACTCTTCAAGGTTTTTTTGCAAATAAAACATTCAGGCCTCGTGTGTGCCGCTGCATCTTGAATCCAACGGCTCCCCATTGCTCATATTAGGCGCTCCCCGTAGCTTAATTAGCCGCTACGGTGATACGAGCATCTAGGTTGTATGATCTGTGATCAGATGCCACATGCGTAGTACTTGTACTTTCTATGCAACTAGCGATGTTGCCCGCGCACTTGCGCGGCTAGATTTCTATTTTTACTTTTTATATAACAATAGTTTGTCTTTTAAAACATTTTGTTATATTTAGAAATTGTATACTATTAAAAATTTCTTCATTGCAAATGAATAATTCATTTGCAAGGTGTGTCATAGAATAGTAATGTTATTTTTTGGTAATGAGTTATATAGAAATATAGAATTTCAATATGTTTTAAAATAAAAATTGTCATTTTAAAAATATGTTGTAATAATGCTTAAACTAATCCTACATATACATTATTGTGCCATTTGATCCGTTAAGTACATACATGTAAATCATAAAAAATATATAGATAAACAATGGAGAATTACCATAGATGTTTTTAGTACGACGGTCCCATAGTTACAGACAATATGCAGGAATGGCTCTGTTAGCCTGTCGGTTGATTTCGTTTTATTTTCCTAATTCCACCATCTTTATTCAATGCATATTAAATACTAACCCTGAAAATGAGTTATTAACTTCACATGTCCTTTTCGCGTTGTCCTCCAAAACCGAAATTCCATGGTTTGGATGTAAATTACTATGAGGTTGAGTGGGTCAAGTTTATCATTCATAAGTCGGAGATTAATACACAAGCTTGAGAGTTCTCATCACAATTGATATATGTTAGGATTTATCAATTTATATTGGATTTTGGATTTTAAATGTGTGTTAGCACCCGAAGCAGTTGATGCTTTTGCATTCTCTAAGTTGAAGTTCCTATCTACGTTTGCTCTAGGTTCTCTTTTTTTATGTTTCCTTTCCCATAGAGTATATTTGTTTGATGGTATAACTAAATAAAATAAGTTATCAGCTTGCTATTTCTTTGTTTAGTGAGAAAAAACTATACATGTAGGTTTACATTATGAACGAAAGGATTAGTACTTGGACTCGTCATTGGAAGTTTCATAAATGTTGACTGATATAAAAACTTATGATTGACTTACAGATTACCATTCTTTATAAATTGTTGTGAAATTACGATCTACGTGGTGATACCCGAACTTGATCAACTGACGATATAATGGTTTTGTTTTACGTCATGTGATAACGAAAGGTATAATATGGGAACGACATTTTCCATGTTTTAGTGTTAGACTTGCTGGGCTTCGTCATACAAAAGTTAATGTCGTTGTAGCTTTTTCTTATCCAAGTAGTGTACACGTTGTTCTAGCGATATGAATGAATTCAAAACTATAAGTAAGGTTGCCCTAAAAACTATTTGTCAAGGTTGCATGAATAAAGCATTCCAAGCGTGTAAGAATACACCATTATTCTATAGAAGTATTTTGGTTTCTCAAGCCTCAAGTTTTTTGGAAACCCTTGTGATCTTATTTTTGTGAATCATATCACTCAAGCCTTAACCCTGTAGCCCATGCTTTTGCACTGCTGCTCACCTGCACATTTATATTTTGTACTACCATAAATTGTTTACTATGGTATAAATGTATTATAGAATGTACCGGCGAGATTGTATCATATTTATTGGGAGCATCATCTAACATATACATTAGCGTAGTCTCCTTTATATAATATCTCCTGTGAAATATGGTTTTATTCTTTGTATTATTTATTAAAAACTTTAAATAGGAAAAAGACACTAAAATAGTTTTATAATATCTCCAGATTGATGATCGAACCAACAGAAGCACAACTGCAGTACGCTGGTGACTTGGTCCATGATAGCAACATGTATCGCTACCGGAAATCCTCTCGAGCTCTTAGCTATGATAGTCTGCGGATATGCGCAGTAGGTTTTTTTAATTTTGGGAACACTAATGCGCGTGTGCTTGGAATCAGACTTATGGAGCGACCTCCACACCGTATTATTTGCGTGCAATTGGGTCGTGATGGCGTGCACGGTGAGCTCGCTTGCACGTGGAAGCAGCTTTGAGGCGTTACCCTATACACATTTCCTTTTTATACATGGACTCAGCTGAGATATATTTGACATGTTTTTTTTTTTTTGAAGTGAATTACTAAATGGCACATACATGGTCATACATGACATGGTTGACTGCTTTGTACCAATCGTTGTTTTAGGATAACGCTCAAATATTTTAAATCCTAGCCATTCAAATTTAATATAAACTGTTTTGATATTTTAGATTACATGTGGACGAATCAGCTATTTTTATTTTGAAAGAAATGCTTAACTTATACTCCTTCTAATTAGAACACACATCATTATTCATTTGTAAAACAATTGTGAGAATAGAAATAAAAAAAATTGCTCTTGGATGTTCACGTCTTTTGAGTATCAGCTATCCGGTCTTGATTATTTTTATTGTATAAAGATTTTCCTTAACACGGAAAAATAATTTGGATTTATTAATTTGCTGAAATCACGAACCAACTTTTGTATGAAATTGTAGATGACAGCATGAGATGTACTACTATGATGGGACTTTTTTGCGTGGAGCGCTAGGACTCTTTTATATTTGGCAGCCGTGCTCTCCTTTTTTTATGTGTTGGCAGCGGTGACTTCCTTCCTTTTGAGTTATCCGATGGCAGCTGTATAATGCAATACAAAGTTAGATTGTCTTGGACATGCCTTTTTAGTTAGAGAAGGCATCTGACTTGGTTCAAAGACGTGTCAATATTTTTACGTGCCAGGCCAATTTGTCTATTCAAGACTATATTTATATGTAACGCTACATCTTTAAATCTTAACCATCAATTTATAATATCAATGATCAAGATAATTTAATATATGTGGATGAACGTGATGCTTTGTTTGCCTCTTGTAATTATATAATAGATAGATTCCCAAACTCTATCAGGCGTATATTGCAAAAACATTCAAACCTTCTACTGTGAGCCGTCAGATCTCCATGAACTTGTATCACCATAGAATCTATGGTGCGGGAGCACCTCATATTCTCCCGTGCGAGAAAACATCAAGTGCTCTCGCAGCTTGGATGGTACAGTGATACAAGCTTCGAGGTCGTTTGATCTGAGATCCAATGGCATCTGAGCAGTCTTTGTGCCTGTAAGTAGTGGCCGAACTCTTTGGGAGCTTTTCTACAAAAAAACATCAAACCATCGAGGAGTTGTTGGGTCACAAATCCAACGTCTCCGAAGAGCTTGTATCACCAAAGCATCTAAGGTGTGGTAGCACATGATATTCTTACATACAGGAGAATATGATGTTCTCCTTCATCTTAGATACTATGGTGATACGAGCTTCGAGGTCGTTGGATATGGGATCCCAGGGCATCTGAGTAGTTTTTGTACAAATTGTGTGCAATTCTCAAACTCATTAAGGTTTCCTGTAAAAATATTAAGACATCATGTGAGCTGCTATATCTCAGATCAACAAGCTCCAAGCAACTCGTATGAGCATATAGCATCTAAGGTGTGGGGCACATGATATTCTCTTGGGGAGGAGGGGGGTGCACAACCAATCGGTGTTTGGGAGGGTGGGCACAAATATAATCTAAACAATCCTAAACAGAGCTTCACACTTTTATCTAGGGTCGAGGGGTTAACCACCGACAATCTACATAGCTCCGCCTAAACACAACATTTGCATGTACTGTAGTACTAGACTTAATATTCATGTTTCAGTTTCCTGTTCATTTTAAATATTGAATTGAGGACCATGCATGTCTTTCATTTTACTCCCTTCGTTCCTAAATATTAGTCTTTTTAGAGTTTTCAAATGGACTGCCACATACGGATGTATATAGACATATTTTGGAATGTAGATTCACTCATTTTGCTCTGTTTGTAGTCACTTGTTGAAATCTCTAAAAGACTAATATTTAGGAACATAAGAAGTATTTTTGAATTCATGTCATACATGCATGGTTTGCAAAAATAGATGCACTATACTTATTGGATTGTTGTTGTGTTCGTGTGTGTGTGTGTGTGTGGTCGTATGCTTGATATATACAAAGTTTTCTCACCACCATACCGTTCATCTTTTAAATTTGAATTTGCAATGAAAAACTTACTAGGGATACCATGAAATGTGAAATCCACATTGAGATCACTATATCACAATCTCACTCTAATTCAAGAACTCATCATAAATCAATTATCATGTTGAGATTACTATTTCCAAGAAAAAAATGCGGGCATTGTAATACACATAGATTCGTTCGGCAATTTAAAAGATTCATTTCGTATTCTTTTTTTTGAGGGATCCTTTCGCCTTCTCAAATGGTAGGACCCAACGACGTACCGGCCAGACCTTGGCTCGTGTAGATTCTCAAAAGAAAAACGGGCTCGTGTCCTTCTGGTGGCGTGCGCAGTACGCACATTAGCCAACCCCAACCAGTCGCGCCTCCGCATTTGACTCGAAATATCTGGCAGCCAGAATTCTAGCCCTAGGAAATTCCCCTCATGTCCCCGGTCCATAATGACTACCGATGAACAATGGAGGGATGCTTTAGTAACTAGACAACGTTATCTACCGTGCCGAGCATGGTTCAATTCCCTCGGTCACCGCTACCAAGGTCACCCGTCAACTGCATTACCTAGTACTACTACTACTAAACCAGGATGAGCACAAAATTAACCCCGTTTGTTCGTTCCTATTAGTACTTGAGTTAATATATACCCCTAAAAAACTTGAGTTAATATATTAGGCAATGCACTGGTACGGAGGGATTATCCTTTTTCTCTGCATATATAACTTGTTTGAAGTCTAACTAGGCAAAGTGTTTGACCAAATCCTTTCTTAAGAAATACAACAGGAAACATGTATCACTTCAAAATTTATTGCATGATGCAGGTTATCATGTTGTTTCGAATCCTGGATTTTAAATTTCAGAAAATCCAAAAGTGACCAGAAATTCATAAAACTGAGCATGGTCACGTGATATGGTACAAATATTCTTGCGTAATTTGTTTCTTCAATTTGAGACAAGCTGCTTATGAGAAGTTGCACAAATGAAGAGCCAAGATATTTTGGAACAAAGACCTGTCAGGTTAAGGCGAACGCTTTCACTATTGAAACCATGGGCGTTTACGTGCCGCCACGAGTCCTGCTTCTCATCGGCAGGTGCCGTCCGAGCAAGTGTGTGAGTCGACGGGAGGCGTGCGAGGAGACCGCTGCGCCGGTGACAGGAAGCGTCTTGAGCAGACACCATCGCGCCGGGCCGACAGGAGGCGCAGCGAGAGCATTGTGTAGGCTCACCGGGAGGCGAGCCCTTTGACCAGGCACTGCCGCCCACCTTCGTGCTAACTGCTCCCACTTTTAATGTCGTCGGCGCCGCAGTTTAAAATCAGCCCCGCACTACCCGGTATCGCCACAATCTTCTCTCTTCCCCTCCGATTCTTCTCTCGTCTACCTCCAACCAGCCTGACCTAACCGTATGCCATGCCGCATCACGATGGTCTGCCCTTGGTCATCTAGTTTCCCGAGGAAGACATCCAGCTGGAGTCTCAAGAACATAAGGTGATGTGGACAAGCTTCAACCGGCCTTGCGGGAAGACGCCGCTACCGTGTCGCCTCCCTGCTCCGCTCTGTCGCCCCATCTGTGCGGCGCCCATCCCGCGGCATTGATGGGCTGGGAGCCGCACATTGTTGCCGAGCTTGATGCCACGGGTTCCACGAGGTCTCCGCCGACTTTCACGCTTCGCAGCACTGCCAACAGATGCGCGCAAGACGCGTACGACGCCAAGACGCCGCGCAGACTCGCCAACAGATGCGCCAAGATATCTTGCGACGCTAACGCCGTGCGGTGCCGTGCACACGAATGTCTTCGTGGTGCCGTTGCCAGCGCATGTCCCCACGCGGGTGCCAGTGCCCCCCCTCAGCGGCATGGATGGCCGCTGTCGACCGCTTCCTTGCACCAACGCCAGTCGCCTCCTCCCACCAGTTGACTCGCTCCTGGAGACCGAAGTCCAAAACATTGCGGCCTTCCTTGAAGCTAGGGCCAACGTCCAGGAGTACGCCAACAATAGTGCAAGACGTCGCCGTCGCCGTCTGTTAGTGGACCGACGACACACAGAGCACGGCAGAGGAGCCGCTTCCCACCGCAAGACGCCTCGAACGCCGCCGTGTAATCTAAATTTGCCATGAAAAATGTTCGGACTGCCATGCTTAAAATCCGAACGTTTATCATTTCCGTTTATTCTAGATTGATCGTCGTATGAATGTAAAGTCGGAGTCAGACTGAATAAAAATCTAAGATTTGATCGATTGAATGTTCTGCTAGAGCCGTATCAAATTAAATATAAAATGTCATCAAGCCACATGTTCCTTCTCATCCAACGAACTACACTGCTTCAATGTTGAATGCTCAACACGTTTAGCGTGCAGTTAATTTCATGCCAAAAGTAGTTTTAATCACATAATAACACACAAATAATATCCTACTTAATATCCGCATACACTTATATACTTCCAAATTAACGTGCATTGCACGTACACATTGACTAGTACTACTAGTATGTGAAACTGGTGCCGTAACTTGTGAACGCGTCCAGATATAGTCAACGTCAACATCGCCTCATGAAGTTCTTCGTGTTTGCCCGCAAGGCCTAAACGCAGAAGGGGAGGAGAGAGAGAGAGCACACATGGAACCCACCAGTAAGTGAAGGCGAATAGTACGTGCTAACGAGCCGGTCCCACTAATGTACTAAAAATAATATTACATCTTATCCATTAAATATGATGTGGTAATATAAAAATATTATATGAACAAAGGTGGGTACAACAAACATTGCTGTTCTACGTATGTTGCCTATTGACGTGCGGCTTGAAGGCCCTGGTCGCATGTTCGATCCCCATCCTTTATTTTTTAATTTGTATATGGGTCCAAATTTGTTTCATGATAGGTGGCCCCCTCAGTGTGTAGTTTGTAGCACTTTAATTTGTGGGTCGAAATTTGTTCCATTCCAGGTGGACTATCGGTGTGTAGTTTTGTAGCTTATTTGTAATAATTAAAGAGAACAACAGAGTTTGTTGCAATAATACCATGATGCGACGTTGAAGGCGAGAAAGGATGTGTGAGAGAGCGATGGCCGAGCCAGAGGGAAATCAATTGGGGGAGGTGCGTGGGTTGCAACGGTGCTTGGAGTAGTTGTGGGCTGAATGCTACAAAAATATAATCTAAACCCACCGGAATAAATACCTACACAAATTAATCCAAGGTTGGAGTCCCCCTCGCAATGTAAATAGCTTCGGCTTTGCGAGGGATGGAGAGGTAGATTCAATGTGTGGAAGATACGGCGTGATAAAGCGAGGTCAATCGAGAGACATATAGATAGAGAGACAAAGTGAGTGTGGTCCGACATTCATTGAAAAGATATATATGCTCTGGAGAGATATTGTCCGATTGAGATTTTGGGAAGAGTGAGGGATGTAAGATAGAGCTTGAGAGATGATCCAGTCACACACATGTAAATATATTTTGTGCGTGGGAGGAAGCAAGGTCAACCGATTACATATATAAAGGGAGAGAGATTGAGCGAGTGTGGGTCGTGGTGCGATCGAAAGAGTGAGATGGGTTGGAAAGAGTGACCTAGATAGACAATGTGAGTGAGAGAGTATACAATATGAATATGTCGAATTGGGCTCAAACATGGAGATATATCGTTTATGTCCAAGAAAGAGCGAGGTCAATCGAGACATACAGAGAGAGAGAGAGAGAGAGACACACACACACACACACAGAGAGAGAGAGAGAGAGAGAGAGAGAGAGAGAGATTGAGCGAGCGTGGCCCGCCATGAGGTTGAAAGAGCGGGGGCAGCTTGGATGGACTGACCTAGATAGACAATCTGTGTGAGTATAGAGTGTGTCGATCGAGGCCCAAACAGGGAGATATATCATTTGTGTGTGAAAGAAAACGAGGTTAATCGAGACTCAGATAAAGAGAGCGAGATTGAGCGAGTGTGGCCCGCTGTGCGGAAGAAAGAGTGAGACAGTCTTGAGGGAGTGACCTAGATAGACAACGTGCGTGCGTGTGCACGATAGGTTGGGGGCTAGATAGGCAATGCATGTATCTAGCATGAGAGGATGAGAGGGAGAGAGAGAGCCCGACATGGGGTGCAATGGCGGGTGTGTGAGGTAAATACACTTGGTAACAGAGTGTAAAAAGGGGGTTGTGTAGTTGAGAGAGTTAGAGATCGAAACATGGAGAGCAATAATAAACGTGTGTCGAAAACCGATAGCTTCCTAATATGGTTAGGAGAGGAAGATTGACCGATACAGCAAGTATGTAGCATGTGTGCCGAGGGGGTGGGGTGGGGTGGGGCTAAAAACAACATTTGAATGTCGATACTACGAGACAGTCGGCGTTCTGGGAATGGGGGTCCCCATACTTGCCTACCTGCGGCCCACGGCATGGCTCTGTGCGTGGGCCCATACGGCCCATCTTCATCAACAAGGCATTCAAGACCCTTGCGAGGGGCCAAGCCTCGCGAGGCAGACGACACAAGACCTCCTCAGGAGCGGTCTCACCAGGTTGGCTCGCGAGGAGCGGAGATATCAAGGCAAGGCAAACCTCGCGAGGTTCTCGTGACGTGAGCCATGACGACCAAGATCAGGCGGGCGCCAGGCGGGTGCCAGCGCGCAGTGTCCTTGTCTCACCTTTGGTGCTAAGGAAGCAAGCGCAGGCGCGGAGTACCGATTCATCAAGTAAAGGTTTCCATATCGGTGCAACGATACCAAGACCAGCCGGACGGCAAGCCGGAGGTCACCATGGAGCCCAAGGCGGCGTCACCACCAGAGCCTTTGACAGGCGAAGACCGCTTTTGTCAGGATAAGCTATACTAGTTGTCCCCTTTCAAATTGGCCGTTGTTGGATCCCTTCCCGCTCAATATTTGGGGAGAGGACCAAGGCCTATATAAGTAGGACTAGCCACCACCGTAGGAGATAACTCATTCAGAGGCAGCTGGACCTGATCCAGAGTAAACCTCACCCACACACAGAGCACAAGAACACCTCCCCTTGTATTGTTCATCATTAGTCCGAGAGGCAATCCACCACCACCACACTGGAGTAGGGTATTACACCACAACGGTGGCCCGAACTAGTATAAACCTTGTGTCTCCTGTGTTGTGAGTTCGTTGAGTTCGTCCGCGAGATCTTAGCAAGCTAGGGCGTGGATCGGTAGGGAAAGAACTTCGCGCGCACGCCAGAGTTCGAACCTCAAGGGTTTTGCTGGAACCCGTCATCCGACATTTGGCGCGCTAGGTAGGGGTGCGGCAAAGCTTCCCTTCCGACGCTCCACGTCACATGGCTTCATCGTCTCCATGGCGGACGCACGCCGCGCCCATGCCGAGCGCCGGGCTGCCCTCGCCGAGCGCCGGGCTGCCCTCGCCACCCGCGTTGCTCAGACGGCCCATGTCGGCGGGCCACCCCGTCGTTCTCTGTCGCCTGCCGCCACCGGCTCGGTGGGGAACAAGCAGCAAGCATCCTCGTTGCACCCCTCGGTGCGACAGGACGGCCGCACCGCCACTCCATCGCTGACTCCCGCTGGTTCGTCGTCCCACGCTCGTCGCGCTCCCATGGACGCATGGGCCGCGCTCCTCATGGCGCACGAGCTCCTGCGCTACTGTCCGGTCGATGACCTCTACGAGGACTGGCTCGACCGCATTGCCGAGCTCGTCAGCGCCGCAGGGGGATCCGCCGCGTCGTCCCTCTCACTGCCTCGCCCTCCGCCAGCTACGGGCGACGTAGCTCACGGAGCGCCTCCACCACCTCTGCACCAAGACGGCGCCCTGGCGCCAAGGCGTGCGGCTCCGCGGCACGACCCACTGTGTCCGGCGCCTGCGCGTGAAAAAAGAAGCTGTCAAGAAGTCCCTTGACAGCTAGAGAACGCTCCGCCACTCCTCGCACCGCTGCACCAGGATCGCTTGCTGCGGCAAGGCCCCGCGCCAGTTGCCGTAGCAGCGTGCAGGCGTCAATACCAAGCTCCACCTCCAAGACGGGTCCCAGTGACCACGGTCGGCTGCCGCGCCTTCACCCCCGAGCTGCGCAGCGTCGCCTGGCCGGGCAAGTTCAAGCCAGATCTGCCTCCTCGCTACGACGGCACCCCCGACCCCGCGTAGTTCCTGCAGCTCTATGAGCTAAGCATCGAGGCGACCAATGGCGACGAGAAAGTCATGGCAAACTGGTTCCCTATGGCGCTCAAAGACGGTGCCCATTCATTCCTCCTAAACCTGCCTCCAGGCTCGATCTCATCCTGGGATGAGATGCGCGACCGCTTCGTCGCCAACTTCCAGGGCACTCGCGACCGCCCACCGGCCACGAGTGACCTGCGCCGTGTCAAGCAACAACCAGGAGAGACCCTCCATAAGTACATCCAGCACTTCAACAACCTTCGTCTCAAGATCCCCAAGGTGACGGACGAAGCCATCATCTCCGCGTTCTCTGATGGCGTCCGTGATGTCAAGATGAAGGAGGAGCTCGCTATCCATGAGGAGTTGTGCACATCCCTAGAGCTGTTCAACCTGGTGACCAAGTGCGCAAGAGCTGAGGAAGGGCGCTGAGGGAGTCCTGGACTAGGGGGTGTCCGGACAGCCGGACTATCATCGTCCACCGGACTCCAAGACTATGAAGATACAAGATTGAAGACTTCGTCCCGTGTCCGGATGGGACTTTCCTTGGCGTGGAAGGCAAGCTTGGCGTCTGGGATATGTAGATCTCCTACCATTGTAACCGACTGTAACCCTAGCCCTCTCCGGTGTCTATATAAACCGGAAGGCTTTAGTCCGTGGACACAACAACCATTACAACAATCATACCATAGGCTAGCTTCTAGGTTTAGCCTCCTTGATCTCGTGGTAGATCCACTTTTGTACTACCCATATCATCAATATCAATCAAGCAGAGTAGGGTTTTACCTCCATTGAGAGGGCCCAACTCAGGTAAAAACATAGTGTCCCTTGTCTCCTGTTACCATCCGCCTAGACGCACGCTTTGGGACCCCTACCGAGATCCGCCGGTTTTGACACCGACATTGGTGCTTTCATTGAGAGTTCCTCCGTGTCGCCACCGATGTGCTTGATGGCTTCTTCATTCAACAATAACGCCGCCCGGGTGAGACTTTTCTCCCGGACAGATCTTCAGATTCGGGCGGCCGCACCGCAGCCAATTCACTTGGCCGTCTGGAGCAGATCGAAAGCTACGCCCCTGGCTGTCAGGTCAGATTTGGAAGCCTAGACTTCACGGCGGACATCCGCGGGGACTTGATGTTCGACGGATCCGATCCGCAGCCGAGCGTGCCGCACTGTCGCGATGGGCACGATCTGCTCTGCCGCCGGACAGTACCTTGGAGGCCGCACACGAATCCGCTTCGACCCGTAGTTCGGAGCCGATCGCGCAGATCGAGGACGAGTGGCTGGACACCGCCTCGGGAGCTGCAACATCCACGACGATGGATCCGAACACTAACCTCGTCCCTTATAAATCTCGTGACTCCGAGGTGCCGGACTCCCTGCCGGACTCCGAACCTCCGGCGCCCCTGCCAATCGAATCTGATTGGCGCCGATCATGGAGTTCACCGCTGCGACATCTTTCAAAGACTCACCCTTTGGCGACATCTTAAAATCGCTAAAGCATCTCTCGCTATCCGAGAGCCCCGGCCGACTACGGCCAGGATGGTTGGGATGCGGATGACGAAGAAATTCAAATCCCACCCACCACCCACTTTGTAGCCACATCGACGATCTAACCGACATGTTAGACTACGACTCAAGACATCGACAAGATGGACGACGATGCCGAGACGATTAAGAACCAGCGCCACAGAGCACCGGAAGGCCACCCCAACCCATGATGTATATATGGTGGATACCCCAAAAGGAAGCGATAACGAGGACCAACGGGCGCGCAAAGGATAATCCCGCCGATAAACAACCAAAAGCGGCGACGCAGACGCCGCCTAAGTCCCACCTCGACAACAACAGCACTCCTAATGACCCAGCAATAGAGCAGGCAAACCAAAGGATTTATTTAACATGCAGCCAAGCAACCGTCCAAACATGACGATTCGGATAATCAATCCATGCCCGGCGAAACCAACAATCCAGACGACCTCACGCCGGACACACCACCGGAGAATAAGAGCCTTCGCAAAAGACTGGTCGCCACTGCAAGAAGTCTGAAGAAGCAAAACCGGAAGCTCAAAACAGCGGAAGACATACTCAGAATGAGGTGGAGCAAAGTGCTCAAAACCGCAGACAAATACGGCAATGGCCATCAATCAAAGAGCTACCCGAAGCGCAAGCTGCTGCCAGAATTTGACAAGGAAGCCACAGAGCCCCCACAGTCAAAAAACAAAGAGGCTGCCTGGCCGGATAGACGGCCAGATGATAGGCCAAAAACTACAAGCGGCACCGCACACAAGCCGACTCATGATCCTGGGAATACAGATGGCCCAGCTAGGTCCATTTACGGGCCAAAAAAAGGGCCCCAGGAAGCAACACAACACACCAAGTGTTCGAAGACAGCGGTACACCCAAATACAGGGGCGCCGCACACCCACTATGTTTCACCAATGAGGTGCTGGATCATGAATTCCCAGCAGGGTTTAAACCCATAAACATAGAGGCTTACGACGGAACAATGCACCACAGAGTGCGGATAGAGGATTATATACTACACATACACATGGCTAGAGGAGATGATCTCCACGCCATAAAATATCTACCCTCAAGCTCAAAGGGCCAGCTCGGCATTGGCTCAAAAGCCTCCCGAAAACATCAAGTTGGGAAGAGCTTGAGGACGCGCTTAGAGCAAATTTTCAAGGGACTTATGTCCGCCTCCGGATGCGATTTATCTAAGTCATATAACTCAACAGCCCGGAGAGAGTCAGCACAGAATTCTCGAACAGGTTCCTTACTAAAAGAACCAAATAGTCGATCGTCCGGACGCAAGCCTTAGCAGCTTTTAAACACAACGTCCGAGACGAATGGCTCGCCAGACACCTCGGCCAAGAGAAGTCGAGGACAATGTCAGCGCTAACAAGCCTCATGACCCGCTTTTGCGCGGGGGAAGACAGCTGGCTATCAAGATGCAGCACCAGCGACCCAAGTACATCCGAGATCAGAGATGGAAACGAAAAATCACGGCGCAGAAAAGATTAGCGCCGGAATAAAGAGAAAAGCCCAAAGAACACGACGGTCAACGCCGGATTCAAAAGCTCGCGGCCAAACAACAAAACACTGCCTCTTAAGGACAACAGTGATGAGCTATCCAACTTAAACAAAATTTTGGATCGGATATGTCAAATCCACAGTACCTCCGGAAGGCCTGCAAACCACACCCACCGAGATTGTTTGGTTTTCAAATAGTCCGGCCGACTCAACGCCGAACACAAGGGGCTCGACGCACCAAGCGAGGATGATGATGAACCCCACCAGCAGAGCACCGGAAAACAAAAGACCTTCCCACAAGAAGTCAAAACAGTAAACTCACTTCATGTGATATTACGGAAAAACAATGTGGCACCCGCTAAAGTAAGTGCCGCACGGTCCACCCCAGCAGAACCTCGAAGTTGGATGTCAAAACCAATCACTTTCGACCACCTGGATTATTCCAGAAGCATTCGAAACGCAGGATGGACTGCTCTGATATTGGATCCTATAATCGACGGACTACAATTTACACAAGTCCTGATGGACGGCAACAGCGATTTAAACCTGCTATATCCGAACACAATCCGCAAGTTGGGGATAGACCTTACTAAAATTCGACATAGCCGCACTTCCTTTAAAGGAGTGACGCCAGGCCCTTACGCCAAGTGCACAGGCCCCTTATTACTAGAAGTTGTGTTCGGGTCACCGGACAACTTCCGACGCGAAAAGCTAATCTTTCATGTCGCCCCATTCAAAAGTAGCTATCAAGCACTATTGGGACGCGAAGCTTTCGTCCGCTTTAACGCGATACCGCATTACGCGTCTCTTACACTCAAAATGCCCGGTCCACGTGGCATCATTTCATTAAGAGGGTCAATTAAAGACCCCGGACACGGCTAGACGAGTCCGGCATAAATAAGCTAGGGCTCCCTAGCCGCACACCCCTTCACAAGGGGCTGTACGTATAAGCAATAATGAGCTAATATAGACTCCGCTTTATTCATTTCTTAATATTTTTCATACACTTTTTCGCACGATTTCCTTTCAAACTAAGTTCCTCTCTTTTTACAGATGAACAACGTGCATACCCGTCCAGGATAATGGCACAACGGAGACATAGGCGCAGACGTGTAGTAGGGAACCGTCGCAAGGATTCTTTTCAGATTAAGACCCTGCATAAACCTTTTTTACTGTCTCTTGTTGCTATAATCCCCTGGTTTCTCATTATAACCAGAGTGGAGACTGACGTTTTGGCATCGGCCGCGTCAGAGGACCTCGCCCGTACCTGGACACTAGGGGCTTAGGGCATTGTTCTGCCCATTATTATAAAGACCGAACACCTTAGGGAGTGTTCGGCGTCTCGAGTTAGGCCTTATATGCATCAGCTCCGAATCATGTCTTTGGTCAAATGTTGGGTTTGCCCGGCTCCTATGTTTTGCTGCCTTACGCTCAGATCATCGGCTAACGCGCACCGGGAGAACTATCGCGATTGTGCCCGGCCGGCCGGGCGAGCACCTCAAGAGAGAAAGCCAAAACTGATCGCTATGATACAGCGAGAGACCGTCAACCACTCGATCGACCACCGAATGTTTAGAATTCTCCGCTTTGACGAAGGACCGCTTTCGGTCAGCACACACGCGCCCCAAATTTGAGAGCGCGTGCCCCTAGGGGCTATATCGTAGTCCCACCTCGAACTCCAATGGCTAAGTGAAAGTGATAAAGCATCATAGTCCGGCTGCCTCGCTTGCTACGCTACCACCTCCTTAACAGGACCGAGACGCCGGATTAAGTGTGAAAATGCGCTATTTTTATGAACACCCCGCACCTTGTGCGTGGGGGCTGAAGTCAAGACTGCCATCTTTCGGGTTATACACACGATACATAAACGGCCGATAGGAGATATTTCAGATTTGAACGCACAAGTATAAAAAAGCGATTACATCATAACCATTGTTTTACAAAATAAAACGCTCAGTTGAACGTGACATTTTTCGAGCATCGCGACTCTATTACACGAGCACCATGCATAACTTCCCTAAAATAGTGCTCGGCGGGTAACCGCTTTTGTCCAACCACGGGTTGCAACAGCGGTGGCATCCATCTCTGCCCAATGTGTCTTCACACGGCGAGGGCCATCCGCACCCACTCTATGCAGCCGACCGCTTATCGCTTTGATATGCGGCACCGCCCCAAGAAATCGCTGCAATAAGCCAAAATAGCTCTTGACTTGGGCCTCTCGCCGCACATGAGTCACGATATCCGTCATGGCAAGTCCGGACAACCTATTCAGCTCAGCCCATTCGCCAACCGATCGGTCGTGAAGTGAACGATTCGGACTATGGAATTGAGACCAAAACATCTCTTCCGCCTTGTGATCCTTCCGACTTCGAAGTGCACAACGACATCCACCGTGACTCGCCGCTAAGTCCATATATGGATCCTCCGCACCCCACACCCGGCCAAGCTGGGCATACTTTGGATCCGTAAACCTGCGGCGCAGAGAAAAAGGCTTGCCACCACAATGTCTCCTACCGACGCAGCTCCTCCTTTATAGCCCGCATTGCGTAATGGGCATCCTTGGCTTCGGCGGTGGCCTTCCCAGTCATCTCGCTCCGATAGGCGCCCTTTTCAAGAGCCTCATTGCGGTCGGTAGCATCCTTCAATTTAACGGCCAGTTCGCCATCTCTTCCTCGCTTCGCGGTGTGCAGCCCTTTCGCTTCTAAC
This sequence comes from Aegilops speltoides, assembly GCA_021437245.1. NCBI lineage: Eukaryota > Viridiplantae > Streptophyta > Magnoliopsida > Poales > Poaceae > Aegilops > Aegilops speltoides. The sequence goes on along the minus strand of CM038147.1, from coordinate 432,234,468 downwards.
TCTTCGACCGCCCTCGAGGCAGCCGCATCACTCCTTCCGCTTGCTACTTGGCTTGAGCAAGTTCTGCCCAAGGCTCTCCACAAAGAGCAGCACCATCTGCGTCAAGCATAAATATTGTAAGAGGTGGGCTTTGGCTCCCTTAATAGGTGATTGCGGAGAAACAACTTACCTTGTGACTCGTCAAGTCGCTTGTTGACTAGCGCGATGTCCGCATCCGCAACATCAAGTTGCCGCATTAATTCAGCAACTCCATCAGTCCGGCTAGCCCCCGGACTATCCGCCACCTGCATAGGAATGGCGATACTCAATACCTGCGATTTTGATCCTCGGCACACTATCGCTTTCGACAACCTACCGAGTCTCAGGGGCTACTATCTATACAGGGCGCACTTTTATGTGCAAAACTGTCAAAAAGGTGCGTCGTTTTTACGTACCTCAAACCCCGCCAGCAAACTCCTGACGGCATTATGCAATCCGATTTCGGCGGACGAAATCCTTCCAATCACCATACTCATCAATGCACGGTGATCTTCCGAGATGGACGCCTCTCAGCAGATCCTTCACTCCCGGCAAAACACTAGTCGGCGCCCGAACTCTTCGCTCTGCCGGCCTGAGGATACCCTCCGTGATTTACACTTCAGGCTCGTCGCCCTATCCGACGGCGCAGAAAGAGACGGAGGCGCCTCGCTCTCCATCATCTCCGGACGAAGATCTCCCAAAGACGAGCTCATCCGAGAAGGTCGCAGATCCGAACTACAAGGTAAAAATTTCGTTATCCTCGGAAGCACAAATAGGGATGTTTCTTATTAATGAACTCCTTTTTCTACTCACAATACCGAGGGCTGATTCTTTAGAGAAGATCAGCGGCCAGACCTCCCGGACGCAGGACCCTCTGGTGAAGATTTCTTCCCCGCTTAGGGGCTTTGGCCTCTGGGTCTTGAGGCGGTCCTCTTCTCCCCACGGAGGAGGGATTCTTGATCCCCCTTCTTCAAGCGCCCCTTGGCGGCGGTAGCTCCTCTATTTTCCCTTCGCCTTCTTCAAGGCGCAACCTCCAACATCTTAACCAGCACGGATCCGCGCGAGTCTCGAGGGGGGCCGGACACCGATCAGCTTTGCTTGCGCTTATCCACTCTGTTGAAGGATAACGGGTTAAAAGGCGAATTGTAGAAAGGCAAACAAATGGTACGTCCAAGACACCGAGCTACTTACTTGAGTATCCGGGCGATTGCAGCTTAGGCCGCATCCTCGGTCAATTCGGACACGCCGCCTGTGATCCGAAGAACAACTTGTACATCTCCACGGGTGTCGTACCCATAAAGTGTCGGAGAATCCGTGGTCCCTCCGGATTGAACTCCCATAGCCGGAGTGGACGGCGTTTGCAGGGCAGGAGACGCCTAATTAGCATAACCTACATCACCACGACCAGATCGATCTCCCTCGCCTGGAGGTCTCGAATCCGGCCCTGCAATAGGGGCACGTCTTTTGATGGCCCCCAGTTGAGCCCTTGGTTGACCCACGACATCAACCGCCGAGGAGGTCCCGAGCGGAATATGGGTGGCGGCTTCTGCCTGCTGCCCTCCGGAGCGGTGATATAGAACCCCTCCTGCTGCCACAAGCCGAGATCCTCTTGGAAGGAGCCCTCGGGCCACGGGGCATCGGCCCTCCTGCTTACGGCCGCCCCGCCACACTCTGCTTGACGCCCCCCGATCATCTTCGGCTCCACATTGAAGGTCTTCAGCCACAGGCCAAAGTGGGGGGTGACGCGGATGAAGGCTTCACAGGCGACGATGAATGCGGAGACATGGAGGATGGACTCCGGAGCCAAGTCGTGGAATTCCAACCCATAGTAAAACATGCGCCCTCTCACAAAAGGATCCATCGGGAAGCCTAAACCCCGGTGGAGATGGGACACAAAGGCGACGTACTCGCCGGGCTCGGGGGTGGGGATGGCCTGCCCTTTGGTGGGCAACCTGTGCGAAATCTCGCAAGACAGGTACTTGGCCTCTCGCAGCTTTAGCACGTCCTCCTCCGTCACGGAGGAGGGCATCCACCGGCCCTGAAGGTCAGAGCCGGACATTGTTGAAGGTCCGAAGCACACGAATCTGGGGTTCTGGGTGTTGGAACTTGGAGCGAGGAGAAGATCCGATGGAGGATTGAAGAAAAGAAACGAGCCTTGGTCCTATTATAAAGAGGGAGAACACCAAGAGCTGTCTCCGTGACCGTTCGGGACTCACCTTCGATAGAGGGGGCGTGGCAACGGGCGCGGTTGGGTTACCCACGTCCGTATTGATGAGAATCCCGGAATAAGGGGAACACGATCTCTGCTTCGACAAGACGTGCCAAGGAAACCGCTTCGCTAAACGCACTGAGGTGGTATAATAAAAAACGATTTAAGTAAAGGCTTGGTAGTGGCGTGACGTCATGCTACATAATACGTCAGCAGATTGAGCTTGTGTACATAATATTCTCTCTATGGTGGTATGTGGAATTTATTTTGCAGAGCCGGACACTATCCTGGTGTTCACAATCTTCTATGGATTATTCGGAGGAGGAACCCACCTTGCAATGCTGAACAATATGCGTGCCAGACTCATCGTCATTGAAGCCAGGTTCAGGGGCTACTGAGGGAGTCCTGGACTAGGGGGTGTCCGGACAGCCAGACTATCATCATCCACCGGACTCCAAGACTATGAAGATACAAGATTGAAGACTTCGTCCCGTGTCCGGATGGGACTTTCCTTGGCGTGGAAGGCAAGCTTGGCGATACGGATATGCAGATCTCCTACCATTGTAACCGACTCTGTGTAACCCTAGCCCTCTCCGTTGTCTATATAAACTGGAAGGCTTTAGTCCGTAGGACATGACAACCATTACAACAATCATACCATAGGCTAGCTTCCAGGGTTTATCCTCCTTGATCTCGTGGTAGATCCACTCTTGTACTACCCATATCATCAATATCAATCAAGCAGGAGTAGGGTTTTACCTCCATTGAGAGGGCCCGAACCTGGGTAAAAACATCGTGTCCCTTGTCTCCTGTTACCATCCGCCTAGACGCACAGTTCGGGACCCCCTACCCGAGATCCGCCGGTTTTGACACCGACAGGCGCCTCTCCCTCCTTGAGCTCCCGGCTGCGGACCCGGAGGAGAAGAAAGCCAAGGCCAAGGACGTGGAGCGCAACGGAGCAGCCGTGCTCGCGGCGGAGCTGGACACCAAGCACGACAGAGATCAGCCCGAGTCATCCAAGAGCAGCCGACCGTTTTGCGCCTTCCATAACCTGCATACCCACAACACCAGCGGCTGTCAAGAGCTCAGAGCCATTCGAGAAGGACGCTTCGGTCGATGCCCTGAGCGCAACGACCGAGGCTACGGCCGAGGAGGAGGACGTGGTGGCGCACGCTAGGACGACCGTGGCCCGCGCCAGGAGTGGTGCGACCGGCCTCGTGAGGACCGCTGGCAGGATCATCCTCGCGAGGGCGCCTGGAAGGACCAGCCTCGTGAGGATCGTCCTCGGGGCAACGCCGGTCTTCCTCCACTGCCGCCGCCGCTAAGAAGGAATGACGACCACCATCAAGACGAGGGAGCTGGGGGCTTCCAGGAGCCACGTGCTATCGCCTGCATCTTGCACGGAGCTCAGGCCCTAGCCTCGCAGCGTATCTTCAAACAGTTTGCTCGTGAAGTGAATGCAGTCCTCCCCAAGCTTGAGGCCACATGCCCGCTCAGGTGGTCCAAGTGTGCCATCACCTTCAGTTCGGCGGATCAGCTCAAGTGCGTGACCACCGCTGGCGCCCTCCCGATGCTTTGCTCCCCAGTCATCAGCAACATGCAAGTTACCAAGACCCTCATCGCTGGCGGCGCAGGGCTCAACGTCCTCTCCGTCGACACGTTCGACAACCTCCAAGTGCCGTATGATCAGCTTCAGCCCACCAAGCCTTTCTCAGGAGTGACCGACAGCTCCAATACCCCGATCAGGCGGGTCCTTTCCCGTCACCTTCGGAGAACGCAAAACTACCGCACCGAACTCATCGACTTCAATGTCACGCACATACGTCTGCCGTACAATGCCATCCTCGGGTATCCAGCCCTGGCCATGTTCATGGCGGTGACCAATCACGGCTACAATGTCCTCAAGATGCCGGGAAGCGGCGGAATCATCACAGTCCCATGCGAGAAAAGAGATGCGGTGTGCTCCCTTGAGCGTGCCTTCCAAGCTGCGGCAATCGATGACCCCGACAGCAAGGGGGAGTGCCCTCCCGAGCCACCCCCAAGAAGAAGAAGCAGCTGCGCCATGCAGGACCTCAGGAGGGTGGTGTCGCAACTGGAACCTCGTTAGGATCAGCGCCCGCGCCAAGGGCGCGTCCCTCCATCGCATAGGAAAGCGCGCCTGGCGCCCTTCTCGGGCAGGGCTCGGTGGCTCTCTTCTGGAGGGCCTCAGACCTTGCCAACATCACGAGGGAGGCGCTCGTGCACCACTTGGAGGCGTGCTTCATGGCACGTTTCCCTCAGGAGAACATAGGGCGAGGAGCGCCCACCGCAAAGGAGTTCATCACCAGGACCACTTAGGAATTGCAAGACGCAAGGGCCATGCACGGCGACCACCGCTCACGAAGCGCACCTCCCCATCCAGGCGACGATGCTGGGCTGCGCGTCTGCATCGACATCCCAGGGCTCAACAGGGCCACATCTCAGGAGCCCTTCTGGCCTTCGCGTGTGGGCCGCTGCGAGGGTCCACTGCGCAACTACGTTTGCATGCCTTTTGGCCTGCCAAGTGTATCGTCCGCCTATCAGCGCAACTTGCGGCGCGTCCTGGCAACTAAGGAGGCCAGGCATCACACCGTCCTGACGGAGATGAAGACAGTCCTCAAGGAACCGCCTGGACCCCCAGAGCCTCCCGAGGCTTAGGGCCCCGATGGCTTGTGAGGAGCGACCCCTCCACCGCGTACCTCCGGCTGCTCCGACATCCCTTCATCAACAGAACCAGGTGACATTTTTCGAGTTTATTTAGCTCGGAGTGCCCCTCGGGATGCATCATTCCCAGGCCGCGTGGGTCCGTCCCTATGGCATGTACCTCTTTCTGTTATGTCTTTAGTTTACCTTGCTGGGGGCGCCCCTTGGGCTGCATCATCCCCAAGCTGCTTGGGCCTGACCCAGTGGTGTGTATCTTCCCTGCATTTACCTAAGCCGGCTTGCTTTCCATGCCTAATCTATCTGTGACTATCACCTACTTGATCGTCACCTCTCGTGGGAGCCGCGCGCCGGCCATCTTTCTTTAGGATCCTTCGCGTGAGTAGGTTATGCACGGCGTCTGTGCTCGGGCCCGTCCCTGCAGCGTCGATAAACCCAACGGCTGAGCTCTGTCTGGCGGGCCGGCCCCGTTCATGTCACCTCCTAGGGGCGTTGGTGCTTGGCCCTCTCACGCGATAACCTCAGGAGATTCGTTCCGTGCAGGTTGTCTGACCACCTCGCAGGACCAGCACAGCGAAGAAGAACCAAGACCAGGTGCAACCCGCCTTGAGGTAGGGCCTTGTGAGTCCCGCGCTGGCTCACGAGTGCCCAGATACACCTCGTCTAGCTCTGTCGTGCAAGCCACGTGTCAGGGCGGGGCTGTACACGCCCCGGGGGCTCTCCGCAGTAGGGAGCCCCCCTCCCACGCATAAGTGGGAGCACCATGCTCCGCGCTACCATCGACACTGCCGAGGATCGGCTATGCCCGTGCACAAGCGGAAGCACTATGCTCCGCGCTGGTGATAAACAACTGATGGCGGCCCCACGGCCGTATCAACCTCAGGGAGCCCAGAGCTCAGTGTCCAGCCTCACCGCAACGCCTCCCCTCGAGAGAATCACGCGAGGGGGCTGGGCACGGGGGCTGCACTCGGGTCACGCCCAAGTGTACGCCACCCAAGCCAGGTCCCTCGAACCTGGTCGTCGCACGCCCCTCCCGAGCCGAGCCTCGGCGAGGGCAAAAGTATGGAGATTGTTTGCACGTCAAGGGGGACTCCTGAGCATCGCGACTCAGGAGCCTAACTGGTCACGTAGCCCCTCACTCCTTGGTCTGTCATGGTCTCCGGTGGCCCAATGGCGGTTGAGGTATGCGCGGGGCCGGGCCCTGCCGGCGGAACATTAACCTGTCCATGCGTATCCTTCCTATAAGCTGTTTGCGCGTCAAGGGGGACTCCTGAGCATCGCGACTCAGGAGCCTAACTGGTCATGTATCCCCTCACTTCTTGGTCTATCCTGGTCTTCGGTTGGCACAACAGCGGTTGAGGTATGCGCGGTACCGGGCTCTATCGACGCAGAACATAAAGCAAATAGGAAGAAAATCGCAAAATCTCAAAGCAAATATTACAAGACATATTGTTCTCACAATATCAAGCGCGAATTTAACGCCTCCACGAGGCTTGGTGCATGTTGCAGGAATAAAACAGAAAAGCAGCCGCAGGTCACCCCTGAATACCGCCGTCGCCCACAAGAGGTGCTCCTTCCTTGGTGGCATCGCCTTCACCTGCACCGCTAGATGGAGCCGCGGGATCGGTGGCTCTACCGGTCGAAGGCGCGAGGGTGAAACCACGGAACTTCTTCAGCGGGGCCTCCACCTGGCCTTTCATGGCTGCGGCGGCAGCCGCACAGTGTTCATCAGCTACAAGCTCCAGCAGCTCGACAAGACGAGCGCTGGGGTCACGAAGGTGCAGGTGGCTGAAGACCCACGTCAGCGCGGCTGAAGAAAGGACGCAAGCCTCTGCCTCCGCCATGGGACCGATGCCCTCCACGACTTCCTCGAGCGCCTTCACAAAGAAGGGAAGCAGCTGAGCAGGGCCATCCTTGTCAGTGGTCAGCGGCTTCTCCAAGCCCTTCTCGTACAGTGACTTCAGTGCCACGTGGGACCTCTCCTCGTGGAGTGAGAAAGCCACACGGTCTTCAGCCAGGACCTACACCCTGGCGTCAAGATCGACCTTCTCCGCCTCCACCTTCCGCTCCAGCTCCTCTAGCCGGCCGTGTTCAGCAGCCTGTGTCCTCGCCAGCTCCCGAGCCCTCATCTCCTGGTCCTTCACCCGGCAGCCACGAGCTTCTTCTGCATGCTCATCGTGCAGGCCCTTCAGCTCTTTCTCCAACGCCTGGTAGCGATCGTGGGCGGCCTTGGCGTCCTTCAGCGCCGCCTCACGATCGGCCGCAGCCTGCGTGGCGACTCGCTTCTCCCTCTCGTAGGCTGTTGCGGCCTGATCCAGCGCTGCTCGGACCACCGCATTAGATTGAAGCCAACCGGATGCCAGCTCCAGGAGCCCGGCCACCAGGCGCGGATCCGTGCCCCGGAGATCTCCCCGCAGCCGGGTCATCTCTGAAAGGGCATGCTCCAAGACAGCAGAGGAGGCAGAAGAACCTGAGAATAGTGGTGTGGTAGGAGAAGGAGGCGACGCCGTCACCAGGGCCTGGGAGACCAAGGGCTCCTGGGCCTTTATGACCTCGGCGGCTGAGCCGGACATCGGCAGTCCCGGAGCCAGCGGGGCCTTGGGGGCTGACTCCTCGTGACGACTCTCCCCTGGTCTCGCGAGGGCAACCGGGCCAGGGAGGTGCGAGTGATGTCGTCTCCGTTTCTCGTGAAAGGGGGCGCGACCACTGCATCCTCCTTCCTCTTCTTCGCCGAAGGCAGCGGCCTGGCCAACCAAGGACGAATATCAGGGGGCAGCAGTATAAGCAAGAACAAGACGGGGCTCGAGCACTTATTGGTCCACCGCGGTGTAGTCCACCCTCCGCTTGGGGAGCTTGAAGCCCGAGAGCCTCGAGGCCTGAGGTGCAGGCGCACAGGCTCCAAGAGCAGAAAACAGCGCAACAGGGGGATCAGAAGCAGCTTCAGATGGCGCCAAGGCGGGGGTGCCATCTCGAGAGACCAGCGACGATCTGCCCTTTGTCGGGATGGCGGGCAGCACCCCCTCCTCCTGGCGGGCGTCGGCCTCGGTGTCGTCTGGTAGAGCGTGGAGGATGTCAGCTTTGCTCAAGGAGGAAGTTTCCCCCATCTCCTCGGGGGTCACCTCCGAGTCCTCCTCCTCTTCTTCCTTCCCACGGGACTCATCAGAGGACAGCTTCACCGGCTTCTACGCCGCAGGGGCCCCGGAGGGCGCATGCGGCACCAGCCCGCACCCGTCGAAGGTAGGCCTGGCAATCACAATCTGCTCCCAGTCCTTGCGGCGGAACAGGGGGACGAAGGCACTCGGCTGGTACTCTTGGTTGTCCCCAACCAAGAGGCGCAAAACTGCTGACAGCTCATTGTCAGGCAAGGCCTCCGGGCTTAGGCGAATTGTGTCCTCTTCATCTCCGGGCTTAGGCGAATCGTCAGGCACACACCTGAAGAGGAGCGACACGCAGCATCAGGAATTCCCTCAGGAGCATGGCCCCTGTCACCTTCGCCTCCCTCGCGTTGCCCGGCTTCAGGTCGGCCTACATCTGCTCCAACACCGATGATGCACGCTCAAAGGTGAGCTTCACACAAGATCACCCCTTGTCAGACTGGGGCATCTCCGTCGGCAGCGCCAAGCGCGGGTGGACACACTTGACGCCCATCATGACCCATTTGGCCCTGAGGTTGTCGGCCTTCTTCCCGGTGTTCGAGATCGAGTTGGCCTTGCGGATCGCCATGAAATTGGCTCACCCGATGGTATGGCCTTCGCTGATGCGGAGGAAGAAGAAGTGGCACAGCAGAGCCACGGACGGCATCACGCCCAAATACGCCTCGCAATAGTAGGCGAAGATGGATAGGAAGGATGGAGTTGGGATGAAGATGCAGCGCCTGTAGCCCGTAATGGCGAAGGACCTCATAGAAGAAGTCAAAGAAGGGGGGAACCAACCCTGCGGTGATACTGCTCATAAAGAAGGGGAAGAAGGTGTTTCCCCCAGGCTTCGGCATGTCGAAGGCGACCCGGAGCTCCGTCTTCCCCCTCTCGTTGCTCTCCCCCGCCGTTAGCAAGCACGTGGCGGTGAGGTTCTTCTCTGAGACATTGGGCGCGTCGAGAGCAGGTTCGTACCAAGCCAGTGACGAGGAGGGCTCGACCTTGCGTGGCGCCCTTGGTCGCTAGTGCAAAGGAGGATGGAGGCAGATCTGGGGATTTCAGAGGCAAGGCGCAAGGAAGGGGATCTGAGCGAGGCAAAGGGAAGCAGTGAAGAGAAGCGCTGTCACGCCAGCCTTCTTGTCAAGTCGGGCAGTTGCCTAGGCAGCGTGGGGAAGCGGAGATGCCCACGTCCAATCAACTGCCATGCGCCGACAAAGGCTGCAGGCTTTTGGGGCCCGCGGCGCTCCGCACTGTCGGTGTTCTGGGAATGGGGGTCCCCAGAATTTCCTGCCTGCGGCCCACGGCGTGGCTCTACGCGTGGGCCCGTATGGCCCATCTTCATCAACAAGGCGATCAAGACCCTCGCGAGGGGCCAACCTTGCAAGGCAGACGACACAAGACCTCCTCAGCAGCGGCCTCACCAGGTTGGCTCGCGAGGAGCGGAGAGATCAAGGCAAGGCAAACCTCGCGAGGTTCTCAAGATGTGAGCCATGACTATCAAGATCAGGCGGGCGCAAGGTAGGCGCCAGCGCGCGCAGTGTCCTTGTTTCCCCTTTGGTGCTAAGGAAGCAAGCGCAGGCGTGGAGTACCGAGGCGTCAAGTAAAGGTTTCCATATCGGTGCAACGAGACCAAGACCAGCCGGATGGCAAGACGGAGGTCACCCTGGAGCCCAAGGCGGCGTCACCACCAGAGCCTTTGACGGGCGAAGACCGCTTTTGTCAGGATAAGCTGTACTATTTATCCCCTTTCAAATTGGCCGTTGTTGGCTCCCTTCCCGCTCAATATATGGGGAGAGGACCAAGGCCAATATAAGTAGGACTAGCCACCACCGTAGGAGATAACTCATTTAGAGGCAGCTGGACCTGATCCAGAGTAAACCTCACCCACACACAGAGCACAAGAACACCTCAACCTCAGGAGGCTATTCTTCCCCTTGTATTGTTCATCATCAGCCCGAGAGGAAATCCACCACCACCACACTGGAGTAGGGTATTACACCACAACGGTGGCCCGAACCAGTATAAACCTTGTGTCTCTTGTGCTGTGAGTTCGTTGAGTTCGTCCGCGAGATCTTAGCAAGCTAGGGCGTGGATCGGTAGGGAAAGAACTTCACGCGCACCCCAAAGTTCGAATCTCAAGGGTTTTGCCGGAACCTATGATCCGACAGAGACTTAATATCGATGTTTCAATTCGGTGTACATTGTAAGATTTGAACTAAGGACCATGCATATGGGTAATTATTTCGAATCCGTGCCATACTAGGTTTGGAAAAGTTGACATTGACTCGATTGTTGTGCTATTTACTAGCAAGAGGCCAATGCGTTGCATGGAACATCAAGATGCATTTATACAAGCTATTTATCTCGTGAGAGACGAAGTTGAACAAGCGAAGTCCATATCTACAAATGTGGAGAGGGGTGTGATAACCCACAAGTATAGGGGATCGCAACAGTTTTCGAGGGTAGAGTATTCAACCCAAATTTATTGATTCGACACAAGGGGAGCCAAAGAATATTCTCAAGTATTAGCAGCTGAGTTGTCATTCAACCACACCTGGAAACTTAGTATCTGCAGCAAAGTGTTTAGTAGCAAAGTAATATGATAGTGGGGGTAACGGTAACAAAAGTAAAGACAGCAAAAGTAATGTTTTTGGTATTTTGTAGTAATTATAACAGTAGCAACGGAAAAGTAAATAAGCGAGAACCAGTATATGGAAAACTCATAGGCACCGGATTAGTGATGGATAATTGTGCCGGATGCGGTTCGTCATGTAACAGTCATAACATAGGGTGACACCGAACTAGCTCCAATTCATCAATGTAATGTAGGCATGTATTCCGTATATAGTCATACATGCTTATGGAAAAGAACTTGCATGACATCTTTTGTCCTACCCTCCCGTGGCAGCGGGGTCCTATTGGAAACTAAGGGATATTAAGGCCTCCTTTTAATAGAGAACCGGAACAAAGCATTAGCACATAGTGAATACATGAACTCCTCAAACTATGGTCATCACCGGGAGTGGTCTCGATTATTGTCACTTCGGGGTTGCCGGATCATAACACATAGTAGGTGACTATAGACTTTCAAGATAGGATCAAGAACACACATATATTCATGAAAACATAATAGGTTCGGATCTGAAATCATGGCACTCGGGCCCTAGTGACAAGCATTAAGCATTCCAAAGTCATAGCAACATCAAGCTCAGAACATAGTAGATACTAGGGATCAAACCCTAAGAAAACTAACTCGATTACATGATAAATCTCATCCAACCCATCACCGTCCAGCAAGCCTACAATGGAATTAGTCACGCACGGCAGTGAGCATCATGAAATTGGTGATGGAGGATGGTTGATGATGACGACGGCCGACAAATCCCCCTCTCCGGAGATTAGGGCTTGGCAGCGGCTCCGTATCGTAAAACGCGATGATTTCTTCTCTCTGATTTTTTTCTCCCCGAAAGCCAATATATGGAGTTGGAGTTGGCGTCAGAGGGCCACCAGGGGGCCCACGAGGTAGGGGGGCATGCCCCGGGGGGGCGCGCCCCCCACCCTCGTGAGCAGGGTGTGGGCCCCCTGGTCTTCATCTTTGGCGAGGATTTTTTATTGTTTTTTCTAAGGTGTTCCGTGGAGTTTCAGGTCATTCCGAGAACTTTTATTTCTGCACATAAAACAACACCATGGCAATTCTACTGAAAACAGCGTCAGTCCGGGTTAGTTCCATTCAGATCATACAAGTTAGAGTCCAAAACAAGGGCAAAAGTGTTTGGAAAAGTAGATACGACGGAGACGTATCAACTCCCCCAAGCTTAAACCCTTGCTTGTCCTCAAGCAATTCAGTTGAAAAACTGAAAGAGAAAAAGAAAAACTTTTACAAACTCTGTTTGCTCTTGTTGTTGTAAACATGAAAAGCCAGCATTCAAGTTTCAGAAAATATTATGAACTAACCATACTAACTGTAGGATCGTTGAAGGAAAGAGTGTCTAGAGGGGGGGGGTGATTAGACTACTCGACAAGATAAAAATTTTCGCCTTAAAGCAATGACAAGTTTTAGTCAAGTTCACAATGGAGATCAAGTCAAGCAACATGCATACATGTCAAGCAGCATACTACACATGCAATACTAGAGTATGGGCAGCGGAAAGTAAATTGCACAAGTAGTAAGGAGGGTGGAGAAGAGCAAACGCAATTTGGAGACACAGAGATTTTTTCTCGTGGTTCCGATAGGTGGTGCTATCGTCAATCCACGTTGATGGAGACTTCAACCCACAGAGGGTAACGGCTGCGAGAGTCCACGGAGGGCTCCACCCACGAAGGGTCCACGAAGAAGCAACCTTGTCTATGCCATCATGGCTTACGCCCACGGAGGACTAGCCTTACTCGGGGTAGATCTTCACGAAGTAGGCGATCTCCTTGCCCTTACAAACTTCTTGGTTCAACTCCACATCTTGACGGAGGCTCCCAAGCGACACCTAACCAATCTAGGAGGCACCACCCTCCAAAAGGTAATAGATGGTGTTGGTGATAATGAACTCCTTGCTCTTGTGCTTCAAATGATAATCTCCCCAACACTCAATTCTCCTCACTGATTTGGCTGTGGTGGAAGAAGGGATTGAGTGGAAAGCAACTTGGGAAGGCTAGAGATCAAGTTTCATATGGTGGGAGTGGAGCAACTTGATCTCAACACAAGGGTAGGTAGTTTTCTTCTCAGAAATGTAAGGTAGGAGTGGTAGTTCTTTCTGATGGCTCTCTCCACGAATGAAGAGGAGGTGGAGGGGTATTTATAGCCTCCACACAAAATCCAACTGTTACACACATTTGACCAATCTCGGTCAGACCGAAGTTGACAACTCGGTGAGACCGAAAGTTCAAATCTTGTGAACGTTGGGATTTTCGGTGGGACCGAAAATACAATCTCGGTGAGTCCGATTCTTCCAAATACTAGGGTTTGCCAATCTCGGTGGGACCGACTTTATCATCTCGGTGACACCGATTTGATTACAGAAGGTTACAGAAGCTTGGCAACACTAGTTTCGGTGAGACCGAGTTTGGAATCGGAAAATCCGAAATTACTAGGGTTTGGCTATATGGCTGAGGTGGTTCATCTCGGTGTGACTGAGTTTATGGAATCGGTGGGACCGAGATTACTTATGAGTATATGTTGGAAGTGAGAGGTGCTGATAGTCTAGGAGATGTATCACTAAGCACTTGAGCAACAAGATCATTATCATTACCTCATCCCCTTTTAATAGTATTGGCTTTCCTATAGACTCAATGTGATCTTGGATCACTAAACCAAAAATAGAGTCTTGAGCTTTTGCCAATGTTTTCCTTAGCATCCTAGGGGTCCACCTTTCCAGTCCTTTTGCCATGCCAAAGTGATTGACTTTCCTGAAACATACTTGATGAAAGCATTAGTCCAACCACAAAGTATGTTGTCATTAATTACCAAAACCACCTAGGGAGCAAATGTGCTTTCAATCTCCCCCTTTTTGGTAATTGATGGCAACACACAAAAGAAGATATCAAAGCTTACTGAAAGAAATACAGAATTATCATTAAAGCTTTGACAAACATGTAGTACACAGATTCCCCCTACACGTGTGCAAGATTTCCATAGATTTTGGTTTTGGACTACCACAAGCACACAAGAGAGAAGAACAAGATGTGCTACAAGTAGCTTGGCTATATTCATCAGAGTAGATGAGGATAAGTAAAAGATGATGCATATGTGCATGGTGATTTCTTGCAAACAAGTATTCACAAGCAAGTCACCATCATGCACATTCTCAAGAAGATGCATATACTTACCTTGAAGTTCCTTGGTATTGTACCTGAAGAAATAAACTTGGAAAAACAAGGTTAGATAACACAAGAGTATTACTTCAACCAACAGCAGGAACATCAAGAGTACCAAGCCAGGGATGACATGTATAAGAAGTGTCTCATTTTGAGCACAAGCTTGAATCAGCAAACATGTCTCCCAAGACTAAAAGATTTTCAATGAGCTCTGAGAGATTTTGCTTCTCATAAGATACCAATTGTGGTTTTCATAAGATACCAATTGTGAGAGTGAAGAAAGCAAAATCAAAAGAATGATGCCAAATGTAATATCCAATATGAAACAGGGCAAAGCTTTGATGTGATTCTCTCCCCCTTAAGGTAAGATTGCTCTTCTTCTCCTAGATCTTCTCTTCTCCCCTTTATCTCCCAAACTCCCCTAAGCTCCCCCTAAATCTCCCCCTAAATCTTCTCCCCCTTTGACATCAAGTGCCGAAAAGGACAGTAAACTAGGAAGGTCAGGAAATATGGAAGGAAAGAAATGGGATCCTTAAGAATCACAACTTGTTCAATAAGAAACATGCATAGAGAATCATTGAGTTGAGCTGCAGAAGATGCTATCCTGAAAGAAAATCGGTGACACCGAAGTGAAGTTTTAAGTCGGTGACGCCGAGTTTAATTCCAGGGAAATTCAGAAATAATTCAGCTCACTTTGCAAGGAATATTTCAAAAGATTTGCAATGAATTTGGAAATGATTTTCAAGGAATTGATCAAGGCCAAAATGATATTCACAAAAACAAAAGAGTAAAAGTAAAAAGATTGCTAGATGAAGTTTTTTTTTAATTAAAAGGAAACTCAATGAGAGAATCAACAGAGACCATAGCAAAACTCCAAAACATATGTACTTCATCTAGACAGGGGTTGGCGACAATGTCACCTATGTTTGAGTATATTGACTTAGGAGTCAAATGAGAACATTTGATCATAGGTCATACTCATCGTTTAAGCTCAAAATGGGGTTGCCATTTTTCGATTAAGCATTTGATGTGATCACATCTTATGAAGCTGCTTGTACTCATGACTTTGAGCAAAGCTTCTTCAAGATGTGAGAACATACCTTGGGCTTGTTGTTGCTTGTACTCATGTAGGTGAACTTGATGTAGATGCTCATAGAATGTGAAGTTGGAGCACCTTTTCCAATTGTGTAGTTCATCTTCCTACATGGGTTAGGCAAGCAAGGAAATACTCAAGAATATCCAAGATGACAAGAGTGAAACACTAGATGTATTAGGTGTCAAAAAGGATATGTGGAATTTTGTTCCTTGAACTCAACATCCCAAAGGGCTAGATACTTGGTCAATGACAAGATTACTCATGATTTGAGTGAGTGGTAATCTTGTGGAATGTATACCATCCAAGTACCTGCAAGGAGTTAGATGCAATACAAGGAGGCAAATGTGTCCAAGACATATGATCATCATCATAAGAGAAATATCAAGGATTAGTCAATAAGGCTCATGCCTTGCATGCATCAATGGAGTTTTCACTCCAAGTTTGAAGCATCAATGATGTTCAACTCACTCCTTAAGCGACAAAACACTTTCTCATCAAGTGGGTTTGTAAAGATATCTGCAAGCTGTTTGTCAGTACGAACATGCTTAAGATCAATGTCACCCTTGGCAATGTGATCACGAATAAAATGGTGACGAACTTCAATATGTTTCGTGCGAGAGTGTTGCACGGGATTGTGTCCAATCTTAATTGCACTCTCATTGTCACAGAGCAAAGGAACATGTCTTGCATGTATCCCATAATCCTTAAGCGTTTGTGTCATCCATAGTAACTGAGCACAACACGAACCAGCGGCAATATATTCTGCTTCGGCAGTAGATAATGATACCTAATTTTGTTTCTTGGAGGACCAAGATACAAGGGATCGTCCAAGAAATTGACACGTTCCCGAAGTTGACTTTCTATCAACCCTGTCTCCGGCATAGTCCGAGTCGGAATAGCCAACAAGATCGAAAGAGGCCCTCTTAGGATACCATATGCCAAAGTTAGGTGTGTGTATCAAATATCTCACAATTCTTTTAACAGCTTTAAGATGACATTCTTTAGGGGCTGCTTGATATGGAGCACACATGCATACACTCAACATTATGTCAGGACGAGAAGCACAGAGATATAGAAGAGAACCAATCATGGATCGATAAAACTTTTGATCAACAGGTTCTCCATCTTTTGTCAAGTCATTATGTCCACTAGTAGGCATGGGGGTTTTCATACCTTTGCTCTCTTGCATGTTGAACTTCTTGAAGAGATCCTTAGTGTACTTTGTTTGTGAGACAAAAGTACCCTCCTTAGATTGCTTGATTTGCAACCCAAGGAAGAATTTGAGTTCACTCATCATGGACATCTCATACTTCTCCGACATAAGCTTTCCAAACTTCTCACTAAAATGAGGGTTAGTTGATCCAAAGATAATATCATCAACATATATTTGGCACACAAATAGTTCACCATCAACCCTTTTCGTGAATAGCGTTGAGTCTATTTTTCCAATCTCAAATCCTTTTTCAAGAAGAAAACTAGTCAAGCATTTGTACCAAGCTCTAGGAGCTTGTTTAAGACCATAAAGAGCTTTGTGCAATTTGTAAACATGATTAGGCTTTTTAGGATTCACAAATCCGGGAGGTTGTTTCACAAATACTTCCTCCTCAATTTCACCATTAAGGAAAGCACTTTTAATGTCCATTTGATAGAGAGTAATATCATGGTGGTTGGCATAAGCAAGAAGAATGCGAATGGACTCAAGTCTAGCAACGGGGGCATAGGTCTCACCATAGTCCATACCTTCGACTTGTGTGTAACCTTGAGCTACGAGACAAGCCTTGTTGCGGATGACTTGTCCATCTTCATCTTGCTTGTTCCGAAACACCCATTTGGTTCCAATGACATTTTGATCATCATTGGGCTTCTCTACCAAAGTCCAAACGTTGTTCCTCTCGAAGTTGTGTAGCTCTTCGTGCATAGCGTTCACCCAATCCTGGTCTTCAAGCGCTTCTTCTACCTTCATAGGTTCAAGACTAGAGATAAATGAGTAGTGCTCACAAAAGTTAGCTAAATGAGTTTTAGAGCGAGTGATTCTCCCGGAGTCGATGTCATTCATCATTTGTTCCACGGGATGGTCCTTCTTGACTCTTGCTCGAACTCGGGATAGCTTTTGTCGTGGTCGTGGCTGAGCTTCCTCATCATCCTCATCTTCTTCTTCATCATTGTTGTTGGTGTTGTCTTGAGGTGGTGGAGAAGGAGGTTGTGGTGGATCTTCTTGTCGCACTTCCTCATCTTGGTGAGTTCCACTTGTGGAAGCCTCCATATTGCCTTGAGGATCATCTCTTCGTGAGGTAGGGGGCTCCACATATGTAGATGAGGTACTCTCCTTCACTTCCATGGGACGGACCTTTCCAATAGATAGATCTTGAATGGCTTCCGATGGGTCCTTGTCTCCTACATCAATAGGCATTTGCTCTACTTGCGAGCCATTAGATTCATCAAACTTCACATCTACCGTCTCTTCAACCTTTCGGGTAAAATTATTGTAGACACGGTAGGTGTGAGAGTTTGATCCATAACCGAGAAAAAAGCCTTCATGAGATTTAGGAGCAAACTTAGACCGACGATGCTTATCAAGGATATAGCATTTTGAACCAAAGACACGAAAGTATCCCACTTGGGGTTTGTTACCGGTGAGGAGCTCGTATGAAGTCTTGCCGAGGAGCTTGTGAAGATATAGCTTGTTGATAGCATGACAAGCTGTCTCGACGGCTTCACCCCGTAAGTGTTTCGTGTCTTGTATTCATCAAGCATCGTTCTCGCCATCTCAATGAGCTGCTCGGTTCTTCCTCTCAACAACTCCATTTTGTTGAGGTGTGTACGTAGTCGAGAACTCATGTAGAATCCCTTCCTCATCGAGAAAAGAGTCCACATGGGCGTTCTTGAACTCCGCTCCGTTGTCACTCCGAACTTTCTTGATCTTCACCTCAAATTGATTTTGGGCCTTTCGGCAAAGGTTTTGAAGATTCTCTGAACCTGCGATTTGTCATCAAGGAAAAATACCCACGTAAATCTGGAATAATCATCAACTATAACTAGACCAAAGGAGTTACCACCAAGGCTTTTGTAAGCATTGGGGCCGAAGAGATCCATATGAAGAAGCTCAAGCGGTCTCCTTGTAGTCATGATGTTCTTCACGGGATGACTTCCACCTACTTGTTTTCCTGCTTGACAGGCACTGCAGAGTCTATCTTTGTCAAAGAAGACATCCTTAACACCAAGAATATGATCACCTTTAATTAGCTTATCTAGATTACGCATACCAACATGTCCAAGCCTTCTATGCCAAAGCCAACCTTTAGCAGATTTAGCAATGAAGCAAGTTCTAGGTTGAGCTTTCTTAGTAAAATCAACGATATACAAATCACCTCTATGGATACCGGTAAAGACCATGTTATGATTGTCACGACGAAAAACTTGGCAATCTACTTTAGTGAATAGCACATTGAATCCAAAGTCAGCTAATCTAGACACGGAAAGCAAATTATATCCAAGTGATTCAACAAGCATGACATTTTGAATGGAGCTATCATGAGATATGGCCACCTTACCAAGGCCGAGTACTTTACCCTTGGAGTTGTCTCCAAAAGTCACATACTTGCGTGGACCATCGTTCTTTGCGAGCTCTCGAAACATGTCTTCATCCCCGGTCATGTGATCGGTGCATCCACTATCAAGAATCCACTCTTTTCCACCGGATATGTAGTCTCTCAAATTTGCCATAAGATTGAGACTCTTCATAATCTTGTCTAGCTCGGTGTCTGAATCGGAGTAATCGTCATCATGCTCATGCTCATCATCATATTGACCCATAGATAGTTCATCATCAACACCTAGGTCAATTTGACAATGACTTGCATCAGTTTTGTCAATGTGATAATAATCATCGGAATGCAATACAAGAGCATTTCTAACTAGAACATTGATAAGTCCGGAATCACCCTTCCTTTTCATAAGATCACGAAGCTCAAAGAAGCATTTGTCAAAGTTAGGATCATTGGGGCGCAGCATATCAAATTCAACAGTCTTGTATAGAATTTCATCAAGACCTCTCAAAGAATAGTCCGGATAAAGTTCTTCCAAGAACTTCCATATAGCATGGGCGCACTCAAAGTTTGTGACAAGCTCAAGCAAGTTATCGGGCAAACCTCTAATGATAAGATTGACAGTTCTAAGGTTACGAAGCAAATCAAGCTCTTCATCCATAGTAGGGTGCAAGGGGTCAAATGGAGGCATATATGGGGTTTCAACATATTTGCGCAGGTTGTACATCTTAAAGATAGCAAGCATTTCAATCCTCCACGAGTTATAGGACACTCCATCAAGAATAGGCACACTATGACTAACACTCCCAAACGTAGACACGTCCATCTTCCTCCAATGGCGTGTAAACCAAAGCAATGGAGACCAAAGCTCTGATACCAATTGTAGGATCGTTGAAGGAAAGAGTGTCTAGAGGGGGGGTGATTAGACTACTCGACAAGATAAAATTTTTCGCCTTAACGCAATGACAAGTTTTAGTCAAGTTCACAATGGAGATCAAGTCAAGCAACATGCATACATGTCAAGCAGCATACTACACATGCAATACTAGAGTATGGGCAGCGGAAAGTAAATTGCACAAGTAGTAAGGAGGGGTGGAGAAGAGCAAACGCAATTTGGAGACACGGAGATTTTTTCTCGTGGTTCCGATAGGTGGTGCTATCGTCAATCCACGTTGATGGAGACTTCAACCCACGGAGGGTAACGGCTGCGAGAGTCCATGGAGGGCTCCACCCACGAAGGGTCCACGAAGAAGCAACCTTGTCTATGCCATCATGGCTTACGCCCACGGAGGACTAGCCTTACTCGGGGTAGATCTTCACGAAGTAGGCGATCTCCTTGCCCTTACAAACTTCTTGGTTCAACTCCACATCTTGACGGAGGCTCCCAAGCGACACCTAACCAATCTAGGAGGCACCACCTCCAAAAGGTAATAGATGGTGTTGGTGATAATGAACTCCTTGCTCTTGTGCTTCAAATGATAATCTCCCCAACACTCAATTCTCCTCACTGATTTGGCTGTGGTGGAAGAAGGGATTGAGTGGAAAGCAACTTGGAAGGCTAGAGATCAAGTTTCATATGGTGGGAGTGGAGCAACTTGATCTCAACACAAGGGTAGGTAGTTTTCTTCTCGAAATGTAAGGTAGGAGTGGTAGTTCTTTCGATGGCTCTCTCCACGAATGAAGAGGAGGTGGAGGGTATTTATAGCCTCCACACAAAATCCAACCGTTACACACATTTGACCAATCTCGGTCGGACCGAAGTTGACAACTCGGTGAGACCGAAAGTTCAAATCTTGTGAACGTTGGGATTTTCGTGGGACCGAAAATACAATCTCGGTGAGTCCGATTCTTCCAAATACTAGGGTTTGCCAATCTCGGTGGGACCGACTTTATCATCTCGGTGACACCGATTTGATTACGTATTCTGAAGCTTGGCAACACTAGTTTCGTGAGACCGAGTTTGGAATCGGAAAATCCAAATTACTAGGGTTTGGCTATATGGCTGAGGTGGTTCATCTCGGTGTGACTGAGTTTATGGAATCGGTGGGACCGAGATTACTTATGAGTATATGTTGGAAGTGAGAGGTGCTGATAGTCTAGGAGATGTATCACTAAGCACTTGAGCAACAAGATCATTATCATTACCTCATCCCCTTTTAATAGTATTGGCTTTCCTATAGACTCAATGTGATCTTGGATCACTAAACCAAAAATAGAGTCTTGAGCTTTTGCCAATGCTTTCCTTAGCATCCTAGGGGTCCACCTTTCCAGTCCTTTTGCCATGCCAAAGTGATTGACTTTCCTGAAACATACTTGATAAAAGCATTAGTCCAACCACAAAGTATGTTGTCATTAATTACCAAAACCACCTAGGGAGCAAATGTGCTTTCACTAACAATAACACGTAGGTCTCACAATTACTCATATCAATAACATAATCAGCTAGCGAGCCATAATAATAAAACTCGGATGGCAACACTGTCTCAAAATAATCATAACATGATATAACAAAATGGTATCTCGCTAGCCCTTTCTGAGACCGCAAAACATAAGTGCGGAGCACCTTTAAAGATCAAGGACTGACTAAACATTGTAATTCATGGTAAAAGAGATCCAGTCAAGTCATACCCAATATAAACCAACTATAATGAATGCAAACGACAGTGTGCTCTCTAGCGGGTGCTTTTAATAAGAAGGGTGATGACTCAACATAAAAGTAAATAGATAGGCCCTTCGCAGAGGGAAGAAGGGATTTGTAGAGGTGCCAGAGCTCGGTTTTGAAATAGAGATAAATTATACTTTGAGCAGCATACTTTCATTGTCAACATAACAACTAAAAGACGACGATATCTACCATGCTAAACAGATTATAGGCGGTTCCGAAACAAAATGGTAAAGTTTATACTCCCCCTCCTCCACAAGCATCAATCCATGGCTTGCTCGAAACAACAAGGGTTTCCAACATTCAACAGGTCCCAGGGGGAGTTTTGTTTGCAGTTATTTTGATTTAGTTTGCAAAAAGCATGGGACTGGGCATCCCGGTTACCAGCCATTTTCTCGTGAATGAGGAGCGGAGTCCACTCCTCTTGAGAATAACCCGCCTAACACGGAAGATAAGGGCAGCTCTAGTTGACATATGAGCTATTGGAGCATGCAAAACAGAATGTTTATTTGAAGGTTTAGAGTTTGGCACATACAAATTTACTTGGAATGGCAGGTAAATACCGCATATAGGTAGGTATAGTGGACTCATATGGAACAACTTTGGAGTTCAAGGAGTTTGGATGCACAAGCAGTATTCCCGCTTAGTACAGGTGAAGGCTAGCAAAAGACTGGGAAGCGACCAACTGTGAGAGCGACAACAGTCGTAAACACGCATTAAAATTAATTTACACTGAATACAAGCATGAGTAGGATATAATCCATCATGAACATAAATATCATGAAGGCTATGTTGATTTGATTGAACTACATGCGTGAACATGTGCCAAGTCTAGTCACTCAATTCATTTAAAGGAGGATACCATCCCATCATACCACATCATAATCATTCTAATAGCATGTTGGCACGCAAGGTAAACCATTATAACTCATAGCTAATCAAGCACGGCACAAGCAACTATAATCTCTAAATGTCATTGCAAATATGTTCACTTCATAATAGCTGATTCAGGAACGATGAATCATCATATTTACAAAAACAAGAGTGGTCGAGTTCATACCAGCTTTTCTCATCCCAATAAGTCCATCATATATCATCATTATTGCCTTTCACTTGCACGACCGAACGATGTGTATAATAATAAGAGTGCACGTGCATTAGACTAAGCTGGAATCTGGAAGCATTCAACTCAATAGAGAAGACAAGTAATATGGGCTCTAAGTTAAATAAACAATCATGCATATAAGAGCCATTAAGCATTTTCAATATGGTCTTCTCCTATTGACCCCCAAAGAAAAGAAAAGAAATATAAACAATTTATATGGGAAAGCTCCCAACAAACAAAAGAAGAACGGGAAATATTTTTGGGTTTTCTTTTTTATTACTACAGCAAAGAAATAAACTACTACTAATTTTTTGGTTATTTTTTCTTAAGGTTTATTAAACACACAAGAAGAAACCAGGAAAAAGAAAATAAACTAGCATGGATATTACAGTGAAAGAGTGTGAGCACCGACATCTAGCAATGAGTGTGTGTGAACATGAATGTAATGTCGGTGGGAAATATGTACTCCCCCAAGCTTAGGCTTTTGGCCTAAGTTGGTCTATTGCCGAGGATAGCTGGCGGATACCCGTAGGTGAAGTCAACATATCTTTATGACGAAGAAGGCTCCGGCTGCCACTGGCTGGCAACCTCCTCTGGATCCCAAGAATAAACAGATAATCGTGGAGGCTCATCTTGTGGCTCCGGTTCCGGGGCTGGTGTAGGATTCCGATAGGCTTGAACAGCCGACCACGGAACGATGTGCGGACCTGCAGATAAGTTAAACAAAGAAGGAGCAGGCAAAGTAATAGTCTCAGGGTGATGTTTATCAAAGTATAATTTGTATTTGAGCTCCCCTTCACGACTCTTAACAAGAAAGTCATGCGCTATCATACTCTTATAATCTAAATAAGCACGGGGCAGCGCTGTTTCTTCTTTCTCCTCATGCCTAATAGGTATTTCAAAATGTTCAGCTAGGCGTGAAGCATAAATGCCTCCAAAGATGGGGCCCTTAGTACGGTTCAGACTTAACCGTCTAGCAACAATTCCACCCATACTAACAGAGTTATTGCGGTATAAACCATGTAACAAAATAATAATATCAGGAATACTGAGGTTCCCACAGTTCCTGCGTCCAATCAAGCAACGACTAGCAAATAAGGCAAAGTAGCATAAAACAGGAAAATGTATGCTAGTGATCCTTGCATCAGAAACCTTCCTGCTTTCTCCCACAGTGACAGTGTTAATAAAAGCTTCTACTTCATTACGGTGGGGTTCATCTAAGGTGCCTGTCGGTGTCAAAACCGGCGGATCTCGGGTAGGGGGTCCCGAACTGTGCGTCTAGGCGGATGGTAACAAGAGACGAGGGACACGATGTTTTTACCCAGGTTCGGGCCCTCTCGATGGAGGTAAAACCCTACGTCCTTCTTGATTAATATTGATGATATGGGTAGTACAAGAGTAGATCTACCACGAGATCAAGGAGGCTAAACCCTAGAAGCTAGCCTATGGTATGATTGTTGAGATGTATGTTCGTCCTACGGACTAAGGCCCTCCGGTTTATATAGACACCGAAGAGGCTAGGGGTACACAGAGTCGGTTACAATGGTAGGAGATCTACATATCCATATTGCCAAGCTTGCCTTCCACGCCAAGGAAAGTACCTTCCGGACACGAGCCGGAGTCTTCAATCTTCTATCTTCGTAGTATGGGAGTCCGGCGGATATTGATAGTCCGGCTATCCGGACAGCCCCTAGTCCAGGACTCCCTTAGTAGCCCCTGAACCAGTCTTCAATGACGATAAGTCCGGCGTGCATAATGTTTCGGCATTGCAAGGCGGGTTCCTCCCTTGAATAATCCGGAGAAGATAATGAACACCAGGATAGTGTCCGGCTCTGCAAAATAAATTCCACATTCCATCGTAGAGATAATAAAATATACACTTAGCTCAATCTGCTGACGTATTATGCGGCGTGACATCACACCGCAGCCTAGCCCTCGTTTGAATCGTTTTTTACTATTCCACCTCAGCACGTTTAGCGAAGCGGTTTCCTTGGCACGTCTTGTCGAAGCAGAGATCGTGTTCCCCTTATTCCGGGATCCTCATCAATACGTGCGTGGGTAACCCAACCATTCCCGTCGCCACACCTCCTCTATCGAAGGGGAATCTCAAACGGTCAGGGAGACGGCCCTTGGTATTTCTTCCCCTTTATAAGAGGACCAAGGCATGTCCTTGTTCTTCAATTCCGCATCGAATCTTTCCTCCGCTCCCAGTTCCAACACCTAGAGCTTCAGATTCGAGCGCTTCGGATCCTCAACAATGTCCGACTCCGACCTCCAGGGCCGGTGGATGCCCTCCTCCGTCATGGAGGAGGACATATTGAAGTTGCATGAGGCCAAGTACCTGACCTATGAAGTTTCGCACAGGTTGTCTTCCCCAGGGCAGGCCGTGCCAGTCCCCGAGCCCGGCGAATACGTCGTTTTCGTATCTCACCTCCGTCGGGGATTAGGCTTCCTGACGGATCCCTTCGTGAGAGGGCTCCTGTTCTACTACGGGCTGGATTTCCACGACTTGGCTCCGGAGTCCATCCTCCACATCTCCGCATTTATTGTTGTCTGCGAAGCCTTCCTCCGCGTCATCCCCCGCTTTGGCCTATGGCTGAAAACCTTTAAGGTGGAGCCGAAGATGATCGGGGGGCGTCAAGCGGAGTACGGCGGGGCGACCATAAGCAAGAAGGTCGATGCCCCGTGCATCGAAGGTTACTTCCAAGAGGAACTGGGATTGTGGCAGCAGGAGTGGTTTTACATCACTGCTCCAAGGGGCAGCAAGCAAAAGCCGCCGCCCTCATTCCGCCCGGGACCTCCACGGCAACTGATGTCGTGGGTCAACCAAGGGCTCAACTGTGGGCCGTCCGAAGACGTGCCTTCACTGCAGGGCCAGATTCGAGACCTCCAAACGAGGGAGATCGACCTGATCAAGGTGATGCAGGTTATGCTAATCAGGCATCTTCCGCCCTGCAAACGTCGTCCTCTCCGTCTATGGGAGTACAGTCCGGAGGGACCTCGTATTCTCCAACATTTTATGGGTGCGTCACCCACGGAGATGTACAAGCTGTTCTTCGGACCGCAGGTGGCGTGTCCGGATTTGGCTGAGGACACAGGCCTAAGCCGCGGTCGCCCGGATACTCAGGTAAATAGCTTAGAGTCCAGACATTCTATTTGTATGCCTTTCAAAAGTTCATCTCCTGACCCTTTGTTCT
Organism: Aegilops speltoides; assembly: GCA_021437245.1. Lineage (NCBI taxonomy): Eukaryota > Viridiplantae > Streptophyta > Magnoliopsida > Poales > Poaceae > Aegilops > Aegilops speltoides. Next base: position 432,209,018 of record CM038147.1, on the reverse strand, counting down.
TTACAGGAATGGGTGGCACGATCAAGGCTGATAAGGTGTCCGGCCCCCCTCCCAGAGACCGCCTTGGAGCTCGTGCTGGTCGAATGTTGGAGGTTGCGCCCACGAGGGGGGGGCGACGGGGAAATAAAGGAGCTAATACTTTGCCCGAAGGGGCGACTGAAGAGGAGGGAACCAAGAACCCCTCCCTTCAAAGGGAAAAGAGGACCACCTCCGAAGATCCGGAGGCCAAAGCCCCTAAGCGTGGGAAGAAATCCTCACCGGGGGGTCCGGTGTCCGGAGAGAATCTGGACGCGCAATCATCGCCGAAGGACCAGCTCTCCAACGAGCCGTAAGTATAAAAGAGGAAGCTAATTAATAAAGAAGTAGCTTCATTTGTGCTTCTGTAGGTAACCGAACTGTTTATTTCGCAGTTCGGATCTGCAACCTTCTCAGATGAGTTCATCTTCGGGGGACCTTCTTCCGGAGATGATGGAGAGCGATACGCCTCCGTCTGCAGCGCCACCAGATGAGGCAGGCGAGCCTGAAGTGTCGTCACGGAGGGCGTCCCCGAATCCGGAGGGGCCAGAGAGTTCGGCACCCACCAGAGTCAAGCCTGGAGAACTGAAGAATCTGCTTGAGAGGGCGTCCATTTCAGAAGATCACCGTGCGTTAATGCGTATGGTGATTGGAAGGATTTCGTCTGCTGAAAGCGGATTGCGTAATGCCGCCATGAGCTTGCTGGCGGGATTTGAGGTATGCGAAAATGGTGCACCCCTTTGTCTTTTAACAGTTTTGCATATAAAAAATGTGCCCTGTATAGATAGTAGCCCCTGAGACTCGGTAGGTTGTCGGCAACGACAGCGTACTGAGGATTGAAATCTAATGAATTGAAGTCCGTCGCTCCTATGCAGGTGGCGGATGGTCCGGGGGCTAGCCGGACTAGTGAGTTTGCCGAGCTAGCTCGGCAACTTGACGTGGCAGATGAGGACATCGCACTTGTCAACAGGCGACATGACGAGTCGCAAGGTAAAATAGTTCTCCGCAGCCGCATTATTGAGTGGGTCAAAGCCCGCTGTCGGTGTCAAAACCGGCGGATCTCGGGTAGGGGTTCCCGAACTGTGCATCTAGGCGGATGGTAACAGGAGACGAGGAACACAATGTTTTTACCCAGGTTCAGGCCCTCTCGATGGAGGTAATACCCTACGTCCTGCTTGATTAATATTGATGATATGGGTAGTACAAGAGTAGATCTACCACGAGATCAAGGAGGCTAAACCCTAGAAGCTAGCCTATGGTATGATTGTTGAGATGTAATGTTCGTCCTACGGACTAAGGCCCTCCGATTTATATAGACACCGGAGAGGCTAGGGTTACACAGAGTCGGTTACAATGGTAGGAGATCTACATATCCGTATCGCCAAGCTTGCCTTCCACGCCAAGGATAGTACCTTCCGGACACGAGCCGGAGTCTTCAATCTTCTATCTTCGTAGTCTAGGAGTCCGGCGGATATTGATAGTCCGGCTATCCGGACACCCCCTAGTCCAGGACTCCCTCAGTAGCCCCCGAACCAGGCTTCAATGACGATAAGTCCAGCGTGCTTGTAGTCTTCGGCGTTGCAAGGCGGGTTCTCCCTTCAAATCCCATGTACCTACCGAATAGTGTCCGGCTTCACCTCGAATACTGTGCTTCTTGGCTTCTACACCAAATTATGGCCCTCTTCCACGCGTCGCACGAATGCGAAAAGCCAGGGCGTCTTTTACATTCCACCCCCTAATTGTGCGGGTCGCCCGCCCATAAAAGGGGCAGGGATCCAGATCCAAACCGCACCGTCTTCCTCTCGCGTATACTCCATCGAAGCGCCTCTGACCCTGAAATCCATTCCACCATGGATCGTCAACGGCTCTTCCTCACGCGCCCCAGCCCATCGCCAGGGATTGGAGGAGGTGCTCTATTTCGCACAATGAGCTAGTAAAGCTCCAAAGGAGGGATTTCTTCCTCCGGCCTTCATGGTTCCATCCGAGCAGAACTGGTTACTTATCAAGGTGGGAGGCAGCGGAGGACACCCCAAGCCCCAACAAGGGGGAGCGGGTGTTTCGTCCCCTATCGATAAGGGGACTCGGATTTCAATACATCCGTTCCTCCGGGCTCTCAAGTTCTATGGACTCCAGCTCCACCACCTCACGCTTCGCCTCTGTCCGCACATCGCGGGCTATGTAGCTCTTCTGAGCTATTCCTGGCATCGAGCCCCATTTCGCATTGTGGAAGAGGCTATTCATCTCGCACCCGCTCTCACCAGGGGTCCATATATCAAGTGGGCGGCGCCAAATATGGCGCATCGCCGGGACGGATACCTATCCGGCACCCCCAAGAGGGCGCCCTAAGACCGGCCCTCGGGTGGTTTTATATTGTAGACGCCCGTTGCTCGACCCAGTCCGGATTGGCCTCCGGAGTTTGATGTGCTCCTTGAAGAAACGCCTCGGTGGCGCCCATGAGCCCCGTTTGGAGGAAGACAAGAGCGTCCATTACTTGATGGGCCGGATAAGATTAATGGCTCATTCCGGCTTGACCATGATTGGAGTCATGGCGACGTGCATCAAGCGGGGGGTGTAGCCACTGCAATACAGAGGCCACCCCATGTGGGATTCCAATGGGGAGGACGATGCCACCCGACACGGCCGCAAAGGGCCGGGTTCGTCCGAGGATCTGGTGAAGATCCTGTCCGGTCTGTAGAAGGGGGAGAAGGAGGACTTCCTTCACCCGAACCCTCTGGAGGAGTTTTCCATGATCAACCCCAGAGGATGGGTAAGCGAACACCTCAAAAGGACCTTTACACGTATCTTTGAAGCTGAAGCTTCTTACATTACGTCTTCGGCGCAGGGTCTACGCCGGACCGTGGAGGACATGGTGAGTCCTGCTCCACAACCCGAGGATCCGGAAGGATCCCTGGGTCCGGCCTCCGAAGAGGATCCGGACATCGAGGTGGAGCTAATTGACGGGGTGTATCACCTGCTCAGCATTGATGATGCTCTGGTCGCCATTACGGCGGACTACCCCGGGCTAAGTTCGGCATCCCAGGTGACCAAGACCGAAGTCCGGACATCGTTACCTTATCCTTGCCTATTTCTGACCTTCGCGAACGATGGTGGTATCTTGCAGGAAGCGCCATTACGGCGAGGAGCCGAACTGCGGCGGCCGACCTCGAGGTCGATCCAAACTAGCAGGAAGAAAAGGAGCGCCGTGCGGGCGAAAACGTCGCCGCAGAGGTATAGCTCATGTTTGATCTTTTTGAGCATCGTTCCGGGGAAACTTCTAAGTGCTCATGACCTTTATAGGAGAAAAAGCGCTCGCCGAACTGCGAGCACAGGAATTGCCGACCCAACCAACACCAGCCAGGCTCCAGCGCCCGGACTGGAGGGGGAGGCAAGCGCAAGACGCGAGCCGGATCCTACTCCAACGGAGGATACTGACAGACTGTCCGCCACCAAGTCAGAGGTGGAGAGCGCTATGAATCATAGACGCCGCCGGACAGTTTTTCAAGAGGCGTGCTTTTCCCCTGAGGCATTGGATGCTTTTAACGAGGGACGCGATCTCGGGCTGCTCAAAATGGTTTTACCAGTATACCGGAGCGATATGTTAAAGACATACGGGTAAGGAAATTTTAATGGTTGTATACACCAAGAGCCCCAAGACTTAAATTAGTAATGTTAACTGATTTAAGGATCATTTGAAATTTTAGGCTCTTAACGAGAAGAACACCCAGCTGTCTCGGGAGCTGCAAGATTGCAAGGCCCAACTTGAGGCTGCACTTGCTGCCGCAGGAGGAGACGGAAAGACCCCCGGTAACACATTTGTATAAATTAATATAAGCGTTAGCGGCATGCACGCGAGTCTAATAACGACATCTGCAGTGCCGCCAAAAAAATCCGGATAGGCAGATTATTCTGCGCAGCTAAAGGTCGGCGAGAGTGTGTCAACGAGTTCAGCAGGAAAGGAACAAACTCCAAGATGCCAACGCCAAGCTCAGAGAAGAGCTGAAAGGCGCACAGGCCGAGCTGTCCGGCTCCGTCAAGGAGAATCAACGGCTTCGTCGCGGCATCTATAGTAAGTGCTTGAGCGAACTCTCTAAGGAAGAAGAGTTCGGCGATGAAGTGATTTGATGTAAATGTCTTGTAGGTATACTCACGGGCCATCCTGCGGAGGAGGTGCCCGTATCAACGGGTGATCAACTTCCCGAACTGTTGCAGCTATTTGAACGAGTTCGGCAGGCAATGAGTGGCGCCGTACAGGCTTTATGGCCATCCTCGCCCTTGAGGGCCTCGTGGAGCTTGCAGAGAAGCTGCAGGAGTGCGCAGCGCCTCCGTTTGTGGAAGGTTTCGGCTTGCCGTCAAGGTGCCAGGGAGGCTTGGGCCATGGTGAAGACGCGGTACAAGAAGGCGGATCCCAACCATATGGCCGAAGTTGGACCGGTGGGGCCCGACGGGAAGGAGATCCCTGTGAGTTTCGTGTACAGCCAGGTAGAACTGGCTGCTAAATTTTCACAATGGGACTGTAAACTAGACAGCCTGTTAGACGGGATGAGGAGGAATACAATCAATAAACTTGACAATGTATGTTATCCTTTAAAAATGACATGTGAAATGCCTTCTAGCCGGATTGTAGATCGTTTGTCGTTGCCGACCTTTTCGCTTCGACCTCGGGACCCTAGAGTCCGGAGTGTGTCCGAATACCTTTTTTGGTTAAGAAATAACCGTGGTATGCATGGAGACTAGGCGTAGGGGTCATTAGTGCTTTATCAGACAAGTGCCCAACTAGTTATGTTATATTACATGGTTAGTAAGAAAGATCTTAGAGGGAGAATAGTTCCGTTAAGGGTTCCTTTCGCTGGGGAGGCATGCCCTAAAGTGCATGTCCGGACTGCCAAGAGAGCAGAAAACATCCGGGGCAGATGGGAAAAATAGGTAAAAGTCATCTTTTAAATCACCGATCGAAAATTCCCTTAAGAACGCTAGCTTTGGCTTCACCCACCGAGGTACACATCCGGCTGACCCGCAAGAATAATTGCAGAGGTGCTCCTTTACCACCTAGCCGAACAATCGGGAACGTGGGGTAAGCACAGAGCCAGCAACCCAGCTTGGCCAAAACTTAAGTCATATCGATGCATATAATGGCGAGTAAAAGGTACATGTGGAAGCGTGACACATGTGTTGAGTATAAACCAGATAGTTGAGCTTCAGATAAGAAGCCCCGGGAATAACGAAAAGCGGATGGCACATCGTGTGTATGCAAAGAATGCTAAATTAGGCCCCTAAGGGCTTTTAAGTTAAAAGGATAAAAGAAAGAGAAACAGAAGACAGCCAAATATAAAAGGTTGGACGGGGAAGAGGATTTAACTCTTAGTCCGCGCTAGGCATAGAATCGCTCGAGTCGGGCTGCGCTCCATGGGTTCGCTCGAGTCGGTTGTCCGACGATTTCAGAGACGGTATGCTCTGCCGGTCAAGACTTGATCAATAATGAAGGGCCTTCCCACCGGGCTTGAGCTTGTCCTTCTTCTTGTCCGTAGGCGAGAACTAGTTCGCCAATGTTGTAAGTCTTGGCCCGCATTTCTCTACTTTGGTATCTTCGGCCTGTTGTCGATAGAATGCGGAACGAGCCTTCGCGATGTCACGTTCTTCCTCCAATGTGTCCAAGCTGTCCTGCCGATCCAACTCGGCTTCTCTTTCCTCATACATGCGCACTCTAGGTGAGTCATGAATAATGTCGCAGGCGAACGCCTCTGCGCCGTATACCATAAAAAATGGTGTGAATCCGGTAGTACGGTTAGGCGTTGTCCGCAGCCCCCAGAGTACGGAGTCGAGCTCCTCGACCCATTGGGTGTCTAATTTGGTGAGTGACCTCACTAGTCTGGGTTTAATGCCGCTCATTATTAGACCGTTTGCTCGTTCCACTTGACCGTTGGTTTGAGGGTGATAGACTGACGCATAGTCGAGCTTAATGCCCATATTTTTGCACCATGACTTGACTTCATCGGCTGCGAAATTCGTGCCGTTGTCCGTGATGATGCTGTGGGGGACCCGGTAACGGTGTACCACCTCCGATATAAAGTCTATCACTGGTCCGAACTCTGCCATTTTGACCGGTTTGGCCTCGATCCATTTGGTGAACTTATCCACCATGACCAATAGGTATTTTTTCTTGTGAGTTCCCCCTTTAAGGGGTCCAACCATGTCAAGCCCCCAGACCGTGAACGGCCAGGTAATGGGTATGGTTTTGAGGGCAGTGGGCGGCATATGGCTCTGATTAGCAAAGAGCTGACAACCAACGCATCGCTGGACCAAGTCCTGTGCATCTTCCCGAGCCGTCGGCCAATAAAATCCTGTATGGAATGCCTTTCCTACCAGGGCCCGGGCTGCTGCGTGGTGTCCGCCTAGTAGAGGAGATACACCTTTGAAGGACTCCGGTAGTACTTTTCTTGTAAAGTTCTCCCTCGTGGACCTTGTAGGCCTTCGATCGCCGGACTATGCAGCGGGCCTCATTTTGGTCTTCAGGAAGTTCCTGCCTAAGTAAGTAGGCTAGGAAAGGTTCTGTCCACGCGGCTATTACTGCCATTATAACGTGGGCGGAGGGTGTTATGTCATCTGCTGAATCACCAGTTGGTACGGTTTTCTCCGGTTTGTCGTTACCGGGCTCCTCTTCCCATAGTACGGATGGCTTGAAGAGCCGTTCCAGAAGATATTTGGAGGACAAGATCACGCTTCGCACCGATGCGTGCGTGACGCCGGCCGCTTGGTTATTATCTCGAGCTATGTGATGGAATTCGAGTCCTTCAAACCGAGTTGACATTTTCAGGACAACATTACGATATGCTGCCATTTTCGGATCCTTGGCGTCAAAGTCCCCATTTATTTGGGATATTGCAAGGTTTGAATCCCCGCGCACCTCTAGGCGTTGAATGCCCATGGAGACTGCCATCCGGAGACCATGTAATAGGGCCTCGTATTCGGCTGCATTGTTGGAGTCCGTGTACATTATTTGAAGTACATATCGATCAGTATCTCCGGTGGGGACGCCAAGACGACGCCACCCCCATCCGCCAACATTTTGGAACCGTCGAAGTGCATAGTCCAATTGAGTATGCGCCGTACTTTTAGGGAGTTCGCTTCACCATTCGGCGACGAAGTCGGCCAAAACTTGTGACTTTATGGCTCGCCGAGGTTTGTAAGTTATGTCGAATGGCAAGAGCTCAATTGCCCATTTTGCAATCCTCCCGTTCGTCGCGGTTATTTATAATGTCATTGAGTGGTACTTCAGAGGCCATCGTTATCGAACACTCTTGAAAGTAGTGTCGAGCTTCCGAGACGCCATGAACACCGCGTATGCTATCTTCTCGATAGTGCGGGTAGCGGATTTGCAGGGGTTAACACAAAGGATACGTAATACACTGGTTTTTGAAGAGGGAATTTATGCCCTTCGCCGCTCGCTCGACGACGAGGACAGCGCATAACTTGATGTGTTGCTGCGATATATAACAACATTGGTTCGCCAGAGTGGGCGCAGCCAAGACCGGATTTGTTGCCAATATAGCCTTTATTTCTTCGAGTCCGCAAGGGCGGCCTCCGGCCCACTCGGTGTTCGGTGCGCCTTAGAGGCGATAAAGGGCAGCGCCTTCTCTCCTAAACGGAGATAAACGGCTTAAAGCTGCCACGCATCCTGTTAATTTTGTATTTGCTTGAGGTCCTTTGGGATATCCAAGCGTGACAGAGCTCGGATTTTGGCCGGATTTGCTTCAATTCCTCTACCGGATACGATGAAGCCCAGGAGCTTTCCGGTGGTACAATCAAAACACATTTTTCCGGATTCAGCTTCATGTCATATGCTCTAAGGTTGTTGAATGTGAGCCTCAAATCGTCTACTAAAGTTTCGACGTGTTTTGTTTTGTCGACTCGCCGCTCACGTATGCCTCGATCGCTTTTGCCTATCTGGGTGGCCAGACATGTTTGAATCATGTGCTGATATGTTGCGCCGGCGTTTTTAAGTCCGAAGGGCATTGTGTTGAAGCAGAATGGTCCGTATGGAGTGATGAATGCCGTTGCGGCTTGATCTGCTTCCGCCATCTTGATTTGATGATAGCCAGAGTATGCGTCCAGGAAGCACAACGAGTCGTGTCCTGCTGTGGCATTGATGATTTGATCGATGCGGGGGAGGGGGAAAGGATCCTTTGGGCAAGCCTTATTGAGGTCTTTGAAGTCGACACAGAGGCGCCAGGATTTATCCTTCTTTGGTACCATCACCAAATTCGCTAGCCAGTCCGGATGTTTGATGTATCTGATGAATCCGGCTTCCAATAACTTGGCTAGCTCTTCTTCCATTGCCTGTCTTTTGGGCTTGGAAAATCATCGAAGAGCCTGTTTGACTGGCTTAAATCCTTTTAGGATGTTTAGGCTGTGTTCTGCCAACCTGCGAGGGATTCCGGGCATGTCCGAAGGATGCCAGGCGAAGACGTCCCAATTTTCCCGAAGGAATTCGCGCAGTGCGGCGTCAACTTCGGGGTTCAACTATGCCCCGATGGAGGCCGTCTTTGTTGGGTCCGTTGGGTGGACCTGATATTTAATTATCTCATCTGCTGGTTTGAAGGAGGTGGACTTGGATCTTTTATCAAGTATCACATCATCCCTGTTTACCATAGAGCGCAGCGCGGTGAGTTCCTCTGCCGCTAAGGCTTTGGATAGTGCTTCGAGGGCTAGTGCGGCTGTCTTGTTTTCGGCGCGGAGTGCTGTGTCCGGATCACTGACGAGAGTGATTATTCAGCTGGGCCCAGGCATTTTGAGCTTCATGTACCCGTAATGAGGTATTGCTTGAAAAATTGTGAATGCCTCTAGTCCTAATATGGCGTGATAGCCGCTGCTGAACGGGGCCACCTGGAACGTGACTTCTTCGGATCTGTAATTGTCCGGGGAGCTGAACACCACATCGAGTGTGATTTTTCCAGTGCAGCGCGCTTCCCGGCTAGGGATTATTCCTCTGAAGGTTGTGCTGCTTCGCTCAATACGGCTCCAATCGATTTCCATTTTCCGCAGGGTTTCCTCATAAATGAGGTTTAGTCCGCTGCCGCCGTCCATGAGGACTTTTGTCGGTCAAGCCGCCCACTATGGGACTAAGTACCAAGGTCGGTTGGGGCTCTGTAGTTCGAGATGTGGGCTCGTTCTTTGGCGCCAAGGTAATAGCTGTGTCGCCCATGGATTTGCTGTTACTACTTGGTAGACTTCGCGAAGTTCGCGGATTGTTCGTTGCGCATATTATTTGATGCGAAAGTCTCAAAGACTGTTGATACCGTGGCTGGTATTGTTGGAGTGGTTTCCCGGAGCTAGAAGCTCTTCGCCACTTTTGGCCACCTGCCGTAATATCCAACATGCTCGGAGGCTATGTGTTGGGATAGCTCCCTCTGTACTATGAAGTTTACAGGGTCCGTTGAGCCATCCCTCCAGTACGGTTCCGTTTCCCTTGCTGGGTTTTTGCTTCTTTGTTTTTGCATCTGGGGCCTGATTGTGAGGCGCCCTTTTACCGCGGACTGGGTTTGGGGCCGGCTTATCCCAAAATTGATTTTCAGTTTTCCAGAAACTCTCCATTGCGCAGTACTTTCGCGCTATGGACGCCAGGTCGGTAAAGCGCGTAATCTTGCGACGATCAATGGCGTTCAGTATTCCCTTGTCCGTGCAGTTATTGCAGAAGATCGAAATTGCGTTTTCCTCTCGGCAGTCCTTTATCCTGTCCATGACCAGGAGGAATCTGGCCCAGTAATGATGTACTGTTTCTGAAGGCTCTTGCCGAATTAGAGATAGGTCGCATATGTCTGGGCGGGTGGGTGGAATAAAATCCGGATCCCTGCCCATCTTTGGGCTCAAAGGCCGAGGGACTTCCGAATTCGGAAGCTTGATTTGCTGGAGACAGTCCAGCGAGTCCAGAGCGATGCATGATTTTAAGTTCAATGCTCGATCAGAGTCCTTCCCTCCGCGGGAATCCGGCATGGAGGGTTCGGGAATCCGGACACGGACTGTTTTCAACACTGGCAAAGAATTGCCGAGTTGTTCCTCCACCACCTCGACGTGGTGGGTAGCCTGGGGAGAGTTAATTTCTCTCAGATCGGTTTTAAGCCCGATCTGATTATAGTCCGTAGCGACTCGAGTAGGCGTCGCGATCCAAGAGTTCGTTAATGCATTTAAAGCTCAATTGGATCTAACTGTTCGGCAGCTTTAGGGCTGACACGAAGATTACTTCCGACGACTTGAGAAGTCATTGCCGAAGCGGCGGCCGGACAGGCAGTCATAAGAAAGCCACCAAGCCGGATTGTCTGACCGGCGGCCAAGGCCCCTCCGGCGAAAACACCGTCTTTGAAGACGGGTAAAGGCATCCGCTCTATCGGCGACGACACAGAGGAACTCTCAATGAAAGCACCAATGTCGGTGTCAAAACCGCGGATCTCGGTAGGGGGTCCCGAACTGTGCGCCTAGGCGGATGGTAACAGGAGATGAGGGACACAATGTTTTTACCTGTGTTCGTGCCCTCTCGATGGAGGTAATACCCACGCCCCGCTTGATTAATATTGATGATATTGGTAGTACAAGAGTAGATCTACCACGAGATCAAGGAGGCTAAACCCTAGAAGCTAGCCTATGGTATGATTGTTGAGATGTAATGTTCATCCTACGGACTAAGGCCCTCCGGTTTATATAGACATCGGAGAGGCTAGGGTTACACAGAGTCGGTTACAATGGTAGGAGATCTACATATCCGTATCGCCAAGCTTGCCTTCCACGCCAAGGATAGTACCTTCCAGACACGAGCCGGAGTCTTCAATCTTCTATCTTCGTAGTCTAGGAGTCCGGCGGATATTGATAGTCCGGCTATCCGGACACCCCCTAGTCCAGGACTCCCTCACCCGCCTCTGATACGTTATATGCTATTTATACAGATAGTGCTGCTGCTGTGGAGAACCTTCGGGCCGAACTTGCTCTAGCTAAGGAGCAAGCCCGAAGGAGTGATGCGGCTGCCTCAAGGGAGGCCAAGGAGTTGAAAGCCGAAAAGGTGGCGCACTGCCTAAGCAGGGCGGAGGTGGCCGAATTGGCCGCGAAAGTAAAGGATGCTACCGACCGCAATGAGGCTCTTGAAAAGGAGCGGTTATCGGAGCGGAAGACTGAAGAAGGCCACCGCCGGTTAAGGATGCCCGCTCGCAATGCGAAGCTATGAAGGAGGAGCTGCGCTGCCGTAGAAATCGCGGCCGGCAAGCCTTTTCGATCGCGCCGGTTTATGGATGCTAAGTACGCCAATTTGAGCGGCCGTGGAGTTCGGAGGATCCGTATATGGATTTGGCTGCGAAAAGCGGCCGATGCCGCGGCACTTCCGAGCCGGGGATCACGAGACGGAAGAGTTATATTGGTCTCAATCCCACAGTCCGGATCGCCCTCTTCCGCTGACGGACAGGTTGGCCGAATGGGCCGAACTAAATAGACTGTCCGGACTGGCCATGATCGACATCGTGGCCCATGTCCGCCGTAGAGGTCCAAGGCGACGAGCTACTTCGGCCTACTGCAGCAATTCCTTGGGGCGGTGCCGCATACCAAGGAGATGAAACGGTCGGCCTGCATCGAGGGCGCGCGGATGGCTCTGGCCCGTGTGAAGGCGCAGTGTCCGGAGATGGACGCCACCGCTGTTGCTTCCTGTGGTTCGATGGAAACCGCTTCCGCCGAGCATTATTTCGGGAAGTTATGCGTGGCGCCAGGTAATAGAGTCGCAGTGCTCAAAAATGTAACGCTCAATTGAATGCATTAACTTGTAGATCAATGATTATAGTATGAATGCTTTTTATACTTGTGCTTCCAAGTAGTAAAACTTCTCCGCGCGCCGCTCGATACTTGTGTATAACCCGAAGATGCGCTCTTGACTTCAGCCCTCGCACAAGGTGCTGGGTGTTCGCAAAGTAGCGCTGCCACACTTAATCCGACGCCTCGGTCCCGTTATAAGGAGGTGGTAGCGAGCTTAACGAGGCAATCTGGACTATAATGCTTTATCTCTTTCACTTAGCCAATGGAGCTCGAGGGTGGGGCTACGATATAGCCTCGATGACACCGCACATCTCCGGATTCGGGTGCGATGTGCTGACCGAAACGGTCCTTCGTCAAAGCGGGAATTCTAAACATTCCGATAGTCGATCGAGTGGTCGACCAGACTCTCGCGCATCATGACGATCGGTTTTGGCTTTCATCGAGGTGCTCGCCAAATTAACCGGGGCACAATCGCAGAGTTCTCCGGTGCCGCGTTAGCCGATGATACGGAACGTAAGGCAGCAAAACACGTGAGCCGGGCAAACCCAACATTTGACCAAAGACATGATTTGGAGCTGATGCATATAATGCCTAACTCGAGACGCCAACACTCCGAAGGTGTTCGGACTTTATAATAATGGGCGAATTATGCCCTAAGCCCCTAGTGTCCGTGCGGGCATGATCTTCTCGACGCGCCGATGCCAAAGCGTCGAGCTCGCTTTGGCTATAGGAAGAAGCCAAGGAGAGTAACAACAAGAGACAGTGATAAAAAGGTTCACGCAGGTCTTAATCTAAAGAATCCTTGCAACGGGTCCCTCTCGCACGCTCATACCAGTGTCTCCGCTATGCCATTATCCTCGACGGGTAAGCACGTTGTTCATCTCAGAGAAAAGAGGAACGCTTAGTTTTAGAAACAGTTCGTGCAAAAAATATGCAAAAGAATAAATATAAATAATTAAAGCAAGGTTTATATGAAACCGCGGTCACCAGCGCGCAGCCCTTGTGAAAGGGTATGCGGCTAGGGAGCCCTAGCCCGCCGAGTCCGGATTCGTTTATCCGAGTCCGGGTCTTTAAGTGACCCTCGACTTTGAAATGGCGCCATGTGGACCGGGCATCTTGAGTGTAAGAGACGCGTAATGCGGTATGGCGTTGAAGCGACAAAAGCCTTCGTCCCAACAGGCTTGATATTCACTTTTAAATGGGACGATATGGAAAATTAATTTTTCGCGTCGAAAGTTGTTCGGCGATCCGAACACGACTTCTAGTAATATCGAGCCTGTGCACTTGGCGTAAGGGCCTGGCGTCACTCCTATGAAGGAAGTGCGGCTGTGTCGAATTTTGGTAGGGTCTATCCCCATCCAACGGATTGTGTTTGAATATAGCAGGTTTAAGTCACTGCCTCCGTCCATTAGGACGTTTGTGAATTGTAATCCGTCTATGATCGGATTCAATATCAGGGGAGTCCGTCCCGCGTTTCGAACGCTTCTGGAGTAGTCCAGGTGGTCGAAAGTGATTGGTTTTGATATCCAATCTCTATGGTTTGCTGGGTTGGACCGTGCGAAGCTCTTTTTAGAAAGTGCCGCACTGTTTTTCCGTGTCCTCACATGAAGTGAGTTTACTGCTTTGACCCCTTGTGGGAAAGTCTTTTGTTTTCCGGTGCCCTGCTGGCGGGGTTTATCTTCTTCGCTTGACGCGTCGAGCCCCTTGTGTTCGGCGTTTAATCGGCCGGACTGTTTGAAAACCCAACAATCCCTGTGGGTGTGATTTGCGGGCCTTCCGGGGGTACTGTGGATTTGACATATCCGACCCAGAATTTTATGTAGGTTAGACAGTTCGTCACTGTCATCCTTGAGGGGCTGAGTTTTATGATTGGGCCGCGAGCTTTTGAATCCGGCGTTAACTGCCGTGCTCTTTTGGCTTTTCTCTTTATTCCGCGCTGCTCCTTTCTGCGCCGTGATTTTCCGTTTCCATCTCTTATCTCGGATGTACTTGGGTCGCTAGTGTTGCTTCTTGCTAGCCAGCTATCCTCTCCCGCACAGAAGCGGGTCATGAGGCTTGTTAATGCGGTCATTGTCCTCGGTTTCTCTTGACCGAGGTGCCTGGCAAGCCATTCGTCTCGGACATTGTGCTTGAAAGCTGCTAAGGCTTCAGCGTCCGGACAATGACTATTTGGTTCTTTTGGTAAGAAACCTGTTCGAAATTTTCATACGACTCTCCGGCTGTTGAGTTATATGACTTAAATCATCTCAGATCCGGAGGACGGACGAGGTCCCTTGAAAATTTGCTCTAAACGCTTCGAGCTCTTCCCAACTTCCAACAAAGTTTTCGGGAGGCTTTTGAGCCAATGACGGGCTGGCCCTTTGAGCTTGAGGGTAGATATTTTATGGCGTGAGATCGCCTCCTCCGCCATATGTATATGCAGATATAATCTTCTATCCGCACTCTGTGGTCTGTTGTTCCATCGTGGGCCTCTATGTTTATGGGTTTAAACCCTGCTGGGAATTCATGATCCAAGACCTCGTCGGTGAAACATAGTGGGTGTCGGCGCCCAAGACTTGTATGTGCCGCTATCGTCGGACACTTGACGTGTTGCTTTGCTTCTTGGGGCTTTCTTTTTGGGTCCAGATGGACTGGCTGGGCCATTGACGGTGGGGATCTATGGCCTCCTCGTCAATTCGAAGCAGCTTACGCTTCGGGTAGCTCTTCGATTTGTGGCCATTGCCGTATTTATCTCCGATTTTGAGTACTTTGCTCCATCTTATTCGGAGCGTGTCTTCCGCTGTTTTGAGCTTCCACTTTTCCTTCTTCAGGCTTCTTGCTGTAGCGATGAGCCTGCACTTAAAAAGCTCTTGTTCGACGGGGTCCTCGGGCGCGACGAGTTCGTTGTCATTGAGGCTTGTTTCGTCTTCGGAGGGAGGTATATAGTTATGATCCTCAACCTTTTAAATGCGCCGCCCTTTCGTGAGGGCTTGCTTCGCATCCTCCTGCGCTGAGTCTTGCTTTGGGGGTTGTCTTCGCACTTTCGGGGTATTGTTGTTTCCAAAGGCGGAATCTATATTCTTGCTTTGTGGCGGATTTAGAGCGCGCCACGACGCCGGGCGTTTGGGCTGCTTCTTTAAAGAGTCCGCCTCCGCTGCTTCTTCGCCATCCCTTCTTTTGGGGTGTCCACTATGTATACGCTATATGACGAGGTGGCCTTCCAAAGCCCTATAGGCACTGGTTCTGTTCGCCTCCGGCATCGCCGTCCATAGCGTCGATGTCTTCGGAGTCGTAGTCTAGCATGTCGGTTAAGTCCTCGACAGTGGCTACAAAGTGGGTGGTGGGTGGGCTCTGAATTTCTTCATCGTCCGAACTCCAACCATCCTGGCCGCAGTCCGGCTAGGACTCTTCTAATAGCGAGAGATGCTTCAGTGAATTCAGGATATCGCCAAAAGGCGATTGCTGGAAGATGTCCGCGGCGGTGAATTCCATAACCGGCGCCCAATCCGGATTAATTGGTAGGGGCGCGGGAGGCTCGGAGTCCGGCGCCTCGGGATCATGAGTTTCGCAGGGGACAAGATTGGTATTCGGCTCCATCGCCGTGGATGTTGAAGCCCCCAGGGCGGCGTCTATCCACCGGTCCTCGATATGGGCAATCGGCCCCGGGCTAGTGGCCGAAGCGGATCCGAGTGGGGCCACCAAAGCACTGTCCGGCGGCAGAGCTAGATCATGCCCATCGTCACAGTGCGGCGCGCTTGGCTGTGGCTCGAGTCCGTCGAAGATCGAGTCTCCACGGTCATCGGCCGTGAAGTTTAAGCTTCCGAATCTGACCTGACGGCCAGGGGCGTAGCTTTCGATCTGCTCCAGATGGCAAAGAGAATTGGCCCGCATTGCAAAGCTGCCTGATACGAAGATCTGTCCGGGGAGAAAAGTCTCACCCTGGACAGCGTTGATGGTTGAAGATGCCATCGAGCCTATTGGTGACGACACAGAGGAACTCTCAATGAAAGCACCAATGTCGGTGTCAAAACCGGCGGATCTCGGGTAGGGGGTCCCGAACTATGCGTCTAGGCGGATGGTAACAAGAGACGAGGGACACGATGTTTTTACCTGTGTTCGGCCCTCTCGATGGAGGTAAAACCCTCACGCCCCGCTTGATTAATATTGATGATATGGGTAGTACAAGAGTAGATCTACCACAAGATCAAGGAGGCTAAACCCTAGAAGCTAGCCTATGGTATGATTGTTGAGATGTATGTTCGTCCTACGGACTAAGGCCCTCCGGTTTATATAGACACCGGAGAGGCTAGGGTTACACAGAGTCGGTTACAATGGTAGGAGATCTACATATCCGTATTGCCAAGCTTGCCTTCCACGCCAAGGAAAGTACCTTCCGGACACGAGCCGGAGTCTTCAATCTTCTATCTTCATAGTATGGGAGTCCGGCGGATATTGATAGTCCGGCTATCCGGACACCCCCTAGTCCAGGACTCCCTCAGTGCCCTCAAAGGGTATTCTGCAAACCTCGCAAAATTCAGCTAATGTCATCTCTTTAACAACGTCATATAAATGAAACTCTACTGTTGGAGGTGATTTCTTAGGGAAAAAGTAGAAGTTTTGCACAAAAGTATTTGTGAGTAAGAGATACTGATGACGTTGGTCGCGGAGGAAGTCGGTGAGGCCGGCGTTCTCAATCAATCAATAGAAATCTTCATAAATCCTGGCTCTCCTCAAGAAGTCATCGGAAGGCCATTCACACGGCCGGACCTCCATGGTGCGAGGCAAATTAAATTTGGGCTTCTACTCTTCTTCCTTTTGTTTTTCCTTAGAGCTTCGGCTCGACGAGCCCCTCAAAAGTGTCTTTATTATTTATGCAACAATCTGAAATTTTTAGTAACTTCAAACAAAAGTGAACCAACTTCAATAAAACTGATAGCAACTACTCATACAAGTGCCTAGAGCCTATATAAAGCATTGGAACTACTTGGAACCATATAAATTTGACATGCAAGCTCAAGAACATGGTCACCTATGCAGCACAAATTTGCAATGAATAAAGCACTAGAACAAAAACTAATTGGACGAATGAAGGAGTAACATACCAAGGAACAATCTCCCCAAGCAGTTTTGCGAGAGGTGATTTGAGCAAGGAGATCAAAAATCACAGCAACGTGGGATGGAACTCGTGCTTGAGTTAGTTTTTCGTGTTTGTGTGAAGCAGAGGAAGAAGATGGGTGCAGGGATAAGTGGAGGAGGGCCACCGTGGGCCCACGAGGCAGGGGCGCGCCCAGGGGGGTAGGGCGCGCCCTCCACCCTCATGGCCAGGTGGTAGCTCCCCCCGCGGTAATTTTTGCACCGTAAATCCTCAAATATTCCTGAAAAAATCATATTAAATTGGCATGGCATTCTGAGGACTTTTATTTCTGGGATATTTTTATATTGCACGGATAAGTCAGGGGACAAACAGAAAAATACTATTTTACTTTATTTCTACTAAATAACAGAAAATATAAAGAGGGTACATAAGGTTGTGCTTCTAGTTTCATCCATCTCGTGATCATCAAAATGAACCCACTAACACGGTTGATCAAGTCTTGTTAACAAACTCATTCCGAATAATCACGGAACCGGAGAAATTTCGAATAACACTAAGTTACCTCAACGGGGATATGAAAATCCCCAACAATAAGAATATCATACTTTTTCTTGACAATAAGGAGAGGAAATTCAAAACCTCCAAATATAATCGATGGAATTTTTCCAATAGAGTTGATACTATAAACTTGACGTTGTTTTCTCGGAAAGTGTACCGTGTGCTCATTGCCATTAACATGAAAAGTGACATTGCCTTTGTTGCAATCAATAACAGCCCCTGCAGTATTAAGGAAAGGTCTTCCAAGAATAATAGACATACTATCATCCTTGGAAATATCAAGAATAATAGAGTCCGTTAAAATAGTAACGTTCGCAACTACAACAGGCACATCCTCACAAATACCGACAGGTATAGCAGTTGATTTATCAGCCATTTGCAAAGATATTTCAGTAGGTGTCAACTTATTCAAGTCAAGTCTACGATATAAAGAGAGAGGCATAACACTGACACCGGCTCCAAGATCACATAAAGGAGTTCTAACATAATTTCTCTTAATGGAGCATGGTATAGTAGGTACTCCTGGATCTCCAAGTTTCTTTGGTATTCCACCCTTAAAAGTATAATTAGCAAGCATGGTGGAAATTTCAGCTTCCGGTATCTTTCTTTTATTAGTAATGATATCCTTCATATACTTAGCATAAGGATTTGTTTTGAGCACATTAGTTAATCGCATACGCAAAAAGATGGATCTAATCATTTCACCAAAGCGCTCGAAATCCTCATCATCCTTTTTCTTGGATGGTTTCGGAGGAAAAGGCATGGGTTTCTGAACCCATGGTTCCCTTTCTTTACCATGTTTCCAGCAACGAAGTCTCTTTTATCATAACGTTGATTCTTTGATTGTGGGTTATCAAGATCAACAGCAGGTTCAACTTCTACATCATTATCATTACTAGGTTGAGCATCAACATGAACATTATCATTAACATTATCACTAGGTTCCTGTTCGTCACCTGATTGTGTTTCAGCATCATAAATAGAGATATCATTTGGATTCTCAGGTGGTTCAGCAATAGGTTCACTAGAAGTTTGCAAAGTCCTATCATTTTTCTTTTTCTTCCTTTTAGAAGAACTAGGTACATCAATATTATTTCTCTGAGAATCTTGCTCGATTCTCTTAGGGTGGCCTTCAGGATACAAAGGTTCCTGAGTCATTCTACCAGTTCTAGTAGCCACTCTAACAGATAATCATTTTCTTACTATTCATTTCATCAAGCACTTCTTTCTGAGCTTTAAGTACTTGTTCTACTTGAGTGGTAACCATAGAAGCATGTTTGCTAACAAGTTTAAGTTCACCTCTAATATCAGCCATAAAATCATCCAAGCGTTTAATCATAAAGGTATTCTGTTTTGATTGTCTACCAAAATAAGCATTAAAGTCATCTTGCTTAAACATAAAGTCATCAAACTCATCCAAGCACTGACTAGCAATTTTAGTAGGAGGGACTTCAACTTTATCATATCTATAGAGAGAATTTACCTTTACTACCTGTCTCAGGATATCGGGAGGTTCAGTGAGTAAGTAATTGAGGTCATATACTTCTTCAACAGGCGGTAAATTAAGACCATGTATTTCTTCAATAGGAGGTAAATTCTTAACATCTTCAGCTTTAATACCTTTTTCTTTCATAGATTTCTTTGCCTCTTGCATATCTTCGGGACTGAGAAATAGAACACCTCTCTTCTTCGGAGTTGGTTTAGGAATAGGCTCAGTAATTAGCTCTGGAACTGGCTCGGGAGGTGGCTCAGGAGGTGCCCAATTATTTTCATTTGTCAACATATTATTCAATAGAATTTCAGCTTCATCTGGTGTTCTTTCCCTGAAAAGAGAACCAGCACAACTATCGAGGTAATCTCTGGAAGCATCAGTTAGTCCATTATAAAAGATATCAAGTATTTAAGGTTTCTTAAGAGGATGATCAGGCAAAGCATTAAGTAACTTGAGAAGCCTCCCCCAAGCTTGTGGGAGACTCTCTTCTTCAATTTGCACAAAGTTGTATATTTCCCTCAAAGCAGCTTGTTTCTTATGAGCAGGGAAATATTTAGCAGAGAAGTAATAAATCATATCCTGGGGACTTTGCTCACAACCAGGATCAAGAGAATTAAACTATATCTTAGCATCACCCTTTAATGAGAACGGAAATATTTTGAGTAAATAAAGGTAGCGCGATCTCTCATTATTAGTAAATAGGGCAGCTATATCATTTAACTTAGTAAGATGTGCCACAACAGTTTCAGATTCATAGCCATAAAAATGATCAGATTCAACCAAAGTAATTATATCTTGATCAAAGGAAAAATCATAATAATCCTTATCGACAAAACAAATACGTGAAGTCGCAAAAGCAGGGTTGGGTCTCATTCTATCTCTAAAAGATTCTTTACTCCATTTAACTAGCAACCTCTTAAGTTCATATCTATCCTGGCAAGCAAAAATACCTGCAGAAGATTCAGCATCAAAAAGATAACCCTCGGGAATAGAAGGCATATTCTCATCATCACTATCATCATCTTATTCAGGTTCAATAATTTCTCTTTCTCTAGACCTAGCAATTTGCTCATCAAGAAATTTACCAAGGGGCACAGTAGGTTTAGGTGTCGCTAGCTTACTCATAACAGAAGGAGAATCTAGTGCAAGGCTAGATGGCAGTTCCTTACCTCCCCTCGTAGTTGAGGGCAAAATAGTAGTTCGATCGTCTTTCAAGTTCTTCATAGTGTCCAGCAGATATAAATCCCAAGTGACTCAAAGAATAGAGCTATGCTCCCCGGCAACGGCGCCAGAAAAAGGTCTTGATAACCCACAAGTATAGGGGATCGCAACAGTTTTCGAGGGTAGAGTATTCAACCCAAATTTATTGATTCGACAGAACTGAGTTGTCAATTAAACTACACCTGGAAACTTAGTATCTGCAGCAAAGTGTTTAGTAGCAAAGTAATATGATAGTGGTGGTAACGGTAACAAAAGTAAAGACAGCAAAAGTAATGTTTTTGGTATTTTGTAGTAATTGTAACAGTAGCAACGGAAAAGTAAATAAGCGAGAAGCAGTATATGGAAAACTCGTAGGCACCGGATTAGTGATGGATAATTGTGCCGGACGCGGTTCGTCATGTAACAGTCATAACATAGGGTGACACAGAACTAGCTCCAATTCATCAATGTAATGTAGGCATGTATTCCTTATATAGTCATACGTGCTTATGGAAAAGAACTTGCATGACATCTTTTGTCATACCCTCCCGTTGCAGCGGGGTCCTATTGGAAACTAAGGGATATTAAGGCCTCCTTTTAATAGAGAACCGGAACAAAGCATTAGCACATAGTGAATACATGAACTCCTCAAACTATGGTCATCACCGGGAGTGGTCCCGATTATTGTCACTTCGGGGTTGCTGGATCATAACACATAGTAGGTGACTATAGACTTGCAAGATACGATCAAGAACACACATATATTCATGAAAACATAATAGGTTCGGATCTGAAATCATGGCACTCGGGCCCTAGTGACAAGCATTAAGCATAGCAAAGTCATAGCAACATCAATCTCAGAACATAGTGGATACTAGGGATCAAACCCTAACAAAACTAACTCGATTACATGATAAATCTCATCAAACCCATCACCGTCCAGCAAGCCTACGATGGAATTACACACGCACGGCGGTGAGCATCATGAAATTGGTGATGGAGGATGGTTGATGATGACGACGGCCGACGAATCCCCCTCTCCGGAGCCCCGAACGGACTCCAGATCAGCCCTCCCGAGAGAGATTAGGGCTTGGTGGCGGCTCCGTATCATAAAACGCGATGATCTCTTCTCTCTGATTTGTTTTCTCCCCGAAAGCCAATATATGGAGTTGGAGTTGGCGCGGAGGGCCACCAGGGGGCCCACGAGGTAGGGGCGCACCCAGGGGGGCGCGCCCCCACCCTCGTGAGCAGGGTGTGGGGCCCCTGGTCTTCATCTTTGGCGAGGATTTTTTATTGTTTTTTCTAAGGTGTTCCATGGAGTTTCAGATCATTCCGAGAACTTTTATTTTCTGCACTAAAACAACACCATGGCAATTCTGCTGAAAACAGCGTTAGTCCGGGTTAGTTCCATTCAAATCATACAAGTTAGAGTCCAAAACAACGGCAAAAGTGTTTGGAAAGTAGATACGACGAAGACGTATCAGGGTGCGGGTATCTTTTTGCAAAATTGTCATAGTTTGCGTTCTATCCGTCAGATATAGATCGGACGGTCTATATTGCAGGATGTCAGGCACAACATCATCACCCAATCGGTTGTTTTATAGGATACCAAGATGCCCGTGCGTTGCATGGAACATCAAGATGCATTTTTTGACAAAACACTTGTTGTGATTAACCCATGCAAGAGTAATCCCATGTGTAAAAACTAATGATATCTCAAGAATTTTATCGGAAAAATGGTATCTCGAGAATTTCATTGAAAAAATAATATCTCGAGAAAGATGAGAGATAAGGTGAGAAGGAGTGGGGCGTGGTGGTGACTAGTGGTCGGACTAGGCGAAGGCATGGGGATGGACGGCGCCGGCAGCGGCCACCATGCTAGATTGTTCCAGAGACTTATCTGTAAATGTGGAGAGAGGTGCACGTTTTTTTGGTAAATTTTTCATGGTTTGCTTTCTATCCGTCAGATGTAGATCGGACGGTCTATATTACAAGATGGCAAGCACACCATCATCACCAACTCGGTTTTTTATAAGAGTAGTTTTTATAAGAGTAGATATTAGGTCATATGTTTGAACCCATCCAAAGTTTTCTCACTACCGTGGTGTTCAACATATACATATGAATTTGTATTAAAAAAGTAGCATGGATACCGTGAAATGCAAAATCCATGTTAGAATTGGAGATCGCTATGTGACACACACTTAATTAAAATAACTAATTCTGTGACACACACTCTAATCCATGTTAGTGTGGATACCGTGGATACCGTTTTGATTTTTTTTCAAATAACTCCTCATTAATTAATTTATAGTATCTCGTTTCAAATAACTAATTATTTGCAAGGAAAACACGGGCATGGTAATACATACATATTCGTTTGCAAATGAAAGAAGATTCATTTGCATTCTCAAATGTAGGCGCACCAAGCAGACCAGGGGCGTGTCATGGTGGTCGCGTGTGTCGTACGGACGCTTAGCACCCAGCCACCCACCCCCTCCCTCCCTCCCCCCACAAACAAAACAACGACAAAATAAGTTCGCGCTTCCTCGTTTCGGATTGAAATATCTGGCGGCCCCATGAAAAATCTCCCTTCTCCACCGTCCCCTTCCGCCCCCAGATTGCTCAAATCCCTAATTCGCCGCTAACCCAAGCAAAGTTCGAATCGCCCCTCGTCTCGTCTCTTTCCCCACCTCTGTGCCGGACGACGACGAAGATGACGGTCGCGCTTCACCACCGCACCGGAGCTACCTCATCTACACCTCGTCCACCGCACCGGGTGGTCCACCGAAAACGTCAGCCGCCGTAACCGATGTGCCTCACAGA
This sequence comes from Aegilops speltoides, assembly GCA_021437245.1. NCBI lineage: Eukaryota > Viridiplantae > Streptophyta > Magnoliopsida > Poales > Poaceae > Aegilops > Aegilops speltoides. Next base: position 432,186,072 of record CM038147.1, on the reverse strand, counting down.
CATCAACTTCCACCGCATCAGGTGCGCTTCACCGACACCGTCTCCTAACTCACTGGGGCTACTTCACTGAGCACATCATCGCACCTCCGCCCCCCGAGGTCGTTGGGGCTTCACCAATGGTCTCGCCCACCGCACCGTAGCGCTCCGCTGCCAATTAAGATCTGCATCCGTGCGCGGCCAGCAAACGCCAGCGTATCAACCTCAACGGCTCTGAAGTGACCCGCACTCTAGCTAGGCGAGCATGCCCAAACGCTGGCCTGAACTAGGTATCCACACATCACTCCCTTGTGCACTGTTCTGATGATGTTTGGATATCCTTTCACTGCTCTCTTAGCTTACACACCTATGCAACTCTGACTTTAACTCTTATTTCTTCTGGAGATATCATTTGAAACAAGCAAAACCATTTTTTAGCGAAGCATGATGGCGCTACAGTTTCTGGTACACATCCTGCACACCTGTATAACCTTGTTAGTATCTGTCCTCCGGTACAACAACAAGGTTGATTCCTCTTATTTGATCAACCATTTGTTTCAAAATGCAAAGAGGGATACAAGGAGCACAAGGCCTGCACATCCAAGCAAGTGGTAACATGGACTTGTACATGGAACATCCCAAGCACAAGCAGAGCTGCAGTGAGCCTATACAACGAGCTAGTGTAAGTCCCTGCATTTCATGTAATTCGTACTGGCCTGCGTGTATGATTTTTGTAAAGTGGTGGATCCACAAATTCAAGTTAGTAGGGGCGAACATTTAACTTAAAAAATACAAAGGCACTTGCACTCCGGAAATCAACATAACTTGAGAAATGTGAAGCTACATGCACTTTGAAAACCAACTAATGATCCAAAATAGTTCAGATTATAAAACACTAAATGATGTAAGCACCAAAAACACAAAATGCAACATTGTCATGATACGGGGACTTTCAGGTAAATGGCCTCGACGTTTCCTCAAGCCATGAAAATGTACTATAATTTGCTTCTCATCAATGCCTGCAAATCTCTATGTCTCTCTCAACATAGCAGATCATCATTAGACACTAAATCCTTCAACGGAAGCTTGCAAAATGCTTGCATTAGATCCCTCATTAGACACTATATGTTCATCACCAGGAGCATGTAAAATGTTTGCATCAAATCTTTCATTAGCAGTTTGTTCACTAGACACTTCAGGCTCAAGAACTACATGAGCTTGTATGTTTGCACAAGAAACTTGATTAGATACATCAGATTCAGTCAGTTCAAATTGATTGGGGGAGTTATAAAATAAGCAGAAATTGGTTTCATTTTCTCATAGATTCCCTACATACCAGCAGTATTACAACACCGTCAGGTTTAACTATTGTCCAAAAATTGAACAGTTGAATTAGATATAATCAGGGATGTGATGTACCTACTCGTTGCGCATGCTGCTCTTGCAAGCTACGACTGTCCGTTTGCGCAAGCTCGATGCCATGCCTGTGCTGCCGCTGCTTCCTCCCACGTAGGCTACACCCAGGGTTGGATCTTCATATTCTTGTCCTTACATTCGCTTGAAGCCCGGCGACCGCCCTCCAATGAGGGCACGAGGAAGTATTGTGTCGGTCTGTCCAGCGGCGGCGGTTGGGAGCGAACCAAACTGGAGGCTGGAGCGAACGAATTGGGATTTTTCCTGCTGTCGATCGATATGGGAGGCGCTTGTTTGGGCCGCGAGCCTGCTATAGGGTCTGCCTTGCACTTACGTTATTGGCCCATCCAAATTGAAACATTTTTCTTCATTTTTTACATTGCCTGCTCGTGCGTTGGGACGAACAAACTAGCCTGGGCCAACCTGGACGACTCAACTAGGTGCACACTTTCTAGCCACCCGAGGCGGCCGCCCATACCAGCCCCTATGGTGGCGTTGCCCCTTTTTGCATGTATGATTCGGGTAGTGGAAAATATTCTAGTGGTGCTTTTGATTTACCCACAGAATGATTGAATTGCTTCTTTCTATGAACTGAGTCGCCAAGAATGTGAAGGATGTCAGTCTTTTCATCCTATTATAGATTTCTTAGATCTCGATATGTCAAATGTAATCACGTGAAATATACAGTAAACGCCAGTGTGATGTGTGTGGCTACAACTAGTCTGACTACACGTCCTCATATAACATATCAAGGACGCACCATCTTACCAGATTAACCATTCGACTTCCCAATGCAGTATGGGAAAAAGAAGTAGTATGACTGTGTATCCAAGCAATTGATGCCATGGACTCCTTCATAGAACCTTGTAAGTGCAAAAGAATTTGCAATGTGCCTGTAAAAAGAGCTAGCGTAAGTTCAGTTACTTGCTTCTCGGAATTTTAGGTTGCCATTTATTGCAAAATTGTTCAATTACGTTGCTTGGCTTAATTTAGTGTGCTACTGATTACATAATGCCATAGCCTGTTAATCCTATTATAGACTGCACCTATCTATGTGTTTGATACTTACTGTTATGAATTACCTGTTTGCCTGAACTTAAATAGCTACTTAAGCATGTAAATAGCTGGTCATATGTACTTCTAGGGTGCACCAGAATTCACGTGTAATTTATGTTCTGATACCCTGTTTGTTTAAATGGTTTACTGTTATCACTTGTTGCACTAGTAATGTTTGCATGTTCATAGATAGACAACTATCAGGTTTATATGAGGGACACCATCTTTTTAACTTACATATGTGTTGGAATAATTTTTCTTACGTCAAAGAAATTTACAGATGTCTGTGTTGCTGGTAAACGGTACCGACTTGTTACTTTAATCATAGTTCAAAAAAGCGCTAGGCATAAATTGTGCATTTTGCCACCGCCTTGCGCTTTAATCATAGTTTTGGAAATCATGCTACTAGATCATGATGAACCTACGAACTATGAAGAAGCGATGGTGAGCCCAGATTCCGCAAAGTGGCTTGAGGCCATGAAATCTGAGATGGGATCCATGTATGAAAACAAAGTATGGACTTTGGTTGACTTGCCCGAGGGTCGGCAAGCAATAGAAAACAAGTGGATCTTCAAGAAGAAGACTGACGCTGACGGTAATGTTACTGTCTACAAAGCTCGACTTGTCGCAAAGGGTTTTCGACAAGTTCAAGGGATTGACTACGATGAGACCTTCTCACCCGTAGCGATGCTTAAGTCTGTCCGAATCATGTTAGCAATTGCCGCATTTTATGATTATGAAATTTGGCAAATGGATGTAAAGACTGCATTCTGAATGGATTTACGGAAGAAGAGTTGTATATGATGCAACCGAAGGTTTTATCGATCCAAAGGAGCTAACAAAGTATGCAAGCTCCAAATGATCCATTTATGGACTGGTGCAAGCATCTCGAGTTGGAATAAACGCTTTGATAGTGTGATCAAAGCATTTGGGTTCATATGAGACTTTTGGAGAAGCCTGTATTTACAAGAAAGTGAGTGGGAGCTCAGAGCATTTCGATATTATATGTAGATGACATATTGCTGATCGGAAATGATATAGAATTCTGGATAGCATAAAGGGATACTTGAATAAGAGTTTTTCAATGAAAGACCTCGGTGAAGCTGCTTACATATTGGGCATCAAGATCTATAGAGATAGATCAAGACGCTTAATTGGACTTTCACAAAGCACATACCTTGACAAAATTTTGAAGAAGTTCAAAATAGATCAAGCAAAGAAAGGGTTCTTGCCTGTGTTACAAGGTGTGAAGTTGAGTAAGACTCAATGCCCGACCACTGCAGAAGATAGAGAGAAAATGAAAGATGTTCCCTATGCTTCAGCCATAGGCTCTATCATGTATGCAATGCTGTGTACTGACCTGATGTGTGCCTTGCTATAAGCTTAGCAGGAGGTACCAAAGTAATCCAGAGTGGATCATCGGACAGCGGTCAAGAACATCCTAAAATACCGAAAAGGACTAAGGATATGTTTCTCGATATGGAGGTGACAAAGAGCTCATCGTGAACGGTTACGTTGATGCAAGCTTTGACATTGATCCGGACGATTCTAAATCGCAGACCGGATACGTATTTACACTAAACGGAGGAGCTGTCGGTTGGTGCGTTCTAAACAAAGCGTCAGAAGGGATCTACATGTGAAGCGGAGTACATAGCAGCTTCGAAGCAGCTAATGAAGGAGTCTGGATGAAGGAGTTCATATCCGATCTAGGTGTCATACCTAGTGCATCGGGTCCAATGAAAATCTTCGTGACAATCTCGAGCAATTGCCTTAGCAAAGGAATCCAGATTTCACAAGAGGACCAAGCACATCAAAAGACGCTTCAATTCCATCCGGATTTAGTCCGTGGGAGACATAGAGATTTGCAAGATACATACGGATCTGAATGTAGCGCATCCGTTGACTAAGCCTCTTCCACGAGCAAAACATGATCAGCACCAAGACTCCATGGGTGTTAGAATCATTACTATGTAATCTAGATTATTGACTCTAGTGCAAGTGGGAGATCAAGGAAATATGCCCTAGAGGCAATAATAAAGTTATTATTTATTTCCTTATTTCATGATAAATGTTTATCATTCATGCTAGAATTGTATTATCCGGAAACATGATACATGTGTGAATGCATAGACAAACAATATGTCACTAGTATGCCTCTCTTGGACTAGCTTGTTAATCAAAGATGGTTATGTTTCCTAACCATGAACAAAGAGTTGTTATTTGATTAACAAGGTCACATCATTAGTAGAATGATCTGATTGACATGACCCATTCCATTAGCTTAGCACACGATCGCTTAGTATGTTGCTACCGCTTTTATCCATGACTTATACATGTTCCTCGTAACTATGAGATTATGCAACTCCGCTTACGGAGGAACACTTTGGTGCTACCAAACGTCACAACGAATCGGGTGATTATAAAGGAGTACTACAGGTGTCTCCAAAGGCGGATGTTGGGTTGGCGATTTCGAGATTAGGTTTTATTACTCCGATTGTCGGAGAGGTATCTCTGGGCCCTCTCGGTAATACACATCACTGAAGCCTTGCAAGCATTACAACTAATGAGTTAGCTGTGAGATGATGTATTACGGAACGAGTAAAGAGACTTGCCGGTAATGAGATTGAACTAGGTATTGGATACCGACGATCGAATCTCGGGTAAGTAACATACCGATGACAAAGGGAACAACGTATGTTGTTATGCGGTCTGACCGATAAAGATCTTCGTAGAATATGTAGGAGCCAATATGGGCATCCAGGTCCCGCTGTTGGTTATTGACCGGAGACGTGTCTCGATCATGTCTACATTGTTCTCGAACCGTAGGGTCCGCACGCTTAAGGTTTCGATGACAGTTATATTATGAGTTTATGTATTTTGATGTACCGAAGAAGTTCGGAGTCCCGGATGTGATCACGGACATGACGAGGTGTCTCGAAATGGTCGAGACATAAAGATTGATATATTGGAAGCCTATATTTGAGTTCGAATGGTTCCGGTGAAATCGATTTTACTGAAAACCGGGGTTACGGAACCCTCCCGGAGGCTATTGGGCCTTAGTGGGCCTCGAGGGAGAAGAGGAGGGGCCGGCCAGGGCAGGCCGCGCACCCCCCCCTAGTCCGAATAGGACAAGGAGGGGGCGCCCTTCCTTCTTCCCCCTCCCCCAATCCTACTCCAACTAGGAAGGGGAGTCCTACTCCCGGTGGGAGTAGGACTCCTCCAGGCGCGCCTCCTCTAGGCCGGCCGCACCCCCCTTGCTCCTTTATATACGGGGGCAGGGGGGCACCCTAGAACACACAAGTTTGATCTACGGATCGTTCCTTAGCCGTGTCGGTGCCCCTTCCACCATATTCCACCTCGGTCATATCGTCGCAAGCTTAGGCGAAGCTCTGCTACCGATAGAACATCAAGATCGTCCCACGCCGTCGTCGACGGAACTCTCCCTCGACACTCGGCTGGATCGAGTACGAGGGACGCCATCGAGCTGTCGTGTGTCAAGAACTGGGGCGCCGGAGTAACGGCGTCGGGATCGGTCGGATCGCGAGGAGAACGTACGACTACTTCCTCTACGTTGTGATCGCTTCCGCTTCGGTCTACGAGGGTACGTAGACAACACTCTCCCATCTTGTTGCTATACATCACCATGATCTTGCGTGTGTGTAGGAAATTTTTTGAAATTACTACGTTCCCCAAACTAGAGCCTAGGTGTCCTTAAGCGCTCTCTTAGGCGCACCTTTTTAAACTATGACTTTAATACGTTGCCAAGAACTTGTTAGTTTTACCAGTTCATGTGTAATTAAATACGTTGCCAAAACTGTTTAGTTTTACTAGTTTGATGTTAGTTTCTTATAGCTCTTGCAAAACTTTATTTATTGATTGCTAACATTCAAGTTTGCAGGATCCAACTGAAACTTCATTGCCACAATAGGTATGTTTTCAGAAACTTCCTTATTTACCCGGTTTGCTGCTGTAACTTGTTGTTGTAATCATCTTACCAACTTCAAGTTTTCAGGATCCAATTGGAAGTCCAATTGCACAGCAGGTACATTGTCAAAAATATATTTGTGTAACAGGTTTGCTGCTGTAACTTGTTGCTCTAATCAAGTTACTGACTACTCAACTTTTCAGGATCCAAGAAAAACTCCAATGCCACAACAAGTTCCTTTTGCAAAACTTGTTTGTTTAACTGCTTTCCTGCGGCACCAGGTTGCTCTAATCATGTTACTGGCTACTCAAATTTTCAGGATCCAAGAGAAAATCCAATTCCACAACAGGTACCTTTTGAAAAACTTGTTTGTTTAACTGCTTTGCTGCTACAACAACCGGTTACAATGATGTTAATAACTACTTTTCAGCATCCAATTGAAACTCTTTAATTCCTTGTTTGTTTAACTGGTTTGCTGTTATAACTCCCAGTTGAGATGTTTTGCTAACTTCAACTTTCAGGAATCCAATCAGAACTTTAATGGCAAAACAGGTTAGCCCAAGATCAAAGAGCAAGGTCCCCATGGACGTTGTATCATCCCACAGCAGTGTGATACGTCTCCAACGTAACTATAATTTTTGATTGTTCCATGCTATTATATTACTCCTTTTGGATGTCTATGGGCTTTATTTTACACATTTATATCATTTTTGGGACTAACCTACTAATCGGAGGCCCAACCCATATTGCTGTTTTTTTTTTCCTATTTTAGTATTTCGAAGAAAAGGAATATCAAACGGAGTCCAAATGGAATCAAACCTTCGGGAGCGTGATTTTTGGAACAAACATGATCTGGAGAGCTTGGAGTGCAAGTCAAGATGCTTACAAGGGCCCCATGAGATAGGGGGTCGCGCCCCCCTTGTAGGGCGCGCCCCCTGTCTCGTGGGCCCCTCGGGCGGCCACCGACGTACTTCTTCCTCCTATATATACCTACGTACCCCGAAAACATCCAGGAGCACCACGAAACACAATTTCCACTGCCATAACCTTCTGTATCCGCGAGATCCCATCTTGGAGCCTTCGCCGGCACTCTGTCGGGGGGGGGAATCAACCACGGAGGGCCTCTACATCAACATCCTTGCCCCTCCGATGAGTTGTGAGTAGTTTACCACAGGCCTACGGGTCCATAGTTATTAGCTAGGTGGCTTCTTCTCTCTTTTTGGATCTTAATACAATGTTCTCCCCCTCTCTTGTGGAGATCTATTCGATGTAAACTCTTTTTGCGGTGTGTTTGTTGAGATCCGATGAATTGTGGGTTTATGATCAAGTTTATCTGTGAATAATATTTGAATCTTCTCTGAATTCTTTTATGTATGATTGAGTTATCTTTGCAAGTCTCTTTGAATTATCAGTTTGGTTTGGCCTATTAGATTGATCTTTCTTGCCATGGGAGAAGTGCTTAGCTTTGGGTTCAATCTCGGTGTTCTTACCCAGTGATAGAAAGGGTTGCAAGACACGTATTGTATTGTTGCCATCAAGGATAACAAGATGGGGTTTATATCATATTGCATGTGTTTATCCCTCTACATCATGTCATCTTTGTTAATGCGTTACTCTGTTCTTATGAACTTAATACTCTAGATGCAGGCAGGAGTCGGTCGATGTGTGGAGTAATAGTAGTAGATGCAGGCAGGAGTCGGTCTACTTGTTATGGACGTGATGCCTATATACATGATCATGCCTAGATAATCTCATAATTATGCGCTTTTCTATCAATTGCTCGACAGTAATTTGTTCACCCACCGTAATACTTATGCTATCTTGAGAGAAGCCTCTAGTGAAACCTATGGCCGCCGGGTCTATCTCTTATCATATTTGCTTTCAATCTACTTTTATTTGCATCTATCTTATAAAAATACCAAAAATATATTTATCTTATCATACTATCTTTATTAGATCTCACTTTCGCAAGTGGCCGTGAAGGGATTGACAACCCCTTTATTGCGTTGGTTGTGAGTTGTCCGTTTGTTTGTGTAGGTGCGTGGGACTTTTGAGGAGCCTCCTACTGGATTGATACCTTGGTTCTCAAAACTGAGGGAAATACTTACGCTACACTTTGCTGCATCACCCTCTCCTCTTCGAGGAAAACCAACACAAGCTCAAGACATAGCACAGTGGCAGCGGCCCAATTGTGCATCATGGATTGCCAACTGCTGATGCTCTAGAGGCTAAACTAGTGGTAGAAAGAGATTCTACTTCTGCACTTAGAGATGAAGTTGACATGTCGAGGAAGCAAACAACACAATCACAAGAAGTAATCAAGACAACCATTAAATATTTGGTGGATTTCAAAACGAAGCAAGCTGAGACTGACCGCATTGTTAAGGTCCTGAAGGAAAAAAAGGAAATTAAATTTCCACTTGGTAAATAATAGGTGAAATGTTCTTTCCATCATTGAACAAGCTTTGTGTTGTTTGTTCATGTAATCGATCAAACCATTTGTTTTAGAGATCATGTAATAATTGTTTTTTTGTTTTTTGGTTTGTAATTTTATTTGAGCACAAGTCTGTATTAATTGATAAGACTCGGAGACATTTCATTTTGATTGCTATGCCAGACCTATAAATATGCCAATCGGGCTGAATGTGCATTCAACAATAATAGTAGTATAGATGGACCATAAGTGGCACGCATCGGAAAGGGCCAAGATGATGTACTAGCTTCGCTAGAAAAAGGATGCTCTTCTAGCAAAAAAAAATACAGCGGCCTGGCTTACGTATGTTAGTTGATATTATTGATCCATATCTATAAGTGTTTACATGTCTGTTAGTTTTGTACATTCTTGGTTGATTGACTCGTATTTGAATCTTGATACATCGCTTGTGTACATATCTAAATCAGAGTACACATTATGCTGCATGTGACATTTGAGTTGGACATAAAGTGTTCCAAATATTCGAATTCACCTTAAACTGGATTCTAGCTTCTGAATTCGAGTATCAGCATTTGTAAATCATATTCATATATGACAGTGGAATACATCTTTGTCGTGCTTTTGAAGATATATAAAAACACATAGAATGATTTATAAAGATTTGTATAGGAATACAAAATGGATTCGAATTTAGTTGCCGGGTAAACATGGATGCTTATTGTCCTAAAATTTGAAAAGAAGTGGCAAAATGTCCACTCCCACATCGGCTGCCCTAAGCCAAGTGTTTGGGAGATGGAAATTACTGTCTACCCCTTACACGGACAATCCATCGGCCCGATTTCCACTGCTCTCAATAGGGGTAGGTTAGTAACTTCAATTAGACGTGACACGACCACCTCTAAGCCCATTACGACACGGTGGGCGCCAAACATGGGGGGCAAAACACATTTGATTCTAGCTCATCCAAAAGACCTCTATTTCTCCCTCCATTTCCCCATTGATACATGGTGGGCGGCAAAACGAACTCGCCTCGGCCGAAATCGATGTAGGCAAATATTTTCAATAGGGGCAGGTTTGTAACTTCACTCAGACGTGACACAACCGCCCTACCTGTCAGCCCTGTCCATACAGCGTGGGCGCCAACCATGGGCGCCAAAACACCCTCTCCTCGCCAGAAATCGCTCTGTGCAAATATTGGCGAGATGCGAGATTACCGTCCTATCCCCAACCGACGGGACGTCCAAACTTTAAACGGGGCTAAATTCATAACTTGCCCATATTTCAGACAGGCGCGTCCCAAAAACGTGGTTCCCCGTACCTCTCCCTCCATTTTCCCATTCATACACCGCCCGTGCTAGAACACCATCCCCACACTAGCCTCCTCCGTCCGCCACCCCATCCATCACCGCCGTCCTCCACCCCATCCATCACCATTGTCCTCCACCATGCCGGAGCGCCTACCAAGACCGCGTCGTCCACTACTAGAGATGGACATTTATCATCCGTGGCAACGGACCAAGAGCCTTGCATCGCGTCCTCTCGCTTCATCGGCGCCGTCGTCCTCCTTGCCGGGGCCGCTCACACGACCTTCTCTTCCACCGCAACGGGACTTATCCCCCGATGCACCCGTCTATGCTCGCATATCTGCTTCAACGCCACCGAAAGCCATCGCACCCCCAATGCCTACACAGTGCTGCAAGAGAGGTGGTACTTCATATCTCCTCAACTTTTTGATCTCTACCAGAAAATAGATCGTAACTTGGTTACTGTACTTTCTTTTCAGCTCTTAGAATTTAGTTCTTAGTTCAAAGCAAACAATGGATGCTAAATAGCATTTCCCTGGTTTGCAGCTTTAAATCTTCCATGGCACAGTCATAATAGGGTTTAATTGATCATGCTTAGGGTTTAATTGATCATGTTGCTTCCGTGGTGGTTTCTTTAATAGAAATCGGAGGGGAAACCTTCTTTTGCTAAAAAAAGTGCTAGCAGAAGAACACTCGGGTGTGTATCTCTACAGGGTGCCCACGGTGGGCCGCGACCCACCCTGGGATTTTGGGTCGGCCCAGGCCCCGATTCCCCTACTGTTACGCAAGGCCTTCCAATCTCTACTACCTCACCGCCACTGCTTGGCGACTTGCCGTCCTTGGACGGCATGACTCTAGGAGGAGATGCCAGACTAACAGGAGGTCAGAATTCGCTCGTCCAACAGCGTCACCGCTGCCCGGGCGCGCCGCCGTGCCTACCTTCCCAGTCCGTTCAGGGCTCAGGCGTGCAGCACCCACTAAGCCAACCCGATTTATCTTGAGATACGTCCTCAACACTCAGCAGCCACTCCTCATCACCCATTTTCTAATTGATTCATTACTCATTAGGCAGGACTGTCATTAGGGTTTGTTGTGTGCTGAGTGCTACCTACACTTAATGGTTTAGATGTATTTCAGTAATATTTAGTACCTGTAAAGTTCACAGGGTTTCAAAATTCCGGCCATAGGAATAGACACTAGTCATTTTGGATTGTTGGCCGTAGTGACATTGACCCACATTACTACTGCAGGCCAGGTTTGTTGACAATTTTACTTGTCTTTCTTACTCATTCAATATGATATCCAATTATTTACGTCGATTAGGTGCAAACAATATGTGTTAGACAAACTTCTTGATTCAGATTTTGGATGGTCTCTTACTGCAGTTACAATTCTGCATACTTGTCCTAGTAAGCTCACAAGTAAATGATTGATTCACTAAATCTATGCTTGCCTTGTCATATTTGTTGTCATTATTCTTTTAGGGTGGACCACCCTATTTCAAAATACTGGAAACGTAGACATGAGTGAATAGTATTTCTCTGTGTGATCTCTTCCATCATGTGTGGGCAACGAACACTGCATTGTATAGAAAGAAAGTGGCATTCCTAGCTTTGACATAGACTACAATCTTTTACATGGAATACAATCTGCCTACTTACTATGCGTCGCACTACCAGCACTCCACCCTTGAAGCTAAACATCATGCCACTCATAATTCCTTAGTTTATTTGTTCAAATACGAATTTGATATGATTCTAATGTTCCTACTTCAGTTTTGAAATGTGTGTCTGCCTGTTATAGAGACATAAGAGGTTTGTATTTTTGTGTGATCTGGTCAGCACGGTTGGGGGGTGAACTTTGCATATGCAGGGATTTATAGGGAGACACTCTTCGGGTTGAATCCGCAATGCATTCCATAGATAATCTGACTACTTTTTATGTTTTCATGAATCTCAGATTCTGAACAGCATCATAATGATTATGAGCTTGCACGCATGAAAAGAATAAAGCAGAACAATGCCATGGCTGTCATAACTCGGCATTAAGGGACTGAAATTAAATCTGGATGCAACGCAATGCAAATGCTCTCCACCTACAAATTCATGCTCAGAATATGAGCCTAATAGTGATTCTGAGCTAGAGGTAGACCCAAGTCAATGTAGCTCCCTAGTGGAGGAGTTAGAGGCAGATGCCCTATCTTATTCACCCATCAAGGTGCTTGCTCTAACTTTTGTCGCACATATGCTTTGCATTGCTTCTACTTTGTTGCACTGCCATTAGCTTAGTTTACACATCGTGTAAGTGAATACGCCCTGCCTATCCATTTTCAGTACACATTCCATCTGTCATCATACCATATTTATCCATTCAAATGTTGTTCTTATGTATCAAACTTTCAAAAGGAAGAGGGTGATTTCTTATCGCGGAGGAGCACGAGCAAAGTATTTCGAAAAGGTAGTGACACCTGATAAATCAAATAGCCCATTAGGTGTAGTTGCAATATCACCTGACCCAAAAAACACCCCAACTCTAGCAAACTCTAGCTGAAGTATCGTTCCTACCTGAGGTAAGTGCACTTCGATGGCAAGCCTCTAAACGAAATTTCTGTAAAGTTGCTGGTGCTACATTTATCAGACAGTGACTGGAATAATCTTGTTACACATTGGTCCCGTCTGCAGCGTAAGGTACTGTCTATGATATCACATCACAATTTGAACTACATTTCTGCATTTGCCTTAACGTCTCACTTGTACGAAAACTGTTAACAGAAGAACACTCATTCTCAAGGGACCACAGAATCTCGCAACTATACTACACACTTCCTTCGTATTGTGAGTACCTCTTGCCTTGTATGACCATACTTACTTTCATAGTTGTTTGATTATGTAGCATCACTGCACATGTTAGCCTCGTTATCGTCCATTTGGTGGACATTATAAGATATGTATGGACTCTTACATCAATTTAGAATCAACCCAATGCTTTTGAAGAGGTTTAGCTCTGCAGTTCTCTTGTAAGGATTGAACGTCGTTTATCACTGTACTTACATTAACAGATACTCCCTCCGTCCCATAATATAAGAATGCTTTGTACAGTACACCAGTGTTCAAAACACTCTTGTATTATGGGAAGAGGGATTGGTTCATTGTGTAGCATTCTGCACCTTATCTCCCTCGCCCACCATTTACTAAAAAATATCAGGTCTATATTTAATCTTACCAAAAAGTTGAATACACAGACAATGCCAGTGCAGAAGTGTAGCCCATTGCTCTTGTCAAGACATTTTGTCTCAGAACGCTTGTACTTCGAGGATTGGTAGTTGATTATGTAGCATCAATCTGCATCTTATCTTGATTATCCTCTATCCCTTCCAGTATTATCATATCTATAATTACTCTCTACAAAATGTAGAGTACAAGCAATGCTTATGAAGAAGATTCTGTGCTGAAATTCTTGAGTTATCCTTCCCTTGACATGGAGAAGGGCATTATAAAGTCGGTGTTAACTGTAAATGTAAGTCAGTCCTTCTAAAGCCTTTATCCTCAACTGCTGTTTAATTTGCTCATACTCCCTATCGTTTACTACTATATAGTTTGTTGTTTCTATCAAAATGCATGTTCGCAAGAACCGTAAGTTTCGAGTTTTACTTGTAAAACCAAATTCCTTATTCATACTATGCACATTACTCAATACTCCCTATACGTATGCTTCTTTTTGTGGATCTATAATCCAGTGTGTGGTTAAGCAGCCCACATTTGCACCTTGTCATCTCCTGTTTTATCTTACTGATGTGGCTAATGATATGAACAACATGCCATGCACATTAACCAAAATAGATACAAGGATTGTCTTTGCCCTTCATCTATGCTTGTTATGTTGACATGGTAATCCAGTAGTGTGGGGAAGCTTCCCGCATTATGAACAATGCCAAATTATGCTATTGATATTTTGAACTTACTCTTTATTTTCTAATTTCAAATTGGATGGAATTGCCAGCACAGTTATCATCTTTGTTTATACACGTGCAAAAACTATCATCTCTCTGCTTGTTTCAGGGCGATATGCCTGATGGCATGAACAAGTCTGCTGAAGGCTGTGAGACAAACCCAACATATATTGCACCAAAGAAGGCAAAACATCTTGAAGATAGTGAGACAACCCCAAAGTCTTGTCTTGATGCAGTGTTCAAGTTACTTGAGACTAGCAGTCGACAAGCTCACGAAATCGTTATGCGAATCAGTTCGACTTCTTCAGTCCCAAGTTCTAGCAGAAAGGCATTCTGCAACTCAACTTCGACTTGAAGTCCTATCTCTAAGAAAGATAGCGGAGAACACCAATGAGAACCTCATTGCTAAATAGCCACACCTGGAAGCTATGACCGACATGCTAGGCCGGTCTCACATCCTTGCTAAGCAGCTTGCGCAGCAGTTCCCGCACAAGACTAACCTTTCTTGAACTGTCTTGGAAGTGGTCTCGGTTTAGTATTATTTTGTTACGTTGCAATGGTGCCCCGTTTTTGTAATCTGCTTCTTCGTTACGCTTTATGATCACTGGTGGCGAACATCGATGCCTAGTGGATGTAATATACCATAAATCCTTTATTGTATAGTGTAGGTTTATTCTAAGTTACTATGCCATAATTTCTTTATTGTATAGAGTAGGTTTGTTCTTAATTCCTACTAGTTACGGCCATCATTCGCTATATGAAAAAAATCTGATGTAGTCGACTGCTCCGAAACATTCGCCTCTAACAGGTCTGGTTTTTAGTGGGCCACAATTGGGCCAGTCTGCATCTTTCTTGGGCCCGAATGGCCATTGGGGCCTTCACACTTTGCGCCAGGCCCACAACTTACTCCGGCCTATATTCGGCCCAAATTTTAGTTGGGCCTTTTGTGGACCCAGCTCTTAGTTTGGCCCATCTAGCGTTGGGCCATTAACAGGCTGAATATTCTGCTGGCCTGTTACGTCCAAGAAGAAACCATGGGCCTTTAGCATGCTGAAATGCATGTTGGGCCTCAATTTTCACTAGTCGTTGACGGCCTTCAGCAGGCTGAAATGTTGATCGGGCCTTTTTTATCCCAGTTATATGACGGGCCGTTACCAGGTCGAAACATATCTCGGGCCTTAGTTGGCCCACTGATATCATGGGCCTTTAACAGGCCGAAAGCTTAGTACATGCATCAACGGGCCGAATTATACGACAGGCTTTTAACAGGCCCAAAGTCACGTTGGGTTGAACTGTTGCCACCTTTATCACGGGCCGTTAGTGGGCCGGATGTCGCGTCGAACCATATATCGCCTATGGGCAGCATGGGTCATTCCCAGGACAAAAGACACACCGGGCTGAAATGGGCCCATGTCTACATCGGGCCTCTAACAGGTCGAAAGTCACTGGGCTGTAATTGGGCCCAAATATTCGGTGAACAATTAACGGGCCAGATCTGGCTTCGGGCCGTAAATGGGCCTTTATTAAACAAGCCGTTATTGGGCTGGCCCACTAGTACCTGAGTAAGTACTACGGGCCTTTGACTCGGCCGACCTTTTTAACCTATATGGGCCTTTGTTGGGTCGTGCCACGTGTCTACGTATCATAGGCGCCTCTTGTCCAGTGAATGGATGGCATCTGTCCCAACGGTGAGCCAACACGTGTTTCCTCTGGCCAATGAGAATTTTACACGTGGAAAATCCTCATTGGTCCGGGCTGTTAGCGGGTTATTGGATCCAAAACCGGACCCGATAGCTTAACAGCGACCCGTTATGGTGGATGCCATGTGTCGGTCACCCTTGACGAAAGCACTTCCATGACGCGGCATTTATCGTCATGGAAGTGGACACTTCAGTGATGATAATTTTTGTAATGTCATGGAACACTTCTACGACAACACAAGTATGACTATCTTGATTCTATCATAAAATTGTTATGGATGTACATGCGTGACAGAAAACGTGACCTACTGTGACAAACATGTATCATCAGGGAAGTGTCTTTTTTTAGTGATTTTTGCTAGAAAAATACAATAATAGGATTCATGTATGCTCAGTCCATGTACTTTTACACGTATTAGGGGCCAAAATGTTAAAACAGACTGCACGCAAATAATGCACCTTGTATTTCTGGACAAGAGGGAGTACCTCTAAACATTTCAATACGCTCACTATGGTAACCAATTTCTTGAGTTAACATTGCTTTGCTTATTGTCGGTTCAATATCCGGCATATCTCATAGTAAGGGTCCTAAGCTAGGTATTTTGGAGCGATGGTAACATGGACGCAGGATTTTACCCAGGTTCGGGCCCTCTTGATGGAGGTAAAACCCTACATCCTGCTTTTGATTATATTGATATGGGAGTAGTAAAGGGTACATGTGTCTTCCACGAGATTGATCTAATGAATATGAGATGTCATGTAATGATCTATTGACTAGCTTGGCGTTGGTTTATATATGCACTAGAGTCCTAGGGTCTGGGAGAGTCCTCGTCTTGTGCGCCAAGTCTTGTGGAAACCTCCTTATATGCGGCATGGGCTACCCGAAGTGGCCCATGAATGAACCGCCACGAGGTCCTCGGCCCGATCTAGCTGGTCGGGAGACGATGTTGTGAGTACCCCCTAGTCCATGACGCCGTCAGTAGCCCCCTGAACCGGTCTTCAAGTTGGGGATGCTCCTCGGTTCTTCCGAACTATTCTTCATCTTCGGACGCCGGTCTTGAAAACTGGTTCAACAAATCTTTCCCATCTTTGATTGAGGATCACCGAGCTGAATCCGAAATGCACACGTCGAGCATCCGAGGAGACCTTTAAGTTTTTGGCCTTTATCAATGCCTTGTTACTTTTTACACCACACCTCGGGTTTGAAGTTGTTCCCGTGTGGCGGTGTCCTTTCGCGTTCGAACTCCAACGCTGGACTGCATCCGAGCTCCAATGCCGGATTGTATCCAAGCTCCAACGCCGGACTGTATCCGAGCTCCAATGCCGGACTATATCCGAAGTCCAACGCCGGACTATATCCGAACTGTCATAGATCACCTTGGCTCGAAAAAAGTCAAAGGAGTTTAGACGAGCTTAATGTCGGAAATGCCCTCTATGGAGCCAACCACTTGGATCCGAGCTATATACCGGACTGCTTCCGAGGTGGTGCATCACCTTGGTCGTGGGTTGATTGTTTGCGGATTTCATTTCTGATTGATGCAATTTATTTGTTGACGAGATGTATAGCCAGTAGCCCTCAAGGTGTCTGTCGGCCTAAAATCTGAGAAGCACCTGAAGGAAAATATGAAACCGCTGATCCTAGTAACTCCTGAGACTCAGGTCGTGAAATTGGCCTGAGGATCAACTCCTAGCCGGCAGCATACATAGGAATAGAAACGTAGTGTAATATATTAGAGGTAATAGTGATCGACGAACGGGCCCTTGAGAGAGGGTCTCAAAAAGTCGCCGTAATATATTAGGTTGATATCGGATAGGTTCCAGAAGGGACCTATTGTTGTCCAAAGGCTCGTTTCCCATAGTTCGGTCATGCCGAACAAGGAGCACTTTGAATTTACTGCATTGAATAGGCAATGCAGTAGCCCCCGAGCGACTGGTCGGGTGGCAAACACCAGATCAGGGGATCGATGTACCCCTTTAATATTTATAAATAATGAGCACGAAGCCCAGTAGCCCCCGAGCCTTAATGTGGGCACGGGTGGCCGAATTAAGGATCGATATCCGTTCAACAGAAAAATTTGTTGCGTTTAACACAAACTTCTCGAAAAGAGAATAAAGACCTCTTAAAGGAGCTAGAGCCATCAAAAGCTGGGCTCGCCAAGGTCGGCCCCAAGGGGCTTAATAGATAGGAAATCAATGCCACTTGGGTATTATAAGAGCATTATGTAAGTTGCTCGGTTGTCTCAGCGAGATTTTGCCCCTTGCTCTTGAAAAGATGGGCTGCAATAAATCGACTTTACTCGCAATTTATGATCCTATGTATCCAAGTAGTTTACATCATTAATGCTCGGATCCGCATTGTATAAAACTTTGTTGACCGACCGTCGGCTTTAACCTCCTCAGCCAGTAGCCGGGGAGTGTTTGTCCTACTTTATAACGCCTTTATAAGGGCAAAGATTTACGGCAAACAAGGCAATCCGGTCATACGATTTTATAAACAAAGGTACACGGAGAGATATGTTATATTACTTTTTAATGTAAGAAACATCGTCCAAGGAAAAGAGTCCCACTATCGGTTCCTTTCTTTGGGTTGTCATGCTGATCATGATAATGAAACCTCACCTCCAATCAATGTGGGAGGAAAATACTGAGGATTTAGTTTGGGGAAAGTTCCCGAACTATGTGGTCTTTAGCGAACCTAAATTTTCACTTCCGTCGTTGCCGACCAATTATATCCTTTAAGATCGCTAGCTTTCGGCTTCACCCAGTCTGAGGTACTAATTCGGATGACCCGGTAGTAACAATCACAGAGGTGCTCCCTTTACCGCCTAGCCGAACAATCGGGCACGTAGGGGTAAGCACAGGAGCCAGGCAACCCATCTTGGCCAAAATCTTAAGTCAAATTGATGACTATTTGTGGCTTTATAACAATGATTACGGAAGGGAGCCCTTGTATATTAAATACAAATGCCAATGATGTGTTTATTTTGACTTCGTTGTGACCATTTATCAATTTAAAGTGGCCCATCTCCGGCTTCCACCCCCTTGTAGATGCTATGCAGGGTGTTTCCGCAATAATAAAACAACCCTTAGCCGACGTCTCGGTGCCGGAAAGCGGTTGTGTTAGCGGAGACAAGGCAATTAGATATGCGGGCTTTATAACTTTCACTTAGCTATAGGAGCTTAAAGTTGGGCGGCTAGCTACTAGCCCCTGGTTAGTGTTCGGCGACAGCCGAGGTCGAGCTGTAAACACTTCAGCCAATTTTATGAACAACCCATCATTTAACACGGGTGACCTCTATCGATCTTATAGTTTAATACAGTCATCGGATCGCTGACCAGTTTACGCTTATTGTGATAGTCAGTTTTCGGCTTTCTCCACTGAGGCGCTTAACCATGCGAGCTGGAAGCACAATCGCAGTGGTTCTCCCTCTGCACACCTAGCCTAACAAAGCGAAACGTAGGAGGCAAGCACAGGAGCCAGGCAATCCAACTATTGACCGAAGACACAATTTGAAACCGATGCATATAAAGCAATATCCGAGAATGTTTGCCGAGGACTCCTCGGAGTACCATGGCTTTTTTTATCGGTTCGGATCTAGCTGCCGCACCACGTTGATAGTGTCGAAGCTTTAAAGGTGTCCGAAGTTGTACTGCAAGACTTATGTTGGAAACACACAAATAGGTTAAAAGTGGCATAAGCCTGGAAAACCAAAAGACTTCAGTAAAAACTTTAAGTCCGAACTAAATCAAATTTTTTGTGCCAATCCGAAATTGGTCTTCAAATTTGTTGTGCTTCTGTCGTGCTTTAACATGACGCACCCGTTATCAAGACTTCAAGCGGGTTAGCGTATGGCTTCAACCTCCTATCCCAAAGGCGGAGTACTTCTCGTTAGGCCAGTTTAGTGAACCAAACCCAAGCGGCTTTAGAGAGAAACTAGGGCATCTGGCGATTGACCACACACTCCAGTCAAAAAGGAGTGGTAGAAAAAGACTTTGCACCGACTTAGAAGAAAACATGCATCTATAATACCAAAAAAGTTCATCTCCACTATCCTATTTCTCTCAACATGCAAGCTATCCACCTCATCAATCTAGCCAAATCAGCAATTCTACACATGCATGATGCCACATCATCATTTTGTTTTCAGCTCTGAATACCAGTTGACTTCTCTCTAACATGCAATATTCCACATCATAAAATTAATCTTTTCATTTTTCATTCAAAAACCTGTCTTTTCACCGTTTGCCCTGGAGAGTTATTAGTGCCACCGCCTTAGTGCCACTACGTTGGATGTTTCCTTCATCTCCCTTCCACTAAATCTCCACAGTGGGCAGTAAATCTTCACACCATGGTCTTCCCGATTCTTCTACTTCCCTCCTTATATATACTGCATGGCCATCGCCACCAGAGACCATAATTGCCAGAGACATGAGCGCTAGCTAATGCCGGCGTGGAGCCCCATGATCAGTACCAGCGGGGCCTCTGATGGTCGAAGTCATACGCCCTGAAAACATCTCATCCGCAACAGGTGGTTGGCTTCTCCTTCCTCATTATCTTTTATATCTGAATTTTTTAATCAGCTTGGGCGGATGCTGTGATCCAAAATAGGAGTAGCTCAGAATCGTGTGCTCACTTCGCAGCATCTCCGTCTCGGATACTTGCAGGAGGTGCCTTCGTCCCCGACACCGGCTTGCAGCAACGGCACGCGACAAAGTTTTGCAGCGCCGCATGATCGGCTTGAGGCAGCGGGTCATTGCCATCAAGCACCGCGCCCCATCTTGCACAGTCTCTGGGCGGTCTTGCGGCATTACCGTCCGCCCCCGCACCCCTATCAACGGCTCGTGATAGACATGGGGAGCCACAACCCACCGGATGGATGCACAATAGCATGCGCGCGGATGCATACATGTCTTGGAGTTGAGATGCATACATGTCTTTTTCATTCTTTTTTTGCGAGAGAGATGCATACATGTCGTCCATAAGAAAGATGCATATATATGTGCACGCTCTTCTTTCATATTTTAGCAATTGGTATCTGGCTGATGGTCCTGTACAAATTAAGATTTATGGATGTATTGCTACAGGATTTGCGTACATTTTTTTATGTTTACGCTTTTGAAGGGCTTTTGTTCCTTAATGGATTTTTTTAGGCAATCCTATAATGGATAACATGGCAAGCTTTCATGTTAGCAGTTTTTGTCGGGCCTCTATCTAGGCTTCGGGCTTTACTGTTGGGTCTTGATTCGGCTTTGTTCTAATGAAATATCAGGCTTCTGATCTGATTTGGGCATTTTTGGGTGGAATTCTCATCAAATATTATGTTCCATGCAACTTCAAAAAAAAATGTTCCACGTGTTCGTTTTCATGTTAATGTTGCATTTATATTTGTCCGAAAAAAGGTGATGCAATCTAATTACGTAAATATGAAGATACTCTATGATATAGTGATTTTTTTACTCTTCATATCATCAGTGGTTCAACTAAACATATGTAGATATCATTTTATAATTTATCATTATTTTTCACTCCATAATCCTTATACACGGTGCTTTGATTCCCGTAGCAACGCGCGGGGGTATCATCTAGTTACAAAAATGGCTGATGTAAATTTAAGAGCCCACAGTCAACATGGAAAAAAGGGAGTGTTTGTAGCAAACAACATTTTTAACAAACAACTTTTTGTTAAAAAAATATATAATGCTTGGTCGAACCGAACAAAAATTTAAAACTTAAAAATTATGAGCATGAAAGCAACTTAGCTGGTTAATGTGCTCGGTGTAGATGACGCGGTGGAGCTTGCGGCCGGACTAGTCCAAGCCCCCGAGCTGACCCTAAGGTGGTCGGGCGAAGAGCTCGGCGCTTTGAAGTGGCAATGCAATGTCGTTGATGTGGCGAGGTCGAGCCCCCCGCCCCGCTAATGTGACGAAGTAGGTCAGTGTATCAAGCACCGCCGTAATGTTGGCACGAACAGTGCACTAAAGTGACGACACAATTCGGTCGATGAAAGTGGGATGACAACGTAGGCACGCTGAGGTGACCATATATCACAGTCAAAATCAATTTCCTGCACAAATAAATCAGTGCAAGCAGGAAACAACAAGTATTGAAAGAAAGAAAATATAATGCATAATTAATATATGCAAAGCGGATAATCAGGTAAGTTTGGCCCGGGCGCCGAGGTCAGTTCAACGGAGTGGCAGCGCGAATATGTTGATGTAGGTCGACATGCGTGGGGTGAAAACATCGGACTGGCATCACCCGAACTCATTGCGCGAAGGTGTCGGTCGGTGCGGTGGCTGTCGGCCGTGCAAGATAGCTTGTTGCATCAATGAGATCTTGGTGCACGTGCAATAACTAGTAGTGCTAATTGCATCAGGGGAGCACATAAAAGAGAGACCATTAATGAAAAGTGTAGACGGCCTCCAAATTTAATTAAATAATGGGGAAAAAGAAATATTAAATCTTCTTGTGACTGAGCTGAGCCGAACTGTCGTCGGTCTCTCATGCATGTTGTGTATGGTACTGCGTCATCTCCACGGCTGAGCCGAACTATCACCGCTCTCACATGCATGTTGTGGCGCAGTCGAAGTTGATTACCTGCACACATAAAATAGTGTAGTCCAAAAATAATAATAATGAAGGTAATAATAATATATATAATAAACATCTTTGCATAATTAACTTGTGCAAATATATTGTTTAAAGAAATAATGGCCTGGGTGGTGACATGACATGGTTGACATCGGCTGGTCGAAAACCGCTGGTCATCCGTGGAACGACGACATTGATGCAACATAGCGGTGAAACAAGAACTCGCACGGCCACATCATTGTGTATGCACATTAATTACCTGTATATAGAAAATGACACTGGCCAAAGTAATAATTCCCAGGAGTAAAAGTACTGTGCGCTAAAAATAATTTAGACTAGCCACAATGGGAGTAACTTCAGCAGTAACATCGAGTTCAACTCAGCGAATTTGCTTATGTGGCACTGAGTTAATGAGGAGAGAGGTAATTACAATAACTTAACTAGTTACTGTAACATCACATGTCCCCATGCAATATGAGTCTATAACCTAATAAATGAAGCTTTGCATGTTATCACACTTATGTTACTACCCACTATAAAGGTAGTAACATAGTCTAGGGATATGTGCATGTTTACTAGTGTATGTTACTATGCACTGTGGCTAGTCTTGGAGAGGTAGCACCTGGCAGTAATATGAGTGGCTGGCCAAGACAGATGAAGCAAAGTCTCGCGAGAAGTGCTTCCAATTAATACTATTAAGGGTAGCACTATAATTATTCCAGCAGCCATCACGTGAGATAGCGCCAATAGCTCCAAACTTCGGGTTACTTTAATCTGCAACGCACCGCATAGTAGCAACAATAGTATTAGCAATTTTGAGAAAATCCATTAAATTCCCCAGAGGTCGATCCAATCTGCCCAGCTTTGACAAGATGACGCGTGCTGCCCGTACTCGGCTTGCTGCGCTAGGTCGGCTTGATGGTCGTCGGCTTGAGGAAGCGATGTGCAGTGATGCCGGCATAGGGTGGCTCGCCGAAGTGACGGCATGGTTTTGGTCAATGTTGGAAGAACAAGGACGTCCATCCGTAGAGGTGGCGACACGGACCAGTTGATTTACCTATGCACAAAAATTAGTGCGAGCCAAAAGGAATAAAAAAACAATGATAATAATAATACTACTTTTTTTTCTTGAAAAATCTTCTACTTAGTTAATTGAAGTGAAGAAAAAAAAAAGAAATATGGCCAGATTGCCGGGGTTGGCGACACACAGACGTTTAACGCAGGTCAGATTTTGGTGAATCATCGATGACGACGCGTTTGCGCTGACGTCTTGATGAAGTTCCATTGCATAACATACCATATCTGCCGACCTGCGGACAGGAATCCAGGCTCCAAATTGTGGAATAATTAGCACACCTTGATCGTACACAAGAGATGTATAAGGCGACTAGTAGTAATATGTGCATGTAAAAGCAAGCTTGGACTACTAGTAGTCAGAAGCGTACACGGCTCCTTTATTTAAACAATAAAGAGAAGGAAAAATCTCCCTGTGGCTTGCCGCATGATCGGCCTGTGTCCGATCGTGACTCCTTGATGGGAAGGCCCATTCATGGATCTCGTTTCCTTGCCAGATTAGCACATACCGCGGCCTGCGCCAGCCTCCTCGGGACCTCCATGGCGCGCGCGTGTCCAGTAAGCGAAGCTCGGGTCCGGCGTATTGCCAGGTGCAGAGTACGGCCGCCATCGTCTATGACCAAAGCAGCATGGGGCCAGCGGCAATGATTTAAAAAGAAAGAAAAAGATAATTACGTTGAACAAATCTAACTGAAAAGATATCACCTGATCATCCCATCGATCCGTGATGATCAACCAGCAGACTCTCAATGAAAGCACCAATATCGGTTCAATATCCGGCATATCTCGTAGTAGGGGTCCTAAGCTAGGCATTTTGGAGCGATGATAACATGGACACATGTTTTTACCTAGGTCCGGGCCCTCTTGATGAAGGTAAAACCCTACATCCTGCTTTTGATTATATTGATATGAGAGTAGTACAGAGTACATGTGTCTTCCACGAGATTGATCTAATGAATATGAGATGTCATGTAATGATCTGTTGACTAGCCTGGCCTCGGTTTATATATGCACTAGAGGCCTAGGGTCTTGGAGAGTGCTCGTCTTGTGCGCCAAGTCTTGTGGAAACCTCCTTATATGCGGTGTGGGCTACCCGAAGTGGCCCATGAATGAACCGCCACAAGGTCCTCGGCCCGATCTAGCTGGTCGGAAGATGACGTTGTGAGTACCCCTAGTCCATGACACCATCACTATGTTTAGCAATTTTGGCAAAAGTATTGACTCGTATTGGTGAAGTGTTACTATTTCTAGTTTGTTGCTGCTAGCTTTGAGTGGTCAATTCTGGTCTCTCTTTGGCAGGTATGAGCACCCACTTCTTGTTGAGAAAAGAGAGAAAGGGGACTGGGTCTTCCCAATAACAGTTTATGCACCTCCAATGTGTAGATGAGCTACTCATGCAAGAAACGACAGATCTGCGTTAGTAGGAAATCTGTTCAACTCTTGAAGGTATATAGTATTGCTATATCTACAATCAAATTCTTACTTGTCATCTCACCTTTGCCAAAACTGTTGCTTCCTGAAGCTGCATTACCAGAGTATCTTTTTTGCTAATGCAACAATGTCAAGGTAGTTGTTCACTGCTAGGAATAGTTCTTAAGCGAGCAGTAACATTTCAATACCAACTGAAGTGTTCGTTCTTTTGGGTCGCAGTTTATCTTCTGGTTGGTGTATAGCTCTAGGTTACAACTTGTATTTTTCCGCCTAGTTCTAGCGTTCACATTTAATTTTATCTCTGGTCCGACTATATATGTTCAAACCACCTCTGTATTAGTTTATCGTTGTTGTACGCAGATAATCTAAATATCCTACCGTCTTGTGTCTTACCCCAGACGCACAAGTTGCTGCTGCTGTTATTTCAAAATCAGTACCTGCGGACCTTGGGTGAGTACTATCTGTAGTTTGGCATGCATAACTGGGCCCAGGTCATATGTGTATACAATACCTTAACGCTTTGTTTGGATGTTTGCATTGGGAGGCTTGGCATTGCATTGGGTTGAATACCAATATCACAGGATATTGATATTGAGATTGAATGCTAATATTTCTGTTTGGATGTTTAGGTATTCAGAGCGCAGACTTGATATTGAGGTTGAATGTCAAATGTTGTTTGGATGGTCAAAGTGAGAATTGAGTTGCAAGAGACTTTGATTTTTATATTTAACATCTGTATATATGGTCAAAGTGAGGAATAGCGCGGGACCGGGGGCAGGAGAGCCATGGGGGTGAACGCCATGGCAGCAGAAGGAAGCAGCAGGCTCCACGGGGTGCCGGTGGTGGTGGGCGACGGGCGGCGGCACGGTCGGCATGAGTGGCCCGAGGGAACGGTCGCCATGGGGTGCTGGCCATGCTGGGCGAGCCACCAGGGAGAGATGGGGGCGGCGCTGACCCACAACGGGGAGGGAGAAAAGCGGGGGATGGGCGGAGGCTCGCCGGAAAGATGGGGGGAGGAGGAGGTGGAGCGGGACATGGCCTGCGCCGTCGTCCAACTTTGTAGCGCGCCACTTCTAAGAGAATCTCCAACAGCCGCGCAACGCGCGTCGCGCTAAAAATAAGAATACAACACCGGGTGAGCCAGCTTTTGCGCGCGGCGGTGCGCTGGCTCCAACGGCCTCCGCAAATAAAGCGCGCCCGAGCCGCTCCAGCAGGCGCGCTATATTTCATCTGTTTTTTTCCTTTACGCCTACTATGTGAACTACAATTTGATACATATTTGGTTTCGATAGTACAAATATGGAGATACTCCGTCATCACATAGCCTGCTTCTACAATACAAAATAGTGTGTAGATAGTTCATAGTCTTCTCCTACAATAGATAGTTTATAGTTCGTCACATAGTCTGCTTCTACGATACAAAATAAAACGAAAAACTACTACTACTCGTCATTCTCCGACTCGGACTCTACCTCGGTGATGTCCTCCTCCGATGTCTGAGCGTAGGCGTCAAGGAACCGCTCGTCGCTGGAGTCCCAGGAGGACGCATCTCGTAGCGCGATGTTGTATTTAGCGACCGCCTTCCGCGTTCGCTTGTCCTCGCGATAGGCGGCTCTCTCCTCCCTCCTCTTCGCCCTCTTCACCCTCCTCTTGGCGAAGAACTGTTCCTCGTTGATGATGTCTTGCGGGAAGCGGTGACTCCACAGCGCTATGGCTTCCTCGTCCATCTCGGCAAGGCTGAGAAGGCGCTCCCACCTCCGGTTCTTGTGACGATCCTCGTCGGTGATAAGCCGCGGGAAATGCGCCAACTCATGTGCCCGCTCCCGCGTCGCCACGTCGGTGAAGTTCATGTCCTGACGGGACCGCCGGAGGCGCCACACCGCAGCATCGTATGCGCGGGCGCCATCCTAGGCGGTGTCGAAGGTTCCAAGGCGGAGGCGCATGCCGCCGCCCGACCGAATCTCGCCGGAGTAGGTGCCGGACGGACGCACGCGGACGCCGCGGTAGCCCGAAGCTCCCCAGCGGTGAGGCGGCATGATCACGCGGTGGTGTCGTGTCGGCGGCGAGGAGAGAAAGTGGTAGAGGAGCGATGAGAGAGCGGCAGAGGGCGTTGGAATTTTATAGGCGCGCCGAACGCGGTGCGCCAAATCTAGCGTGCGAGCTACCACCTTTTCGCACGTGCGCGCTAGTTTTCCACCAGCACTGGAGCGCGCGAAAGCGTCCCGCGCGCTAAGCCAGTTTACCGCGCGCGCGCCTTTTGACGCGGCTGTTGGAGATGCTCTAACCTCCACTAGTCGAATCAATTTTTCTGGGCCGAAGTGGGATGCGACATGCGGGGGAGCGAACTGACCGAATACCAAGCAAAACCCAGGGGTAGAGCTCCGAATTGGAGACTGGGTCGTGCAAGTGTTGCCGCGGGGCATCGAATATCGGGATTCAATCCCAAGCGCGAATGCCATGGCCTGCCAAACAGCTGTATTCGGCTACCCGAATGCCAATGTCTAATTCTCGCTCTCAATGCCAACATCCAAACGCAGTGTAAAGACTTTCACCGCTTCGGGCAAGGAGTCGGCCTTGTCCGACTTAGGCGTATATAGCGCCCCAGATTCGGCCTTCTGGATACTAGAGGCTTCGCCAAAATTTAAAATTGTAGACTTCTATGGCTAAGTGAGAGTGGTAAAGCATTATAGTCCGATTGCCTGGCTCGTTGGGTTGAGCACCTCCCTCGAAGGACCCAAAAATGGGGAAAAGAGTGCTCAGATTTATCCCGAACACCGCAGCACTAGTTGCATGGGGGCAGAAGCGGACTGTCGGTGTCAAAACCGGCGGATCTCGGGTAGGGGGTCCCGAACTGTGCGTCTAGGCGGATGGTAACAGGAGACAAGGGACACGATGTTTTTACCCAGGTTCGGGCCCTCTCGATCGAGGTAAAACCCTACTCCTGCTTGATTAATATTGATGACATGGGTAGTACAAGAGTGGATCTACCACGAGATCAAGGAGGCTAAACCCTAGAAGCTAGCCTATGGTATGATTGTTGTAATGGTTGTTCGTCCTACGGACTAAAACCCTCCGGTTTATATAGACACCGGAGAGGGCTAGGGTTACACAGAGTTGGTTACAATGGTAGGAGATCTACATATCCGTATTGCCAAGCTTGCCTTCCACGCCAAGGAAAATCCCATCTGGACACGGGATGAAGTCTTCAATCTTGTATCTTCATTGTCTTGGAGTCCGGCCGATGATGATAGTCCGGCTATCCGGACACCCCCTAGTCCAGGACTCCCTCAGTAGCCCCTGAACCAGGCTTCAATGACGACGAGTCCGGCGCGCATATTGTCTTCGGCATTGCAAGGCGGGTTCTTCCTCCGAATAATTCATAGAAGATTGTGAACACCAGGATAGTGTCCGGCTCTGTAAAATAAATTCCACATACCACCGTAGAGAGCATAATATGTACACAAGTTCAATCTGGTGACGTATTTTGTGGCGTGACGTCACACCACTACCAAGCCTTTACTTGAATCATTTTTATTATACCACCTCAGCGTGTTTAGCGAAGCGGTTTCCTTGGCACGTCTTGTCGAAGCAGAGATCGTGTTCCCATTATTCCGGGATTCCCATCAATACGGACGTGGGTAACCCAACCGTGCCCTTTGCCACGCCTCCTCTATCGAAGGCGAGTCCCAAACATTCACGGGGACGTGTCTTGGTATTCTCCCTCTTTATAATGGGACCAAGGCTTGTTTCTTTTCTTCAATCCTCAATCGAATCTGCCCCTCGCCCTGAGTTCCAACACCCAGAGCCACAGATTCGGCGCCTCGACCTTCAACAATGTCGGCTCCGACCTCTGGGGCGGTGGATGCCCTCCTCCGTCACGGAAGAGGACGTGCTAAAGCTGAGAGAAGCCAGGTACCTGACCTACGAGATTTCGCATAGGTTGCCCGCCAAAGGGCAAGTCATTCCTACTCCCGAGCCCGGCGAGAGCGTCGTGTTTGTGTCCCACCTCCGTCGGGGTTTAGGCTTCCCGATGGATCCTTTTGTGAGAGGGCTCATGTTTTACTATGGGTTGGAATTCCACGACTTGGCTCCGGAGTCCATCCTCCACATCTCATCATTCATTGTCGTCTGCGAAGCCTTCCTCCGCACTACCCCTCACTTCGGTTTGTGGCTCAAAACCTTCAACGTGGAGCCGAAGATGATCGAGGGGCGTCAAGCAGAGTGCAGCGGGGCGGTTGTAAGCAAGAGGGCCGATGCTCCATGGCCCGAGGGCTCTTTCCAGGAGGAGCTCGGCTTGTGCAGGGAGTTCTATATTACCGCTCCCAGGGGCAGCAGGCAGAAGCCGCCACCCATCTTTCGCTCGGGCCCTCCACAACGGCAGATGTCATGGGTCAACCAAGGGCTCAACTGGGGGCCGTCAAAGGACGTACCCCTATTGCAGGGCTGGATTCGAGACCTCCAGGAGAGGGAGATCGATCTGGTCGTGGTGACGCAGGTTATGCTGATTAGGCGTCTTCTGCCCTGCAAATGTCGCCCTCCCCGGCTGTGGGAATTCAATTCGGAGGGACGACGAGTTCTCCAACACTTCATGGGTACGACACCCGTGGAGATGTACAAATTGTTCTTCGGATCACAAGAGGTGTGTCCGGAATTGACCGAGGACGCCGGCCTAAGCTGCAATCGCCCAGATACTCAAGTAAGTAGATCTGTGTCCGGACATACCGTTCATTTGCATATCTTGGATTTGCCTTTTAACCAATTGTCCCTGAGCAGAGTGGATAAGCGCAAGCAAAACCGTCTGATGTCCGCCCCCCCCTCCGGAGACCGCGCGGATCCGTGTTGGTCAAGATCTTTGGAGGTTGCGCCTTGGAGGAAGGCGAAGGGGAAAACAGAGAAACTACCGCCTCTACCAAGGAGGCTTTCGAGAAAGGGGGGATCGAGAATCCCTCCTTCCAAGGGGAGAAGAGGACCGCTTCCGAAAACCCGGAGGCCAAGGCCTCGAAGCGGGGGAAGAGATCTTCACTGGAGGGTCCTGCGCCTGGGGAAGCCCCGGCTGCACCATGTCCCCCACGGAATCAGCCCTCCAGCGAGCCGTAAGTAGAAAAAGGGGAGTTTTGTAATAAGGGACATCCCTATTTTTGCTTCTGAGGATAACTGAAGTTTTTACCTTGTAGTTCGGATCTCCGTCCTTCTCAGCTGAGCTTGTCTTCGGAGGACCTTCGTCTGGAGATGATGGAGAGAGAGACGCCTCCATCTGCCACACCGCCAGGTGGGGCGGACGACCCTGAGGTGTCGTCACGGAGGGTATCCCCGAGTCCGGCGGGGCCGGAGAGTTCGGCACCAACTGGTGTACGGCTGGGGGGCTGAAGGATCTGCTTGAGAGGGCGTCTATCTCAGAAGATCACCGTACATTGATGAGTACGGTGATTGAAAGAATTTCATCCGCCGAGGGCGGGTTGCATGATGCCGTCAGAAGTTTGCTGGCGGGGTTTGAGGTACATAAAAATGACATACCTTTTGACAGTTTTACACATAAAGTGCGCCCTGTATAGATAGTATCCCCGAGACTCGGTATGTTGTCGAAAGCGCAGCGCGTCGAGGATCATAATCTCAGTATTAATTTCGCCTTTCCTATGCAGGTGGCGGATAGTCCGTGGCCAGCGGACTGATGGAGTGCCGAACTAAAGCGGAACTCGGCGTTGCGGATCACGGACATCGCTGGTTAATAAGCGACTTGACGAGTCACAAGGTAGGTTGTTTCTCCGTGGTCACCTAGTAAGGAGCTGATGCTCCTCCTTACAACATGTATGCTTAATGTAGATGGTGCGCTGCTGTGGAGGAGCTTCAGCGAGCTTGCTCGAGCCAAGGAGCAGGCGGAAGGAGTGATGTGGCTGCCTCGAAGGCGGCGAAGAGCTAAAGCGAAAGGGCTGCTCCTTTGCCGGCGAGGAGGAGATGGCCGAAATGGCCATGAAGCTAAAAGATGTTACCGGCCGCTATGAGGTTCTTGAAAAAGAACGCCGAGCGGAGCAACAAGACCTGAAGAAGGCCACCGCCGAAGCCAAGGATGCCCATTCTGCAATGAGGGCTATAAAGGAGGAGCTGCGTCAGGCCAGAGACCTTGTGGCTGGCAAGCCCTTTCTGCTGCGCAGGAAGTTCACGGATCCGAAGTATGCTCAGCTTGGCCAGCTGTGGGGTCCGGAGGATCCTTATATGGATTTAGCGGCGAGTGCGGCAGATGCTGTTGTGCACTTCCGAAGTCAAAAGGATCACGAGACGGAAGAGCTTTTTGGTCTCAATTCCACAATCTGGAGCATTCACTTCCGCTAACCGATCGGTTGGCTGAGTGGGCTGAGCTGAATAGATTGTCTGGACGTGCCATGACGGATGTACACTACTAGGGAAAAGCCTAGCAGCAACGCGGGTTTTGGCCCTCTCGATGCGCGGTACCGGCGCTACTAATAAGCGCTTCTGACTAACGTATAGCGATGGCGGCGTGTTGACACACGCCATCTTGCTACACATGAATAGCTGCAGCGCTCTTTAGAAAAGGACGCTCTCGGTATTATCTGCGCGCGCCGTTTACAGAGTAAGCGCTCTTTGGTAAGTCGGCGCTCTCGCTAAATCCCCTACGCTACTACTAGTTTTATTAGTTTTTTCCTGCAGATTTGTTTTTATTTGTTTTGCATTTGAATAGGCTTTATACAATAATCTTTAGCATATCATCCACATACAAATGTAATCATAGCATATACATACAATTAGTCTCATCAAATCATGTCATCATCATAATCATCATCCAACACAAAGTGGTCTCTCGTCATCAATCTCAAAATAGCGATACAAGTCTCGATTACTTGCAAATACATCGTCATCCATCTAAACAATGATATACACAAGAATAGCTATCACTTTGAGTACATGAGTTCGTATCCTCTCTCGCATTAGCGTGAACCTAAACTAAGTATCTGTGTGTCGCTCGAAACCGAAAACCGGTACACTGGGCTCGACACTCCGCCACTTGTCGTATATATACTCTGGCGTAGCACTTCTTCGCCATTTATGATCTATGCACCTGCATCGTCACATGAGTCGATGATATGCAACATATATAGTTGAGCAACAGAAAGAGACAGACTTGGCAAAAATAGAAACAACATATCATAAGCATAAATAACAAAGTTCATCGTACCCAAATGACCTAACTAGAGTGATTTTCGCTAGTCGAGGAGGAGGACGGTTAAATTACATCACAAGTAAAGTTTCACCGTGCATAACTCAAAGTTTTGTCATAAAAGAAAGTACAGACTAAATAGACACATTGTCATATATCGACAATCACTCCATCATGTCGTGCCATCCATCCATGTCAGGGAGATAGTCATCGTGCTTAGTGAAAGGCTTCATGTCGAGACGCTGAGAGGCTATCCATGTTCGGACGTCTTCCCGCAACATTTGTCCTTCTGCATGGAACATCCCTGTTTTTCTGACGACCTCATTCATGATGATTTGGGAAAGTTCGCGCTGGATGTTATAGAACTCAGCTCGAAGTCGATGATCCTCGGTATCTCCTATGTCCTTTGCCCATTGCAGAATATGGGCATCGCCAGATCTAGGTGCCATGTGAAGGTTCCGGTGATCCCGTCGTACTCCAAATGTGGTGTAGGACATAGAATCCATCATTAAGAGAATCGTTTGGTTCTTTGGATGCAGCGAAGTCGGTCTTATGGTGAAGGCGACCTGCCGCCTTCTCTTCTTGTCCCTAACCTCTCCACCTTGCTTGGTAGTAAAACATAGCACTTTATCGAGAACATCTTTGGCGTGGGTGTAATCCTTTTTGTGAATGTGAGTCCAAGTAAAGAGCATGGGAGAATCGGGGTAGAGGATGATGAGGACGGTCGCCCTTGCAGCAAAATAAGTACACCTCAAATTAATTAGCCTCCACCGTGCAAATGAATTATTGAAATCGAAGGAAGGATAGCAGCGGATGACTTACACGGATGATAAGGCACGAGAATCGCCTCCTTGTCCTTATTGGCGAGCATGAAACCGACGATGTAATCCCTCGGCGTATTCACGATCTGTGCACAGACTCCCAAGAAGGCCTCGTGCATGTAGTGCGGGTCGGCGACACGATATGAGCTATCTGCTCAACCCCAATGATGTAGCTCATGTGCAAGGCATAAAGGCGGACAAAAGTAAAATCCAGCTTCTTCACCTGAAACATGTCGAATATGTAATCGAATCGGAGGAAGAACTTATCCGCGGGGAAGCCATTGATGTACGACATTTGCTACGGAACGTTAACCACGTAGAGTGGGTATCCTGGATCTTTCGAGGCGATGAGGCCTTTCTCTACCCGCAGCACATCGTCATGAAGTCTCCTTAGATCGCCGAATCTGGCCCGTAGCACTGTTTCAGGTAGGATTGGTCGACCGGGGATATGCCATTTATCCGCATCGGGGATATCTACACGGTCCCGGCCGAGGCTCTTTGGCGGCCGGATCATAGAATCAGCTTTTCTTCCTTTCCTCGCTCTCTTCCTAGGCTTCTTTACCACGGATGGTCGTCAATAACACGTTGAGGCGGTAATTCGTGCACCGACTCATGATGCTCAAACCAGGAGGCGCCAGATAGACATCTTGTTCAGCGCCATCGTTGTCCTCATCCTCATCCATGGCGGCGTCATCGCCTCTAATGGAGCCACCTGCTTACCCGTTCGCTATCACCCAACCCGACACCCGGCGCTAATTGGGTAGGTGGGGTGTTGATGTTCATACCTTCTTTGAGGCTGCGTGCTCGTGGGTGTGCTCCGGCCGCCTCAAACGGCGCAGACTCTTTGGCCTAACAGGACCCACCCATTGCAACAATCACCAAGCCGCCGCGGGTCTCGTCGTCATCCCCACTAGTATTAGAGGAGGCAATTCTCGTGGCCCGGTTTGACAGCGCCATGGAAACCTTGAAGGCGTTAGGGGATCGACCGGCTGTGGAACAATGGTTCCTTCGCTCCATTATCGTCCCCTTCCCCGTCCACCTTCATTCGTCGGTGTACAATATGGTGCACGTGGTTTCGCGGCCTGCAAATAAAATTCTGCGACATGAGACATCCGAAAGGCAACGAAAACGGGAGATTATACATTTATATTGAAGGGGCGGTGTGGAAGATACCGTGAGGCGTCGAGCTCAGCCAAAGAGGAGGCACCACCGAGCACGTCGGTCGCGGCAGCCAGTCTTGGGAGCAGTCTGCGGGAGCAGTGCGGGGAGCAGTCGCGGAGCCGATCTGCGGGGAGCAGTCGCGGGGAGCAGTCTGCGGGAGCAGTGCGGGGAGCCGGTGCGGGAGCATGTGCTGCCAAGAAGTCGCAAGGGAAAGTCCTCTGCATTTTTTGATTTTCCCTTGTCCAAGTGTGAGCGCCCATCACCAAGGAAGTAGATATATCTGCAATCGCTTGTTTTGCGGCAGCTACCGCTGTTTCGATGTTATCGAGATGATTTCTTCTCAACCGCAATCTCAACCTTCTTGTCGATGCTTTCTTCAGTTAACCTCCGTCTTTCCTTTTTCTCCTCCGTGGTCTCACGGTAGTACTTCTTCCACGTGGCGCCGTCTCCGACACCGTGCATGCGTCCATACGATGGTCGAGTATCCACCGGTTGTCGTTTCAATATGTTCAAGGCCCGGTTGAATGGAGTGTCCCACTTGGGCCTCACCAATGCCTCAGACGGCGAGTCGCTTTCGGCCGCAATCTGGTGTTGCTCTCTCTGCAAAAGGCACACGGATCGTTTACAAATATGACTAACGTGTGCAGTCGAATTGATCAGAAACTAAAATTACCAGCAGTCTCATGAACTCCGTAATGACCGTGTTGTCTCATAAACCTTCTTGATGGGTCCCAGCGGTGGCGGGCCCTCGGGGCGTCACGCTCTGCGGGGCGGTGAAATCAGCCAAGGGTGCAGGATGCCCGCACTTCGCGGCTTCCGTGTCCTCCTTGGCCCATTTGGACCTCTTTCCGCCGTAACCACGGCTTCCGAGGTGGTGGGTCCCAATGTTCCTCTTTTGAAGCCCCATCATGTACTTAGACTTCTCTTTGGCAGCTTCGGCCTCGCAAGCCTCCTTGAATATCTGAAACTGCTCTTCCGTGATTGTCGGACTATCCTTTACAATCTTGGAGTAGGGTTCCCCGTCGTTGATCTTTGCTTTCACTCGATTTTTCCAGGCGGCCAACGCGTTGCTAAACTTGGTCATGGCGTGTTTGTTTATCTTCTTCATTGCCGGGTCATTGTCTGGATCTTCATAATCCTTCTCATTCTGGCCCGGGAACAAGAATATCTGGTGAAACTTCTTTAGGAGGGAGCTCCTCATATTTTCTATCTTCTTTAGATTCTCATCGTTGATGGTGGCGGTTGTCCGTATGATGCAGCCTATTTGATTGCCGTAGCACGCGTGCGCTTCCTCGGGCGCCTTTGGCTCAAAATTGCCGTTGTCCACCTCCGTGACCACCAGTCTAGTAGTCCTGAGTTTGTTTGGAACCCTCTTTGCTTCGGTTCTACACGGCTCCGCTCCCGAGGCAGCACCGGTCTCGGCGCGGTCTCGATGCGGTCTGAATCTCAGCGCGGTGTCGGTCTCAAAGACCGGTCTGCGTGTCGGTCTCAAAGACCGGTCTGCGTGTCGGTCTTAGTCCCCGATGCCACCGGTGGGCCTAGCAACAACATCTGTTGATCGTCGGTAAAGCTAAAAAATTCGTCTGCCGCCCGCTAGACGTCGTCGCAATCACCAGAACCCTATCCTTCATCGTTGCTAGCCATGTTTCCTATGATTAAATCAAGTCAATTAATTCTAGACCTAATAAAATGAATAATGACATAAAAAAAGGACTATTGTTTTGCAGGAATGTTTACTCCTTCCTGGTGCGGCAAATCCCGGGCACTCGATATGTCCTAGTTTGTAGCACAAGTCATGCCGAAATTCACGGGAAATTTCGGCATGACCTTTGCTAAAATGTGGACAAATCGAGAACCTGAAATTTGCCGGAACAGAAATGAATCAACATTCCGGCAAAACATAAACCACTCAACATCATTCACAGAAACAACAAAGCCACCACTTGGGCACAATCGAACAACTTCAATGAAAAGATATAACATGACCACTTCAATGAAAAATAAAATTTGCCTAAATTCTTTTAAATGAAAAATAGTGGTCTTTTGAAAAATCAAAAACCTTTGCCAATCTACTTAACCTAGCTTCTTAATCCAACGAACCTAATTAACCTACCTATTTAACCTAGTTAGTTAATCTAGTTTACCTAGATAATTAACCCTAATTAAACTAGTTAGCGCAGCTAGTTCTCTGTCAAAGCCTAAAATAAATTCTTGCACTAATTAACATGGATAATTAACCTAATTAAACTAGTTAACTTGACTAGTTCTCTGTCAAAGCCCTAACTAAGTTTTTGCACTAACCTAGATAATTAACCTAATTAAACTAGTTAACCTAACTACTTCTCTGTCAATGCCCTAACTAAATTTTTGCCCTAATCTAGATAATTAACCTAATTAAACTGGCTAACCTATGCATGAGAGAGAGAGGAGGGTGGGGCTTCTGAGATGATGGCTCGGTGGTGGCGACGGAGGCAGTGTGGTGGCGAGGGAGGCGGGCGTCTCCGGTGGCGAGGAGGCAGGCGTCTCCGGTGACCGCGAGGAAGGTGGCGTCGATGGCGGCTCCGTTGGCGTTAACAAGGCAGCGGCTCTGTGGCGTTGAGGCGGCTCGGTGTCGTCGACGCGCCATGCAGGCTCTGATGGCGTCGTCGGCGGCGGTGAAGTGTAAGGCGTGTGAATCGAGACGGCGGCGGCCTGGCGGTGGGTTTGAGGATTTGGGGAAGTGGTGGCGGGGAAGCGGTTTTTGGCTAAGTCAAACTTAAGCGGTAGCGCGTTCAAGCAAAACAGCGCTATAGCTAAGTTAGCTATAGCGCTTTCCTCAAAACGCTACTGCTGCTATTGCTAATTTCCTATTATGTTTCTATAGCGGGGGTCTAGGACACGCTACTGCAGCTCGTTAGCTATAGCGCCTCTTACAAACAAACGCTGCTGCTATGCCTTCCTCCGATTTTTAGCTTTTCATTTATTTTGCTTTACATTTTATTTTTCCCTTTCTCCTTTTCTATTTCTTTTATTTTCATTTAAATTTCTATTTGTTTATCATCTTATTTTATTTCCGTTAGTAGTAGCGCTCTTCTTAGGAAGCGCGCTGCTAATTGTGCTCTAGCGATGGCGCGTTTACATTAAGCTACGCTCTTGCTATGCGTAACCTAACATTCTGCCAATGGGAATATTAGTAGTAGCGCTTTCTCTACAACAGCGCTCTTGCTAAGTTTTTGTCTGTAGCGGTTTTTATTTGATCGCTCTTGCTATATAGCACTAGCTCAGTTTTTGACCCTTATTTGTTGCTATATTTACGTATAAGGCTTTCCTAGTAGTGGTAGTGGCTCATATCTCACGGATAGGCCCAAGCGAAGAGTTATTTTGGCTTATTGCAGCAATTCCTTGGGCGGTGCCGCATATTAAAGCGATAAGCGGTCGGCCTGCATAGAGGGTGCACGGATGGCCCTCGCCGTGTGAAGACATCTTGGGCGGAGATGGATGCCACCGATGTTGCAACCCGGGTTGAGACGAGCGGTTACCCGCCGAGCACTATTTTGGGGAAGTTCTGCGGGGTGCTCGTGTAATAGAGTCGCAGATGCTCAAAAATGTCATGTTCAAATGATCTTTATGATATGTAAAACGATATTCATAATATAAGTGCTTTTTATACTTGTGCATTCAAGTATTGAAATATCTCTGTCGGACCGTTAATGTATACTTGTGTATAACCTGAAAGATGGCAGTCTTTGGCTTCAGCCCCCACGCACATGGTGCGGGGGTGTTTGCAAAATAGCGCATTTTCACACTTAATCCAACGTCTTGGTCCTGTGAAGGAGGTGGTAGCGTAGCAAATGAGGCAACCGGACTATGATGCTTTATCACTTTCACTTAGCCATAGGAGTTCGAAGGTGGGGCTATGATATAGCCCCTAGGGGCACCGTGCTCTTCGAATTCGGGGTGCATATGTGCCTGACCGGGAAACGGTCCTTCGTCAAAGCAGAGGAATTCTAAACATTCCGGTAGTCGATCGAGTGGTTGACCAGTCTCTCGCTGTATCATGATGATCGGTTTCGGCTTTCTCTCTTGAGGTGCTCGCCCGGCGAACCGGGGACAATCGCGATAGTTCTCCTGATGTCGCGTTAGCCGATGATACGGAACGTAAGGCAGCAAAACACAGGAGCCGGGCAAACCCAACATTTGACCAAAGACATGATTCAAAGCTGATGCATATAAGGCCTAACTCGTGACACTGAACACTCCCTAAGGTATTCAGTCTTTATGATAACGGGCAGAGCAATGCCCTAAGCCCCTGGTGTCCAGGTACATGCGAAAATTTCTGACGCGGACGATGCCAAAACGCCAGCCTCCTCGTCGGTTATGGTGAAAAACCGGGGGATGTGAATCAACAAGAGACAGTAAGAAAGGTTTACGCAGGGTCTTAATCTGAAAAGAATCCTTGCCACGGGTCCCTGCTGCACGTCTGCGCCTGTGTCTCCGTTGTGCCGTATCCTGGATGGGTGTACACGATGTTCATCTGTAAAAGAGAGGAACTTAGCTTGAAAAGAAATCGTGCAAAAAAAGTATTGAAAACAAAGTATGAATGAATGAATAAAGTTGAGCTTTTATTGTCTCTTTATTGTTCATACGCACAGCCCCTTGTGAAGGGGTATGCGGCTAGGGAGCCCCTAGTTTATTTATGCCGGACTTGCCTAGCCGTGTCCGGGGTCTTGAATGACCTTTTAATGAGATGATGCTGCGTGGACCGGGCATTTTAAGTGTAAGAGACGCGTAGTGCGGTATTGCATTAAAGCGGGCGAAAGCTTCACGTCCCAATAGTGCTTGATGGCTACTTTTGAATGGGGCGACATTCAAGATTAGCTTTTCGCGACGGAAGTTGTCGGGTGATCCGAACACAACTTCTAGTAGTAAGGAGCCTGTGCACTTGGTGTAAGGCCCTGGCGTCACTCCTTTGAAGGAAGTGCGGCTATGGCGAATTTTAGTAGGGTCTATCCCCAACTTGCGGATTGTGTCCGGATATAGCAGGTTTAAATCACTGCCGCCATCCATTAGGACTTGTGTAAATTGTAGTCCGTCAATTATAGGATCCAATATCAGAGCAGCCCATCCTGCGTTTGAATATACGGAATAATCCGGTGGTGAAAGTAATTGGTTTTGACATCCAATCTCGGGATTCCGCTGGGGTGGACCGTGCGACGCGTACTTTAGCGGGTGCCACACTATTGTTCTGTGTTGTCACATGGAGTGAGTTTACTGTTTTGACTTCTTGCAGGAAAGTCTTTTGTCTTCCGGTGCTCTGCTGGTGGGGTTGGTCATCGTCCTCGCTTGGCGTGTCGAGCCCCTTCTGTTCGGCGTTGAGT
The DNA here is from genome assembly GCA_021437245.1 of Aegilops speltoides. Lineage (NCBI taxonomy): Eukaryota > Viridiplantae > Streptophyta > Magnoliopsida > Poales > Poaceae > Aegilops > Aegilops speltoides. Next base: position 432,146,708 of record CM038147.1, on the reverse strand, counting down.
CGGCTGGACTGCTTGAAGACCCAACAATTTCGGTGGGTGTGGTTTGCAGGCTTCCTGGGGGTACTGTGGGTTTGACATATCCGATCCAAAGTTTTGTTGAGGTTGGATAGCTCATCACTGTTGTCCTTAAGAGGCAGTGTTTTGTTGTTCAGCCGCGAGCTTTCGAATCCGGCGTTGACCGCCGTGTTCTTTGGGCCATTTTCTTTGTTTCGGCGCTGATCCTTTCTGCGCCGGGATTTTCCATTTCCATCTCTGATCTCGGATGTACTCGGGTCGCTGGTGCTGCATCTTGCCAGCCAGCTATCTTCCCCCGCGCAAAAGCGGGTCATGAGGCTCGTTAGCGCGGCCATTGTTCTTGGCTTTTCCTAGCCGAGGTCTCTAGCGAGCCATTCGTCTCGGACGTTATGTTTAAAAGTTGCTAGGGCTTTGGTGTCCGGACAGTCGACTATTTGGTTCTTTTTGGTGAGGAACCTGTTCTAGAATTTGCGCGCTGACTCTCCGGGCTGTTGAGTTATGTGACTTAAATCGTCTGCATCCGGAGGGCGGACATAAGACCCTTGAAAATTTGCTCTAAACGTGTCCTCGAGCTCTTCCCAACTTCCAATGGTACTTTCTGGGAGGCTTTTGAGCCAATGCCGAGCTGGCCCTTTGAGCTTGAGGGGTAGATATTTTATGGCGTGGAGATCGTCTCCTCTAGCCATGTGTATGTGTAGGATGTAATCCTCAATCCAGACTCCGGGGTCTGTTGTTCCGTCGTATGCCTCTATGTTTACGGGCTTGAATCCCGCTGGAAATTCATGATCCAGCACCTCATCGGTGAAACATAGTGGGTGTCGGCGCCCTATGTTAGGTGTGCGTTATCTTGAACACTCGGCGTGTTGTGTTGCTTCTGGGGCCCTCTTCTTTGGCCCATAAATGGACCTGACCGGGCCATCCTTTTTGCGAGATCTTTACATGTGTCATGTGCGGCTTGTGTCTTGGCGATGCTTTCGCTCTTGGCACATCATCTGTCGTCTATCCGCCAGCAGCCTCTTTGCTTTTTGATTGTGGGGGCTCTACGGCCTCCTCGTCCAATTCGGGCAGCAGCTTGCGCTTCGGGTAGCTCTTTGCTTGGTGGTTATTGCCGTATTTGTCCGTAGTCTTGAGTACTTTGCTCCACCTCATTCTGAGTATGTCTTCCGCTGTTTTGAGCTTCCGTTTCTGCTTCTTCAAGCTTCTTGCAGTGGCGACGAGCCTTTCGTGAAGGTTCTTATGTTCCGGTGGTGTGTCCGGCGTAAGATCGTCTGGACTATTGTTTTCGCCGAGGATGGGTTGGTTGTCCGATTCATCCTGTTCGGATGGTTGCTTGGTTGCATGTTTGTCGTCCACTGGTTTGCCCTGCTCTACGGCTGGGTCATTATGGGTGTTGTTGTTGTCGAGGTGGGACTTTGGGCGGCGCTTGCATCGCTGTTTTGGTTGTTTTTCGGGGGGATTATCCTTCGCCGCGTCCCGTTGTTCCTCGTTATATGTCATGAGTTCAGGTGGTCTTCCAGTGCCCCATAGGCGCTGGTTCTTGGTCGTCTCCGGCATCGTCGTCCATACCGTCAATCTCTTCGGAGTCGTAGTCTAGCATGTTGGTTAGATCGTCGACAGTGGCTACAAAGTGGGTGGTGGGTGGGCTTTTAATTTCTTCGTCGTCCGCATCCCAACCGTCCTGACCGCAGATTCGCCGAGGCTCTCGACAACGAGAGATACTTTAGCGAATTCGAATATCGCCAAAAGGCGAGTCTTGAAAGATGTCATGGCGGTGAACTCCATGATCGGCGCCCAATCGAATTCGATTGGTAGGGCGCAAGAGGTTGAGTCCGCAAGGAGTCCGGCACCTCGAGTCACGAGCTTTATAAGGGACAAGGTCGATTCGGCTCCATCGCCGCAAGTTGCAGCCCCGAGGCGTGTCTAGCCACCGTCCTCGTCTGCGCGATCGGCTCGAACTAAGGGTTGGGCGGACTCATGTCGACCTCGGGGCACTATCCGGCAGCAGAGCTAAATCATGCCCATCGTGACAGTGCGGCGCGCTTGGCTGTGACTCGAATCCGTCGAAGATCAAGTCTCCGCGGATGTCAGCCGTGAAGTTTAGGCTTCCAAATCTGACCTGATGGCCAGGGGCGTAGCTTTCTATCTGCTCCAGATGGCCAAGCGAATTGGCCCGCAGTGCAAAGCCGCCGAACACGAAGGTCTGTCCGGGGAGAAAAGTCTCACTCTGGACTGCGTTGTTGTTGATGATTGAAGGAGCCATCAAGCCTATCGGTGATGACACAGAGGAACTCTCAATGAAAGCACCAATGTCGGTGTCAAAACCAGCGGATCTCGGGTAGGGGGTCCCGAACTGTGCATCTAGGCGGATAGTAACAGGAGACAAGGGACACGATGTTTTTACCCAGGTTCGGGCCCTCTCGATGGAGGTAAAACCCTACTCCTGCTTGATTAACATTGATGACATGGGTAGTACAAGAGTGGATCTACCACGAGATCAAGGAGGCTAAACCCTAGAAGCTAGCCTATGGTATGATTGTTGTAATGGTTGTTCGTCCTACGGACTAAAACCCTCCGGTTTATATAGACACCGGAGAGGGCTACATGTCCGTATTGCCAAGCTTGCCTTCCACGCCAAGGAAAGTCCCATCCGGACACGGGACGAAGTATTCAATCTTGTATCTTCATAGTCTTGGAGTCCGGCCGATGATGATAGTCCGGCTATCCGGACACCCCCTAGTACAGGACTCCCTCACCGATGACTAGCTAACTCTTAGATTTTATAAACGGCCGCACAGAAGGTAATATTTTAAGTACAAAAACCTTGCATAGCACACATGAACTAGTTTCATAATATAGGATCACATGAGCAAGTTCATTCAAAAATTACATCATTGGTACACTCGTCCGCCACAAGACGGGCACCCTTCAAGACACCCTCATAATACATTTCGGGGTGGCGATGCTCCTTGCCCTATGGCGGCCCCTCCTTCACCAGCTTCTCGGCGTCCATATTGGCCCAGTGCACCTTTGCACGGGCAAAAGCCCTACGTGCACCTTCAACGCAGACGGGCCAGTTTATGACTTCCAGCCGTGGGCACGCATCCACCAGCCGCCTCACCAGGCCGAAGTAGCTATTGGGAAGGGCATCGCCAGGCCACATCCGGACTATAAGGCCCTTCATGGCATGTTCGGCCGCCTTGTGGAGCTCGACCACTTGCTTCAGCTGGTCGTTCAAGGGCACGGGGTGTTCGGTCCTAGTATACTGAGACCAGAACAACTTCTCCGTCAAGCTTCCCTCTTTGGCCCAGTAGAATTTCACAGCATCAGACACACTGCGGGGCAGATGTGCGAATGCTCCTGAAGAGCTCCGAACTCGGGTAAGTAAATAGAAATTTTCTTTCACATACTTGCTTTGCATAATGAATGCCTTACCCGCCGCTATCTTCTTCACCGCCTCAATCTCCTGGAGAGCCTTTTGGGCTTCGGCCTTGTCATTTTTTTCACTTTCGAGGGCCTTGGCAAGCTCGGACTCTCGCGTCTTCGAGTCAAGCTCCAAGGACTCATGTTTTTTACGAGTGCCTTGAGCTCTTGCTGCACCTCGTCTACTCGAGATTCTTGGTTTTCTCGCTCGGTGCGCTCCTGGGCCGCTTTGTTTTTGGCCTCGGACAACGCCTTCTTCAGGGTCGCCACTTCGGTCGTGGTCCCTGGCACATTCATAATGATCCTATTATCTTGCAACAAAATCTCTTTTTCATATATAGACAAGGTGTTACTTACCTTTGTTCTCCTCAAGCTGCCTCTTGGCAAGGCCGAGTTCTTCCTTGGACCGCTCAAGGTCCTGCTTCAGTGCGGCGACCTCCGCAGTACGTGCGGCAGCGGCCAGCAGGGAAGCCTGCATGCGCATATACACATATTTGGATTAGACTCCTGCAGTTATTATTTGATCCTCTATTCGGCTTTTCTTCGCGAACGCCAAACAGAGCATTAGGGGCTACTGTCTATGCGGTAAATAATATTTTCCTATATTTCGATTACTCACTTCAAAGCCTGTTAGGAGGCTGGCACAAGCTTCAGTCAGTCGCTCTTGGCGGACTGAACCTTCTTGATCACTGCACTCATGATAGTGCGGTGCTCTTCGTCGATGGAAGCGCTGTGAAGCACTTCCAGCAAGTTGTCCGGTGCCTCTAGATGGACATAGGTCACCGGCACGGGCGGCTTGCCCCACTTAACAGGGGGTCGCCTGCCGGAGTCCGGAACCGCTCGAGATTCCGGCACAGTGTCCGGCTGGGGGCCGAACTTGGAGCCCACGGGAGTCTTGCCCCCTTTGTGCCCAGAGTCCGGAAGGTCGCCTCGAGGCGCCTCCAGGACCACCTCCACCCGGCTCGGTGCCATTTTAGACAACACCTCGACGTTGTTCATAGGGCGGGGGGAGGAGGCGGTCGGAAGTGAATCGCTATTCATATCCGACGGGTCCAAAGAACCGTCTGACGAAGATACGTCGATGCGGGCTCGGGACGGACTGCATAATTATATTCTGCATAAGGAGAAGCAGTGCAATAAAAGCATACCATGAATTACTCTGGTATCCGAATACTTACGACTTCGCCAGGGGCTTGACCCCGGGCAACCACTCGTCTTCGCTATGCGCGGCGGTCGTGGAACAGTCCGGAAGGAGAGTCCTTCCCTTCTTGGACCCTTCGGCCTCCCTGGTTGGGGCGGCCTTCCTTTTATTTTCTCCCCCGGCTGGAGGGGGAGAACCTTCGTCTTCCTCCTCCTCGTCTTCATGAGAGAAGTGCGTCTCAGAGTTATCGGACGATGAGTCCGATATCACCTGGCGCCGGGAATTCTTTCGAGTCCCCGCGGTCTTCTTCTTCTTGGTCTTCTTCTCTGGCACCTCGTAAGGTGCCGGAGTCAGCATCTCCATTAAGAGAGCGACGGCTGGATCTTCGGGCAGGGGCGTCGGGCAATCGATCTACTCCGCGGTCTTTTCCCAGTCCTGTCAAAGGCATGGGAGCTCAGATCCCGCACATGATTAAGCTGGGGAAAGTAAATACCCTACAAGGTGTAGAGAGCTTACCGGATTTGCAGGGCGCTTCGCACTTAGTCCGCGGTCCTTGGTAAGGGAAGGGGGGACCTCTATGCCCTTGAACAGCACCCTCCAAACGTCCTTGTGCGTCGTATCAAAAAGCTCGCGAAGAGTCTGGTGCTGGGCCAGGTCAAACTCCCATAAATTGAACGCCCGTTGTTGACACGGGAGGATCCGGCGGAAGAGCACGACCTGGACCACGTTGACAAGCTTAAGTTTCTTGCTTGTCATGTTCCGGATACATTTCTAGAGTCCGGCCAGTTCTACCGATGAACCCCAGGACAGGCCCTTCTCTTTCCAGGAAGTGAGCCGCATGGGGATTCCGGATCAGAACTCGGGGGCCGCCACCCAGTTGGTGTTGCGCGGCTCGGTGATGTAGAACCACCCGGATTGCCACCCCTTTATGGTCTCCACATAGGAGCCCTCGAGCCATGTGACATTGGGCATTTTGCCCACCATGGCGCCTCTGCATTCCGCTTGCTGGCCGCCTACAACCTTCGGCTTGACATTAAAGGTCTTCAGCCACATGCCGAAGTGAGACTGGACGCGAAGGAAGGCCTCGCACACGACGATAAACGCCGAGATGTTGAGGATGAAGTTGGGGGCCAGATCATGAAAGTCCAGCCCGTAGTAGAACATGAGACCGCGGAAGAACGGGTGAAGAGGAAATCCCAGTCCGCAGACGAAGTGGGTGAGGAAAACTACCCTCTCGTAAGGTTCCGGGGTAGAGACCATCTGCCCCTCGTCGGGCAGCCGGTGCGCGATATCCGCGGCCAAGTATCCAGCTCCCCGCAGCTTTTTGATGTCCTCCAGCCTGACGGAGGATTTCATCCACTTGCCTCCCGCTCCGGACATTATTGGAGTGGTGTGAGGAGAAAGGTGTGAAATTGGGTGTTGGAGCTCGAGTGCGCGAGAATGGATAAGCAAGGAGGAAGAAGGCGTGGGTAAAAAAGGTGAACTCTTATCCGTTTATAAAGGCGGACGAAACTGTACGCCACCACTAGCCTGGTAAACCCGCTTTTATTCCCCAAGCGCTGTAATTGATGGCGCGGTTGGGTTACCCACGCCCGTATTGATGAGAATCTCGTGATAAGGGGACATGATCTCTGCTTCGACAAGACGTGCCAAGGAAACCGCCTCGTGATATGCGCCAAGGCTGGTTGAGAATAAACGGTTCGAATGAAGATCGGGCCATGGTATGATGTCATGATATCGTGTGTGTCAGCAGATTAGATTTGTGGAAATATTATTCTCTCTACGGTGGTATGTTGAACTTGTTTTTAAGAGCCGGACACTGTCCTTGTGTTCAAAATCTTCTATGGAGTATTCGGAGGAGGAACCCGCCTTGCAATGCCGAAGACAATCTGCGCGCCGGACTCATCGTCATTGAAGCCTGGTTCAGGGGCTACTGAGGGAGTCCTGGATTAGGGGGTATCCGGATAGCCGGACTATATCCTTTGGCCAGACTGTTGGACTATGAAGATACAAGATTGAAGACTTCGTCCCGTGTCCGGATGGGACACTCCTCGGCGTGGAAGGCAAGATTGGCGATACGGATATGAAGATCTCCTCCCATTGTAACCGACTCTGTGTAACCCTAGCCCCCTCCGGTGTCTATATGAATCGGAGGGTTTAATCCGTAGAACAACAACAATCATACCACAGGCTAGCTTCTAGGGTTTAGCCTCTACGATCTCGTGGTAGATCAACTCTTGTAATACTCATATCATCAAGATCAATCAAGCAGGAAGTAGGGTATTACCTCCATCGAGAGGGCCCAAACCTAGGTAAACATGGTGTCCCCGCCTCCTGTTACCATCCGCCTTAGATGCATAGTACGGGACCCCCTACCCGAGATTCGCCGGTTTTGACACCGACAGTGGGGAACGAATTTCTTCGTCGTCCGCTTCCCACTCAAGCTGGACATAGTTCGGCCAAGGGTCTCCTGACTAGGAGAGAGACCTTAATGAATTTAGCACGTCACCCTGGGGCGAGTGCTGAAAGATATCCGCGGAGGCAAACTCCATGATCGTTGCCCAATCAGATTCGATAGGCACGGACGCAGGCGGTTTGGAGCCCGTGGCCGGGGACGAATCCAAGTGTCCGGCAACACAGGTCTCATAGGAGGTGAAGTCAGCATTCGACTCTATCGCCGCTGAGTGTGCGGCCTCCGTGGCGGGGTTCACCCACCCGTCCTCAGATGGCGTGATCTGCTCCGGATTGAGGGCCGGCGTGGCCACAGGTGTGATCTCATGAACACCGTCCGACGGCAGAGCTAAGTCATGCTCATCGTGACTGTGCAGCGCACCTGACATGGGCTCGAATCCGTCGAAGATCAAGTCTCCATGGATGTCGGTAGTATAGTTCAAGCTTCCGAACCTGACCTGATGGCCAGGGACGTAGCTCTCGATCTGCTCCAGATGGCCAAGCGAGTTGGCCCGCAGTATGATGCCGCCGAATACAAAGATCCGTCTGGGGAGGAAAACCTCACCCTGGATCGCATCGTTGCCGATGATATAAGGGGCCATCAAGCCTTTATGGTGACGGCACAGTGGAACTCTCAATGAAAGCACCAATGTCGGTGTGAAAACCGGCGGATCTCGGGTAGGGGGTCCCGAACTGTGCGTCTAAGGCGGATGGTAACAGGAGGCGGGGGACATAATGTTTACCCAGGTTCGGGCCCTCTCGATTGAGGTAATACCCTACTTCCTACTTGATTGATCTTGATGATATGAGTATTAAAAGAGTTGATCTACCATGAGATCGTAGAGGCTAAACCCTAGAAACTAGCCTATGATTATGATTGTTGTTGTCCTACAAACTAAACCCACCGGTTTATATAGACACCGCATGGGGCTAGGGTTACACAGATTCGGCTACAAGGGAGGAGATCTACATATCCGAATTGCCAAGCTTGCCTTCCATGCCAAGGAGAGTCCCATCTGGACACGGGACGAAGTCTTCAATCATGTATCTTCATAGTCCAACAATCCGGCCAAAGTATATAGTCGGGCTGTCCGAGGACCCCCTAATCCAGGACTCTCTCAGCCCTCCTTGAGGTCGTGGTCGATGAGATCCCACTTGGAAATTGAGGATCCCAAGCCACCACCGTAGAACGTGTCCTTCAGAAGTGACAAAATGGGCTCGATGGCGTATAAAGCTCGCAAATCTCTGACCGCTTGGCAGAGGAGATCAGTGACAGGGCCGTCGAAGAGATCAACGGCGGTTGAACCAGAGGGGATGGCGATGGACCACTTAACCTGTGACATGGCCCGCATGAAGCCATCGGTGTGGACGAGCTTGATGTCGTAGCCAGCTTTCCCGAGATACAGTAATACACTAGCCCGCTGAGATGAAGCCTTCGGCATGGCAACGTAGTCAACGTATTCGCGGCTTCCGCAGCGACGTGTTGCTCCGGGATCGACAGGTCGGGGCAAACGGCGGCCACCTCACCAACGTCCGCCGGAGAGGCCATGATAAACCTCTTCTTGGCCGAATGCTCGTCGCGCTCACAGGGATACATGGTCGAGCTTAGGCTGCGACATTCTGGAGCAGGGGATGTGGATCTGGTGGCGAGGGACACGGCAGGCCTCATCTAAAAACTCAGGGGAGTGGGCGACGGTATGGGAATCACTGGGTAACCTGAACTTTACTATCTAAGCTAGGAGGAACGGGCAGACCGGCAAGGGTTGGCGGCGGCGGCGGCCGTGAGCTAGGGTTCGAGGGGGGAGGGGCAGGTGGGGGACTATGGAGGGGGGTGGTGTTTGGGGATACGCCATGGCTACTGAAAATTTTAGTAATGGTGGGTGGAGATAGTGGTGGACGAGGGAGGGCGACGGTTCAAATGCCTCGGCTAGTGCAATTTTACTATAAGGTCGGTGCTGGAGGAGTGTGGGCGACGGTTGAAGTATGGCGGCTACTAAAATTTTGGTAAAGGAATTGATGCGGGGCGGGAGTGCCCAAGATGGCGCACGGTCCTATAACAATATGCATGTATGATAATAAGGAAAAGCGGCGAGGATCCGCCAATTTTTGCAATGCTCAAGGAGGGTAGTTTGTTTTTTATATTTCTAGCTAGCTAGTCTATCGCACACGGTTCATCCTAATTTCCAAATAAACTTACCCGCCTTTAGCTTGCACGGGTGGTGGTTTTACAGTGCACTTGCACCGCACACCCTTAAGCCAGTACCTCCACTCTTTGCTCTCGCTTGCGCGGTCGTGGTGATTTCAGCGCACTTGCATCGCACATGGTTTAGCCAGTACCTCCACCCTTTGCTCGCGCTTGCACGGTCGTGGTGATTTCAGCACACTTGCATCGCACATGGTTGAGCCAGTACCTCAACCTTAATTTGCTCGCGCTTGCGCGGTCGTGGTGATTTCAGTGCACTTGCATCCCACAAGGTTGAGCCAGTACCTCCACCTTAACTTGCTCGCACTTGCACGGTCGTGGTGATTCACATCGCATTTGTATCGCACACGGTTAAGATATTATACCCCGTGTCCGTTGAGGGTCATCAGAGTCTTTGCAGCAAAAATAACGTTAGAGAGGGTCAAAAGACAGCCACACCAGCATGTGGCCCAAATATATATGAGTGAAAAGGGTGGTCTGTGATGTTTAAAATTCCAATGCATAACTTTAACCCCGCAGGCCCATGATTGGGCGCGTCATTGAAGATCGATGAGAGGGCCAGAAGTCGAGAACCGCCTGGAAGTGGCCAAATATATGTACGAATATTGGGGATGTTTAAAACTTTAAATACATAATGCATAACTTTGGTGGCACCTGCCTCGCAAACCCGAAAGCACCCTAACAACCACCTAGTTAGGATATATATAATTACATATTGTTGTACCTAGCTAGGATGCTTGGCCCACCACCTCCCACTTTGTGTCAACGGGGCGGATGCACGTAATGATTGATACTTTGGTCATACATGCATGTCGCCATGACCTACCATAAGACGGACCAATGAATCTTTCATTTGGTCAAATGACCGTTGTTCTTGTCGATAAATCGCTTGGGCCAATAGATTGAACCATCATAAAAATTGCACGAGAGGGACCACAAAACCATCACCTCTTGCATGCGGCCAAAAATGATGTACGTTGGGAAGGGGTGATGTGTGTTTTCAATACAGAATAATGTATAATTTAGATGTGGTGCCTACCTCTCGATACAGACAACAACGCGGGGTTTGATGTAGGTTGAACCCAGCAATCCGAGCATCTGGGAGGGAATCCTGACAACGCATGAGCTCGAGCTTTGGTTGGCCGACATTTGATGGTGGCCGGCCCTGACACGAACTAGGAAGAATCCATTCATGGCCAACACATACCCCTCATTATCAGTCAAAGGGATGATATATATACACTCGGGGAGCCCACAGATATCCGTGTCGTCACAAAAAACCGCACAAGGGAGACGTGGTCGATCAGAAGACCCCGTATACACTGCATGCGGCCCGAAAATATGTATGGGTACGATGGTGTATGATGTGTTTAAATCCCAAATGCACAACTTCGATGGGCCACGCCAACTACATTACAAACCGAACACCGTACCCGACTCCAAGCCTGGTTCAATACCTATGATGTCAGTTTCCCAACTTCGAGGTGGCGGCGGGGGGGGTTCGTCCCATGCATGCGCTCAAACTTTATTTTGTATAGCATGGGACACATCTATATATATTTATACATCTATACACCTATATAGTGTGCGAATAACTATGAAAGTTGCTCGTTGGATGAAGCCAATCCGACGGTACATAGATGGCAAATCCGAGCACTACTAGCCGTTGGATATCATCTACATTCCACCAGCTTCTGCCACATGTACAATCTAGAAGACTCCATGGTTGAACTTAACCATAATGCACAAACCTCAAAACAGAAGCACTTCTCCTTTGTTCTCTAGAATCTTCCATATCTTAATTGCCCAAACTTTTTTTCAAAATGAATTGTCACTTTTTGTTTTTACCTTTACAATGCACAATTCCATGAATCTTAAAATAGTTTTTTATAAAACTAATTGATTTTGGATGAGATGAACTATAAGAGTTAAATGAAGATCTACATCATGCATATCTGGGAGAAGAGGCGGGAAACCGATGAGAGGAGTGGCAAGAAACGGTAGCCTGTTTTGAATGAAAACCTAGTAGAGAAGGAAGCATGAGCTACACGACGCATGCGCACAGTGCTTATCCATGTATTGCATGTGCTATCGAAAGGGCTTAGGGTTGCCATTTGATCTAGGAGTATCCAACGGTGCACACATACAATCCGTGGGGTTTGGGTTCTGGCCATTCAGAACGCAGAACTCAGATCGCGAGTGCAGCGGGGGAGATATCATACGGAAACCAACATTCGGTGGAAACCGGTGAAAACCACAAGAAAAATAAGTTTTGAAGTTTCAAAAAAATGCGGGATATTAAGAGGATGATGTTTTATTGCCACACAAAATTTCAAGTTGAAACACATTACAAGATGTGAGTTATGAAAAAGAAAAAATCAGTGTTGAGTAGTGCCGAATAGTAATGTCACTATTCAGGGCGGAATTTGTCTTTTTCATAGCTCACATCTCGTAATGTTTTTCAACTTGAAATTTTGTGTTGCAATAAAACATCACCTTCTTAACATCCCACATTTTTTTAGATTTTTATGAAACTTTAAAATATGGTTTCCATGAAGTTTTCATTGAATATCGGCTTTCATGAGTGAACCATGTGCTATTTGAAAACATTTCGTGAGAAGAATCTCAGTTTTTAAATCCCTTTAAATCCAAAACTAAGCTAAAAATCGTGAAACCTGCCATGGTGTCACGACATCGCACTTATATGTCGAGGAATTTTTTTCGTCCATTGTGGCGCAAGTTTTATTACAACCCTCTTACAAACCGGAGCTTCTCTCAAAGAAGCCTCGTGGTTCCGATAGGGAAATATGTCCCCCTTGTGGGCGAAACGTAATCACTGCCTCTTTTCACCTTGTATTTTCTTCTACGGGGAACATGGAACGACAGGATATAACTGTGCTGAAATTTAAACTTATTCAGGGTTCGTTTGGCCTTTTTATACACTAATTGAGTTTCCTAGGCATTTAATGTCCATAATTCAAATCTTAACTACAAATACATGCTCCATTTCACCAAAATGGCTAAAACATTAAACATGTGTCCTTGGGTGCATGTTTAGGTCCCATGCCTGGAATGGGAACGAATTACAACCGTACTGGTGTCATGGCTCGTCCTCAAACATTTCGTATCTCGGTTTTTAAGTCCCCATATATCCTAAACTCACCAAAAAGTTGATACGTCTCCAAAGTATCTATAATTTTTGATTGCTTCATGCTATATTATATTCTGTTTTGGACATTATTGGGCTTCATTATACACTTTTATATTACTTTTGGGAGTAACCTACTAAATGGAGGCCCGGCCCAGAATTGCTGTTTTTGCCTATTTCAAAGTTTCGCAGAAAAAGAATATCAAACGGAGTCCAAACGGAATGAAACCTTCGGGAACGTAATTTTCGGAACGAACATGATCCAGAGGACTTGGACCCTACGTCAAGGAAGCAACCAGGAAGGTACGAGGTAGGGGGCGCGCCTACCCCCCTGGGCGCACCCTCCACCCTCGTGGGGCCCACGTTGCTCCACCGATGTACTTCTTCCTCCTACATATACCCACGTACACCCAAACTACCAGATACGGAGCCAAAAACCTAATTCCACCGCCACAACCTTCTGTACCCGTGAGATCCCATCTTGGGTCCTTTTCTGGAGCTCCGTCGGGGGGGCATCGATCACGGAGGGCTTCTACATCATCTCCAAGGCCTCTCTGATGAAGTGTGAGTAGTTTACCTCAGACCTTCGGGTCCATAGTTATTAGCTAGATGGCTTCTTCTCTCTTTTTGGATCTCAATACAATGTTCTACCCACCTCTCATGGAGATCTATTCGATGTAATCTTCTTTTGCGGTGTGTTTGTTGAGACCGATGAATTGTGGGTTTATGATCAAGTTTATCTATGAACAATATTTGATTCTTCTCTAAATTCTTTTATGTATGATTGGTTATCTTTGCAAGTCTCTTTTAATTATCAGTTTGGTTTGGCCTACTAGATTGATCTTTCTTGCAATGGGAGAAGTGCTTAGCTTTGGGTTCAATCTTGCGGTGTCCTTTCCCAGTGACAGTAGGGGCAGCAAGGCACGTATAGTATTATTGCCATTGAGGATAACAAGATGGGGTTTATATCATATTGCATGAGTTTATCCCTCTACATCATGTCATCTTGCTTAAAGCGTTACTCTGTTCTTGTGAACTTAATACTCTAGATGCATGCCGGATAGCGGTCGATGTGTGGAGTAATAGTAGTAGATGCAGGCAGGAGTCGGTCTACTTGTCTTGGACGTGATGCCTATATACATGATCATACCTATATATTCTGATAACTATGCTCAATTCTGTCAATTGCTCAACAGTAATTTGTTCACCCACCGTAATACTTATGCTCCTGAGAGAAGCCACTAGTGAAACCTATGGCCCCGGGTCATATTAATATTCCAACACTTAGCTATTTTTATTGCCTTTTATATTACTTTGCATCTTTATCATAAAAATACCAAAAATGTTATCTTATCATATCTATCAGATCTCACTCTCGTAAGTGACCGTGTAGGGATTGACAACCCCTTATCGCGTTGGTTGCGAGGATTTATTTGTTTGTGTAGGTGCGAGGGACTCGTGCGTGGCCTCCTACTGGATTGATACCTTGGTTCTCAAAAACTGAGGGAAATACTTACGCTGCTTTACTGCATCACCCTTTCCTCTTCAAGGGAAAACCAACGCAGTGCTCAAGAGGTAGCAAGAAGGATTTCTGGCGTCGTTGCCGGGGAGTCTATGCAAAAGTCAACATACCAAGTACCCATCACAAACCCTTATCTCCAGCATTACATTATTTGCCATTTGCCTCTCGTTTTCCTCTCCCCCACTTCACCCTTGCCATTTTATTCGCCCTCTTTTCCGTCCACCTCTTTTCCGTTTGCCTCTTTTCGCTCGTCTCTTGTTTTCTCGTGTGTTGGATTGCTTGCTTGTCACGATGGCTCAAGATAATACCAAATTGTGTGACTTCACCAATACCAACAACAATGATTTCCTTAGCACTCCGATTGCTCCTCTTACCGATACTGAATCTTGTGAAATTAATGTTGCTTTGTTGAATCTTGTCATGAAAGATCAATTCGCTGGCCTTCCTAGTGAAGATGCCGCTACCCATCCAAATAACTTCGTTGCTTTATGTGATATGCAAAAGAAGAAAGATGTGGATAATGACATTGTTAAATTGAAGCTATTTCCTTTTTTGCTTAGAGATCGTGCTAAAGCTTGGTTTTCGTCTTTGCCTAAAAATAGTATTGATTCTTGGAATAAGTGCAAAGATGCTTTTATCTCTAAATATTTTCCTCCCGCTAAAATCATCTCTCTTAGAAACGATATTATGAATTTTAAGCAACTTGATCATGAACATGTTGCACAAGCTTGGGAGTGGATGAAATTAATGATAAGTAATTGCCCTACGCATGGTTTGAATTTGTGGATGATTATACAAAAAAATTATGCCGGATTGAATTTTGCTTCTAGAAACCTTTTACATTCGGCCGCAGGAGGCACTTTTATGGAAATCACTTTAGGAGAAGCTACCAAGCTCCTAGATAATATTATGGTTAATTATTCTCAATGGCACACTGAAAGATCTACTAGTAAAAAAGTGCATGCGATAGAAGAAATTAATATTTTGAGTGGGAAGATGGATGAACTTATGAAATTATTTGCTTCTAAAAGTGTTTCTTCAGATCCTAATGATATGTCTTTGTCTACTTTGATTGAGAATAATAATGAATCTATGGATGTGAATTTTTTTGGTAGGAATAATTTTGGTAACAACGCGTATAGAGGAAACTTTAATCCTAGGCCGTATCCTAGTAATTCCTCTAACAATTATGGTAATTCCTACAACAAATCTTATGGAAATTTTAATAAAATGTCCTCTGAATTTGAGACAAGTGTTAAGGAGTTTATGAATTTGCAAAAGTATTTCAATGCTTTGCTTGAAGAAAAATTGCTGAAAGTTGATGAATTGGCTAGGAACATTGATAGAATTTCTCTTGATGTTTATTCTTTGAAACTTAGATCTATTCCACCTAAGCATGATATCAATGAGTCTCTCAAAGCCATGAGAATTTCCATTGATGAGTGCAAAGAAAGAACCGCTAGGATGCGTGCTAAGAAAGATTACTTTATGAAAGCGTGTTCTTCTAATTTCTATGAGAATAAAGATGAAGATCTAAAAGTTATTGATGTGTCCCCTATTAAATGTTTGTTTTGCAATACGAATCTTGTTAATGATGGGACTGAAGATAAGGCACCTTTACCTAGAAGGCGTTCCAAAAATTTGGAGTTTTTAGATCTTGATGCAAAATTTGGTAGAAGTGGGTTTGAAGAAGTTAAAACTTTAGATATCAATGAACCCACTATTTTGGATTTCAAGAAATTTAATTATGATAATTGCTCTTTAATAGATTGTATTTCCTTGTTGCAATCCGTGCTAAATTCTCCGCATGCTTATAGTCAAAATAAAGCTTTTACTAAACATATCGTTGATGCTTTGATGCAATCTTATGAAGAAAAACTTGAGTTGGAAGTTTCTATCCCTAGAAAACTTTATGATGAGTGCGAACCTACTATTAAAATTAAAATTAAAGATCATGAGTTTTATGCTTTGTGTGATTTGGGTGCTAGTGTTTCCACGATTCCGAAAACTTTGTGTGATTTGCTAGGTTTCCATGAACTTGATGATTGCTCTTTAAATTTGCACCTTGCGGATTCCAATATTAAAAAACCTAAGGTAAGAATTAATGATGTTCTTATTGTCGCAATCCTTGATATAGATTGCAATCCTTCATGTCCTATTATTCTTGGTAGACCTTTTCTTAGAACAATTGGTGCAATTATTGATATGAAGGAATGGAATATTAGATTCCAATTTCTGTTAGGGAAAGGCATGGAACACTTTCCTAGAAAGAAAATAAAATTACCATATGAATCTATCATGAGAGCCACTTATGGATTGCCTACCAAAGATGGCAATACCTAGATCTATCCTTACTTTTATGCCTAGCTAGGGGCGTTAAACGATAGCGCTTGTTGGGAGGCAACCCAATTTTATTTTAGTTTTTTACTTTTTGCTTCTGTTTAGGAATAAATAATATGTCTAGCCTCTGGTTAGATTCGTTTTTATGTTTTAATTAGTGCTTGTGCCAAGTAAAACCGTTAGGATAACCTACGGTGATAGTTATTTGATTCTGCTGCAGAAAACAGAAACTTTGCACGCACGAGATTAGTTTGCATAAATCACAGGAACGTGCTTTTCAGTTGACTATTTTTCTGCATATCAATAAACAAATTATCTAGAACTTCCTTATTTGGAGGAATTTTTCACGTTCCAGAAGTTTGCGTTAGTTACAGATTACTACAGACTGTTCTATTTTTGACAGATTCTGTTTTTTGTGTGTTGTTTGCTTATTTTGATGAATCTATGGCTAGTAAAATAGTTTATAAACCATAGAGAAGTTGGAATACAGTAGGTTTAACACCAATATAAATAAATAATGAGTTCATTATAGTACCTTGAAGTGGTGTTTTGTTTTCTTTCGCTAACGGAGCTCATGAGATTTTCTGTTAAGTTTTGTGTTGTGAAGTTTTCATGTTTTGGGTGAAATATTTGATGGATTATGGAAAAAGGAGTGGCACGGGGGATGCCCATGGCACCCCCAAGATAATCTAAGGACACCTAAGAGCCAAATCTTGGGGATGCCCCGGAAGGCATCCCCTCTTTCGTCTTCGTCTATCGGTAACTTTACTTGGAGCTATATTTTTATTCACCACATGATCTGTGTTTTGCTTGGAGCGTCTTGTATTATTTGAGTCTTTGCTTTTTAGTTTACCACAATCATTCTTGCTGTACACACCTTTTTAGAGAGATACACATGATTCGTAATTTATTAGAATACTCTATGTGCTTCACTTATATCTTTTGAGCTATATAGTTTTTGCTCTAGTGCTTCACTTAAATCTTTTAGAGCATGGAAGTGGATTTGTTTTATAGAAACTATTGTTCTCTCATGCTTCACTTATATTATTTTCAGATTCTTACAAAACAGCATGGTAATTTGTCTTAATCATGAAATTAAAATTCTCTTATGAGTGCGTTGAATACTAAGAAAAGTTTGATGCTTGATGATTGTTTTGAGACATGGAGGTATTAATATTAGAGTCATGCTAGTTGAGTAGTTGTGAAATTGAGAAATACTTGTGTTGAAGTTTGATAATCCCATAGCATGCACATATGGTAAACATTGTGTAACAAATTTGAAACATGAGATGTTCTTTGAGTGTCTTCCCTTGTGTGGAAGTCGGGGGCGCGCGATGGTTAACTCCTACCGACCTCCCCCCTAGGAGCATGCATGTAGTGCTTGGTTTTGATGAATTGTAGATTTTTGCAATAAGTATGTGAGTTCTTTATGACTAATGTTGAGTCCATGGATTATACGCACTCTCACCCTTCCACCATTGCTAGCCTCCCTAGTACCGCATAACTTTCGCCGGTGCATTACACCCACCATACACCTTCCTTAAAACAGCCACCATACCTACCTATTATGGCATTTCCATAGCCATTCCGAGATATATTGCCATGCAACTTTCCACCGTTCCATTTATCCTGACACGTTTCATCGTTGTCATATTGCCTTGCATGATCATGTAGTTGACATTGTATTTGTGGCAAAGCCACCGTTCATAATTCTTTCATACATGTCGCTCTTGAATCATTGCCCATCCCGGTACACCGCCGGAGGCATGCATATAGAGTCATACTTTGTTCTAGTATTGAGTTGTAATCATTGAGTTCTAAATAAATAAAAGTGTGATGATCATCATTTATAGAGCATTGCCCCTAAAAAACAGAAAATAAAAAGGGACAATGTTACTATCCTTTTTCCACACTTGTGCTTCAAAGTAGCACCATGTTCTTCATGATAGAGAGTCTCTTGTTTTGTCACTTTCATATACTAGTGGGAATTTTTCGTTATAGAACTTGGCTTGTATATTCCTACAATGGGCTTCCCCAAATGCCCTAGGTCTTCATGAGCAAGCAAGTTGGATGCACACCCACTTAGTTGCATTTTGTTGAGCATTCATACATTTATAGCTCTAGTGCATCCGTTGCATGGCAATCCCTCACTACAAAAAAAATACACTTCCGTGATGATACATGTTTGTCACAGTAGGTCGCGTTTTTTGTCATGCATGTACATCCATGACGATTTTATGACAGAATCAAGATAGTCATACCTGTGATGTCGTAGAAGTGTTCCATGAAATTACCAAAATTATCATCACAGAAGTGTCCACTTCCATGACGATAAATCGCGCGTCACAGAAGTGCTTTCGTCAAGGCTGACCGACACGTGGCATCCACCGTAACGGAACGTCGTTAAGCTATCAGGTCGGGTTTTGGATCCGATAACCCGTTAACAGCCTGACCAATGGGGATTTTCCGCATGTAAAATCATCATTGGCTGGAGGAAACACGCGTCGGCTCATCGTTGGGACAGATGTCATCCACTCATTGGACGGAAGGCCCCTATGATACGTCGACATGTGGCATGGCCCAATAGAGGCCCATTCCTGTGAAAAGGTCGGCCCATTTGACTTGGTCAAAAGGTGGCGGGCTGGCCCATGGAAAGCCTATTAACGGACTGTTCGCATATAGCCCATTTACAGCCTGCTAACCCAAGGCCCGTTACGCCCTATCCGAATTAGGCCCAGTAGCATCATCTGTGCCATCCAATATGATTCCAGCCCGTTTTCACTTCTCGCACATGTATGGCCCATGACGTCTTTCGGCCCATATGAGGCCCTATGTAACTCTTGGCCTATTAACGGCCTGTGGTGAAACTGGACCGTAATGAACAGTGTATCACTTTACACCCATTAACGGCCTGTGGTGACACTGGCCCGTAATGAACAGTGTATCACTTTATACCCATTAACGGCCCGTTATTCCGTTGGGCCGTTTCTAGCCCATGTTATCTTTCGGCCTTCTCAAAGCCCATTTATTCTTGGGCTCATTTCCAGCATTCGTTTACTTACGACCCGTTACTGTCATTTTCTGCTTGTGGACCAAATTCAGCCCGTGGTTACAGTCGGCCCGTTTGTGGTCCGTTAATACGTTGGGCCGTTTTCATAGCGTCATCAAATACGGCCTATTAACGATGGCCTGTTATGGTCGGCCCATGAACGGACGATTCCAACTCTAGCCCATTTACGGACATAATGCGGTCTGTTTGGCCCATGTTTGGCCAATCGATCATACAGCCCGTATAAGGCCCATTGACGATACGGCCCGCAGAAGGCCCATTGTTTCTACGGCCCGTAGAAGGCCCACTGTTTCTACGACCAGTAGGAGGCCTAGTGTCACTACAGTAAATATTAGCCCATGGTTATTGTGGCCTAGTTTTAAAAAATAGGTTATTGCAGCCACTAGCTAAACGCGGAAAAAGAACTGCAATGACTACAAGCAAACAAATAAACAAGACAACAATGAAATAAATAAGCAAGCAACTAATGCTAGGCTATCACGGCTATTACACATATTACATCCACTGGGCATCAAAGTTCGCCACGGTGCAAATATAGGGAACAAAGCGAAGATATCATATACACCGGTTGTCAAAGTTGGCGACCGGTGCAAATAAACGCCACAAAAAACAAATCCAGAATCTGAAACCACTTGAAGATCTCAAGAAACAATATCACAGGTACCCATAATCTTTGGCAAGATGCTTAGCAAGCTTATTAACTTTCTCTTGTTTGGCGCTTAAATCCTCCAGTAACTTCATTGCACTAGAAAATATGCATCTGAATTCTGCAGGGACTTCCTCAGTCCTTCAGCTTCCTGTCGCAGCACATCTGATCGATGTTTTTCAACTTGAAGTTGAGACTCAAGAAGACGAACTGATTCAGGCAGCGAGTTCGAAGAGCTTCTACCAGCAGTAGTGGCCAGTAACTCGAACACTACATCAAGATAGGACTTTTGGGTTCCCTCACTGTCGTCAAGATAGTTTTTATTAGCTTTCTTGGAGACCAACAGGGATGTCTCACTATCTTGAACCTTATTTGCATTACTTCCTTTACCATTGGATAACGCGGTACTGTTCTCCAATATTTTGTCCGCATTCTAAAAGAGAAACAAGCAGACACATCACATGTTTACCATGTTGTATATGAAACTCATTTTGGTAAATGAGTTCAGTAGTAAAGTGGATAGGATAACAGGATGAAACAAACATATATCTATGTACCATGGTCACTTTATGGTCTATATCATTCCAGTTTTTGTTACCAAATCAAGATAGAGACACAGTTCAAATAATATTTGTTCAAGACAAAGCAGAATAGGTAGAATATAAGTGTGGGTAACTATAGAGCAATAACAACACTTGTAATGTGCATGACATGAGAACATAACTGTTTATTCAATTGAAACTGAAATCAACATAGAGCAGGTTACAACAGAAAACCAGTTAAAGAAACAGGTTTAAAACATACCTATTGCGCCATTGGAGTTTCGATTCCATCCTTCAAATTTGAAAATAGTTGGTATGAGTAAATACAGTAATGCAAGAGCAAAGTAGTATGAACCATAGCTAGAGAACCTGACCTGAGAACAAATCTTCTTCTCCTTTAAGCGTTGAGTTGGGATTCGGAGTGGTGGTCCTCGTGCTTTGGGCACTGCAGTTCCCTTACTAAATGCTCGTGTTTGGGTGCTCTGTGGTGGAGACGGTGCTGTGTCAACTGGAACTGGTTCTCTGTCCAACTGGGTAGGGGTACAATCTGCGAGAGTCTGGGTTATGTGTGGTGGATCTGGTCCTTGGGCAAGTACAACCGTGGTTCTATCTGCATCAACTGGTAGCACTATTTTTCTGAAGACCGTGTTGTTACTCCCTTAGATACTGCCATCACGCTCTCCAATTAAAATGGCTGATAAACAAGAAAAGTAATTGAAAGTATAGACATTGTATGATAGACAGGTGCAATGGATAGTGGGGAATAAAATAGGGCATGAAATAATTCATATTTATGTTGTCTAACCAAACAAGATAGCATGACACAATTTCACATATATGATGGCTAACTAAACAGGATAGCATGACACAATTTCACATTATGATGGCTAACTAAAAAAGATGGAAAGACATAGTTCAAAATATGAGACTGTGTAAACAGGATGACATGACATAACTATATAATGTGTTTATTAAATAGGTTGGCATGCCATAATTCACATACATTCACGGATAGAATGCCATAATTCAAAATATGATGACTGTAAACACTAAGCAGGATGAGATGATATAACTATATGATGTCTTTATTAAATGGGTTGCCATGCCATAATTCAGATAGATGATGTGTATGTACTATGTAAACATGATGGCATGATATAATTCAAATATATGATTTATATAGTAAGCAAGTAAGCAGATGGCAATCCATATATGATGTAAAAACTAAACAATGCAAGACAACATGCATGACATGGGTAATATAACCCTGCCAAGTTTGAGCATAGACCTCAGGGGGGAAATAGGACTGGTCATCAGTCTCTGAATCCTCCTCTGAGGAGCTCTCTGTAACCAGCAAGATGTCTGCTTCATCAGGTAGCATTGTCTGCTCTGAATACCTTGTTTTCACTCCAGATACTTCCATCACCGCTTCAAATGGCTGATGCACAGGAAGAGTAGTTGAATATACAAACGTTGTCGACAAATGGAACACGTAATACAAAAAATGATAGCATGATATAATTCACATACATGATGATTGGCTAAACAGCATGGCATTGCATAATTCACATATATAATGCCTTTGCAACAAGATAGCATTGTATAATTCACATATATAATGTCTTGCAACAAGATGGCAATGCATAATTCACATATATGGTAATTAGACACTGAACATGTGGCATTCACACAAAGCATGTCTAAACTAATCAAATGACATAGCAATGCGAGACACCATACGCATACGATATGAGCAACATAACCTGCCAAGTTAGAGCATACACCTCGGGGAATAGGATTGGTCATCATCTCGAGGAGCTATCCATAGCAAGCGAGATATGCGCTTCGAGATAGCATAGTCTGCTCAAGACCTTGTTTTCACTCGAATTTGCCATCACCGTGTCAAATGGCTGATGCACACGAAGAGCGATTGAATGTACTAACATTGTTGACAAATGTAACATGCAACGAAAAAGGATGGCCTAATATAATTTACATATAAGATGGTGGCTAAGCGATGGCATTGCAAAATTCGCATATATGATGCCCGGCTAAACAAGATGGCGTTGCATAATTCACATAAGCGATGAATAAACTAAGCAGATGGCATTCGCACAAAGGATGTCTAAACTAAGCGAGATGACATATTTGATGTATAAAGTAAGCAATGCAAGACACCATATGCATGATATAACCAACATCGGCATGCCAAGTTAGGCGAAGACCTCGAGAGTGCGTGGGAGTTGTCTTCTCCTTCGAATCCCCTCGAGCAGATATCTTCCTCTCGATTACAATCCGAAATGCGTGGAGGGGGGGCTGCCTTTGCACCTACCATGGAGCGACATCTGCATGAAATTTTATTGCCACACAAGGCTCGTCTCTTTTGCTCTACATGTTCAGTTCCATTGTTTACAATAACTGTCATGCATAGTAATAAAACATAGTGAGATCATGTAAGTAGTGCATGCAGAAATCTAGAGTGATGGTAGCAACCTGTGGATAGACCCAAAACCAATAATAGTAGGCGGATAATGGCTTGGTTAAAAATACAGATAATGGCTTCTTTCTTTGTTTGTTTCCCCCAACATGAAACTCATAGTAGACACCGGAGATTAACCAGATAGTAGATAGATACTATTGATAGCGGCCCCGATATGTACCCCACAACCATTTAAAAACTCAAGTTTGACCATTAGTTTGGAGCTGACTCAGAGTCTAATCGATGAACAGGACGATAAAGTAGCATGTAATATTAAGCGATGCATAACGTAAGTAGACACGAAAGAGTGCGACCTCTTTTGCGGACCCGTGTAGTCCTCGAGGTCATCTGCTCGGTTGATGATGGTAATGCAGTTTTCATGGCTGCTAGCGGCGGGGAAGAAGATCTGAGGCAGCGAAAGACAGTCTGGAGGCCGGATCCCTGCTGTGCTGGACCCTTCTATCGTTGGAGCAGCTGAGCTGGGGTGGACGATGGCGCAGCAGGAGGGGGACAAACCATGCAAGGTTTTCTTCGACAACTATCTGTAAGAGAAGTAATTCTGTAAGGGCTCGTTTGAATTGGAGGATTCCAACAATGCAGGGATAGGAAATAGACAGGAATAGGATAGGAATGCAAGTGCAAAACAGAGTTAAAAACACAGGATTTCTGCCAATCTGGGTGTTTGATTCACAACAATTGGAAGATCACAGGATGCAAAGAAGCATGGTGAGATTAAGTCAAACCACAAGAAAATGTACGGTTATAATGCTATTATGCTACTATCTCTTAGTATTGTGCTTCATGAATAGGAATTTGAAAAGGAGGACAAGTGAAAATTAAAATTCCTATGTTTTTTCTTTCAAGGAGACACTAAAGGAACAAATCCATGTGCTTAGTGGACAATATATATAACATGTAGAGTAAAAAAGAAATGCAACAAGTGTGCAACCTCTTTGGCGAAGCCATGTCGATCTCAGCGTGACTGGGTTGGCCGGTGAGGATGCTCCGGCTGACTTTCCTGTCGGAGGAGAGGAAGAAGAACTTAGGCGTCTGGAGATGGAGCCAGGTATCGCTCATTGTGATGGAGGGTTTCGTCGTTGGAGCAGCTCCGGTGAGTTGTACGACGCTGAGGCTGAAGCAGGACAAGAGAGACAACGCACAACGTTAACCTGAGTGGAATTCTAATAACATCTCCAATACGTGACGTAAAATACATAACCACAATGTGCTAGATGTAAAATACATCAGCCGCTCATCTCTGAACTTAATCGTCGGCCTGAACTTAACTCGCCGGCTGAACTTAACTGCCGAAACTGAACGCACTAGCAAGGTGAGGCTACGTCGGTCGTGACATTTTCATCTCTGGTCGATCGATTTTGCAGCCGTTGGATCTGAAATCGGGGCTGCGGTTCATCTTCAACCTCCACCCCATAAGCCGCCACCACCACCGGCCAAACAGCAGCCCTCGCCGCCATGCGCCATGCGTCGCCGCCCGCCCGCCAAAACACTCCCGCCGCCGGTCCGCGCCGCCCGGCCATCCCTCTAGGCCACCCGTCTTTGAGCTTTTTCTCCGTGATCCCCACGCCACCGCCCGCCAACGCCCGCCACCGCCGCGACCACCGCCCCATCTGAACCCTAAGATAGATAGTGGGGTACCTCTCCGTGAGCCCCCCCTCCCTTGGGCTGGTTCTTCCTTCACCCGTGAGAGCCCCCCACCCCACCCCTGAAAATCGACTGACCCAAAAGTCGATTCAGACGACTAAAGTATAGCTAAATCGGAGCAGCATCGCAAGCAAGAGCAAGAGGCAGAGCAGCAGCGCGAGCAAGAGCAATAGCAAGAGCAGACCAGGCAGGGGACCGAGATCAAGAGCAGAGCAGCAGCGCGAGCAAGAGCTAAAGCAGCAGCAGCTCCTACTGATGTGGACGTTGCCGCCGAGGGAGCGACGCCGTGGAGGAAGTGGCCGGCGACGCCGCCGTGGATGGAGCCGCGCCGTGTCGGCTCGGGACCGAGCGCCGGTAGCACCGTGAGATCGAATCAAGAAGAAAATGTGGTGATTAGTGTACAACCTCTTTGGTGGCGCTGATTAGGCCGCAGCTTCATCCAAGGAAATGGTGATGATGATGCTCTTCCAGTGGTGCAGGTGAAGACGGCGGTGTGGGAATGGAGGTGGCGCGAAATACGAGGGGAACATCGGGGCAGCTCCTTGGAGGTGGAGGACGGGGTGGCTGAACCGGCGGGACAATGAGATCGACGATGGATCCTCATCCGGTACAGTGGATGAGGGACGTCGAGGTGTTGCTCTGGACAATGTCGTCGCGGAAGAGGCTCCGGCTAGGTGGCGGACGGAGCAGGGTGTGGGGTTTTGTCGCGGGTTTTCGCGGCCTCGGTGTACGAATGGGTGGGTGGATGGGATAGCAGTGGGGAACCATGGCTTAGAGACGCGCTTGTCCGAAATGTGGGGTAAGTTATGAAAGTACCCCCCCCCCAATGATTTGAGGTGGTTCTTTCGGTTCAGGGTACCATGGGCATTTCACGTGTCGGGATTTCACGGGAGGTGGGAGTTTTCGCACGCGTTGTAATTTCAGAATAGCAAGGCGCGGGTTGAGATGGAGGGAGTTGTCGGAGCACAACAAGACAAAGATATATCTTAAATATTTTGGGCTAACAAGGCGTGGGTTGAAATTCCCGGACAAGCCTAATGTGTACTGTACCAAATCAATGCGCACTACAAATGTCATTCCAAACTTTGAATTCATGTTATGTTCACTTAAAATATTTTGCTACGTGTATAATGCATGCAACCTACTACTCAAATAAATGCTTTAGTGCATTCCCAACGTATATACTACCGCTTCAATATGAACTAAATTTGAATTCGTTTCTCTATTTGAATAAGATCTACAGTAATGTTTGTTGTGAAGTCAAAGCATTTGAATTCGTTTCTCTGTTTTAATAAGATCTAGAATCATCATTATTGTCAAGTTAAACTATCGTTTGTGTATTATCTTCACGGCACACCACATGATTAGTCTCGAGTTACATATGAACTATGTGTACTATATGAACTCGAACTAGATTTTTGAATCCACTTTATTTTGATTTCAAATCACATTACATTTCTAGCTCTAGCTAGATCTTCATAATCTAAACCATGTCTCATATGCATAATGTGTTTATCACATTATGTGTAATGCCCCAGATACAATTTTCCATATTCATAACTCCAACTCTTGCCGTTTCCGGAGATGCGATATGTTATTTCCTTCGTGGTTGGGTTTTTGTCTTCGTTTTGCGTTTTGTTCATGTCATGCATTCATCATTGCATCATTTGCATTGCATCATATCATCATGCAACCCTTTTTAAAACCCAACTAAATAAACTGCATGGATCTTTGAAACATTTAAATCGAGGGAAATGCACATGGTGATTTCTCTTTATAACATATATCCTCCCAATATTTTTAGGGAGCTATAAAAATTATATTCCATTAATTTGGAATTCACCATAACACACTTGCAAAATATTCCATGCCTTTGTTATCTCACTTCTTGACCTCAAGCTTCGCCCATAAATTCTTTCATCATTTTCCCGAGCTCCACCAAGATCCTCAACATTTTTGGCCACACCAAAAACCTAGTCCCAATTCAAACCCATTTGAATGATATTCAAATGAGTTTGAATTCAAATCTTGCATTCGTGCCAACTTCCTTTTCTTGGACCAAGCATATTTTTGTGAGTCCGGGAAAATAATCCCCATGCCCAAATTCTATCTCTACCTTCCTTTCATCTCCTTTTCTTCCCTGATTCATTTTCTATTTTTCGGGAAATAAAGTAGGGAGAGAGAGAACCAGGTTTTTCCTCCAGCTCCACCCACATGGCCCAAGGCTCCTCCACCGTCCTCCCTAGGCCCAGCCCACATAAACCCTTCCTAAACCCGAGGCCCCGACCCTCTCTATCGATCTCCCCCTCTCGTTATCGTGCCGCCGCCACACGCACACACATCGCACCAGGGAGAGGATCCCCACGCTCCTCCCTCCTCTCGCTCGCTCCCTTGTCCTGTCCCGCACCTACACCTCGTCCTCGTGGACCCGCGCCTCCTCGTCGCCCTTGCTTGAGCTTCGCAGCCATGGCGCCACCACCACCATCTCCAGCGCCCAAGCCTCCTCCTCTGCTTCGATCCCCTCGCTCTCTCCCTCGATGCCCATCCAGCGCCGGCAGGAGCCTCGATCCCCATCTCCCTCCGCTGCCAGTAAGCCATGCCTCTGTTCTGCCTCGTCCCCGCTCCTTCATCTCCTCCGCGTCCGCCCCCGCTCAAGCATCTCCGCCGAAGCACGCCCGCTGAGCTCCGTCGCGCCCCCTCGTTGGCCCTCCTCCGCGCCGTTGCCTTGCCAGGACACTGCGCCTGGCCTCCCACGCCGCCACTGGAGGCCGACTCCAGTGGCCCCTGCCTCGCGTCGCCATCTGCTTCCATCTACGCCATGACCACGACCCCATCTCCTGCGCGAGATCCGCATCGCTGCTGCTCCCTCGTTCCACGCCCAAGCTCCTCCAGCGATCCGTAGGCTATCCTCCCCTGCCTTCGTTGCCGATCTTGAGAGCCACGGCTGCGGCTTGTCCTCTGCCGCTGGTTTCATGCACCTCCGTTGTCGGTTGCATGGACGCCAAGATCCCCTTCGATTTGCCAAGACGCGGCAACCAGGAACGCCCAAGGACACCTTCGTGGATTTCGCCAAATTCACCGGATGCCTAGTACGACTACTGGACTGGAACGCCAAGTACATGGATACGCCAAGTTCTGCTTCGAACGTGTACGACTACACCCGGTGATGTCACAAGTACCCCGACAACGTGTACATCTACACCGCCAAGACCGGACCGACAAATACCTCGACGTCGTGTGTACCACTACCGTCGCCCCGAAGACGTTGGATTCTTCAAGTACCTCTCCGAAAATGAACGTGTACTACTACTTCCACTACCGTCGCCGTCTACCACTACTTCCACAACGACCGTCCCGAGAACGTCTACTTCCTCTACGCCGCTTCGAACTCATTCCCCCGAAACGCATGCTTCAAAGGTATAAACCCAAGACGACGCTCACGGACGAATGCATGTGTGTTGTATGAGATGCTCGTGTTTGCACTGTGCCCGTTTGCTTCATGCACGTTCCTCCTTGTTTGCCATGCCGTCGACCCGTGGGAACCCGGTAACCGGGATCACCCCACCATTCTTTGCATGTTCCGCACATCCGCACACTTGCTCTTTTGCACCGGTATCTCAATGAGTTGTCGGGTCATCGGAATGTTGCCGTGGCACCATTTCCGTTGCAGTTGCCGTGGCACCCTTTTTGTTCCGCCATGGTGACAAATGCTTCATATCATGCTCATGTCAACATTTTCATAAAATTGCATAAGATTTGCATATGTCATCCGCATCATGATAACAACAATTAAAATGTTTAAAATTGTGTTTGCATTAAATTGCTAAATGATATGGGGATTTCCGGAATTGTTGTTTGATTGTTCCGGCCTCATTTAAACTTGCCTAAATAGCTAGTTTACTTATGCTCCACCTCTTGCCATGTTTAACAACATTTAATATTGTTGAGTAGCTTATAACGAGATCAAACTAAATAAATGAATGTGGTGTTTTGTCAATATGCAACTCGTTGCATATTGAGCTCCACTTAACTTGTAGTATTGTTTGTTGCACTTTGCCATGACATGCCTCATTAAACCGGACATGCATCATACTTGATTTTGCATCATGCCATGCTTATGTGATGGTTGTTTACCATGTTGTGTGCTTCTTCTCGATAGTTCCCATTTCGTTGCGATCGCGAGGATTCGTTCGTCTACGCTTGGTTCGTCTTCGTGGCTTCATATTCTTCATGGACTCGTTCTTCTTCCTTGCGGGATTTCAGGCAAAATGACCGCTACCTTGGATCTCACTACTATCATTGCTATGCTAGTTGCTTCGTTCTATTGCTATGCTACGTTACCTATCATTTGCTCTTCAAGCCTCCCAAATTGCCATGAACCTCTAACCTTTGACACCCTTCCTAGCATACCATTGCTTGGCTATGTTACCGCTTTGCTTAGCCCCTCTTATAGCGTTGTTAGTTGCAGGTGAAGTTGAAGACTTCTTCATGACGGACAGGGTTATCTTGGGATATCACAATATCTCTTATATTATTAATGCATCTATATATTTGGTAAAGGGTGGAAGGCTCGGCCTTATGCCTAGTGTTTTGTTCCACTCTTGCCGCCCTAGTTTCCGTCATACCGGTATTATGTTCCCGGATTTTGCGTTCCTTACGCGGTCGGGTGATTTATGGGACCCCTTGACGATTCGCTTTGAATAAAACTCCCCAAAGGGCCCAACCTTGGTTTTACCATTTGCCTCACCACCACCTACTTTTCCCTTGGGAGTTGCTCTCTCGAGGGTCATCTTTATTATAGCCCCACCGGGCCAATGCTTGTCTAAGTGTTGGTCCAAACTAGAGCACCGTGCTGGACCATCCCTTGGCAACTTGGGTTACATCGGTACCTGTACGGTTAGCTTATCCGGTGTTGACCTGAGAACGAGATATGTGCAGCTCCTATCGGGATGTCGGTGCATCGGGCGGTCTTGCTGGTCTTGTTTTACCATTGTCGAAATGTCTTGTAAACCGGGATTCCGAGTCTGATCGGGTCTTCCTGGGAGAAGGTATATCCTTCGTTGATCGCGAGAGCTTATCATGGGCTAAGTTGGGACACCCCTGCAGGGTATAAACTTTCGAGAGCGTGCCCGCGGTTATGTGGCAGATGGGAATTTGTTAATGTCCGGTTGTAGATAACTTGACACCAGATCCAAATTAAAACGCATCAACCGTGTGTGTAGCCGTGATGGTCTCTTCTCGGCAGAGTCCGGGAAGTGAAAACGGTCTTCGGGTTATGCTTGACGTAAGTAGGAGTTCAGGATCACCTCTTGATCATTGCTAGCTTCACGACCGTTCCGCTTGTTCTCTTCTCGCTCTTATTTGTGTATGTTAGCCACCATACTTGCTTAGTCGCTGCTGCAACCTCACCACTTTACCCCTTCCTTTCCCTTTAAGCTTTGCTAATCTTGGTACCCATGGTAATGGGATTGCTGAGTCCTCGTGGCTCACAGATTACTACAACAACAGTTGCAGGTACAGGTTATGCGATGATCTTGACGCGAGAGCGATGTTTGCTTGTTTGGAGTTCTTCTTCTGCTTCTTCTTTGATCAGGGGATAGGTTCCAGGTTGGCAGCCTGGGCTAGCAGGGTGGATGTCGTTTGAGCTTCTGTTTGTGTTTCATCCGTAGTCGGATGTTGGTCTTATGTATAATGTATTGTTGTATTCATGTGGCATTGTATGCCTCTTGTATGTATCCCTATCTATTATGTAATGTTGATGTAATGATATCCACCTTGCAAAAGCGTCTTCAAGATGCGCTTCTATCCTTGGTGGGACCTTCGAGTTCCTTTAAGATAGGGTCGCATCTTGGGCGTGACAAGTTGGTATCAGAGCCTCGACCGACCATAGGAGCCCCCTTGATTGTTGGCCGTTATTGAGTCTAGAAGAAAACTATTTTGAGTCTTAGGATTATATATATCAAAGAGTAGGATTCTTTTTACTCCTCAGCCCCTAAATCGCTCTGGTGAGGACTCTGGCGTAGATGTTTTGTCTTTCCTCTCCTCAAATTTCACTAAAAAAAATTAGGATCACGCGGGTATCTTGGGATCGTTCCGATATTCTTATGACGAGAATATTGTTCTTGGTGCCTCCTGTCATTTAGGGGTTGTGGCAGTGTCCCGGGGAGTTGAGCTCCGAGGTGTTGTCGTCATAATTTTATCGTTGCAGTTCTGGAATACCTGAGTTTTGCCGACATCGAAAATCCCTTTTATGCAGTTGTTGGTGAGATAACCTCGACGTCACCCAGTACTGGGGAGTTCGGGAGTATTGCCATAGCTCATATAACGGATGCTTTTCGAAGGTTGAGGTACACAATTTCCGGAGTTTTCTTGGTTATGTGTTGACTGATGGATACAGCTGGATGTAGGGATTGTTACTTTGGGTGAGATATATTGCTTCCCCTGTATCCCCAACACCAGAAAGTTTCGGGAGTTTATAGGTGGGAATTCAAGTAGCTTGTAGAATATCTTTTCGACAGATGCATGATATGGGATTGGGTAAATCTCTATCATATGTATTTGTTCCGGCTTATTTCTGCAAGCCAATCCTTTGTTTTGTTTTGAGTTGTGGTATTTGAGTTTCTTCAATGTCAAGTGTGGATTCCATACCGTTCAAGCGGTGTTCTCATATTTCTATGGGAGTACTAATCCTTTTGATCATCGAGATTGTCATGTCAATTCTTTCCAACCGGCGTGCTTCTCTTCAAGTGGATCCGATCATTTCAACAATTGTGAGATCAATTCTAAGTTTTCTCAATGCCCGTTTCATCCGTCCCCAAGTTGCCTTTTTTTCCCGCCCTCCCACCCTTTTTCTTCAAGGACTCAGATTTCGTAATCATGTATCCTTTATTTGTGGGAAGTCTCTTCATTCTTTTCTTTCAATGTTCTTATCCGGTGATTTCCCATGAAGATGCTCAACAGTTTCAAGTTCATCATCCTTCATTGTTATTTCTTCTCCGGTGGATCCAATTCAAGCTTTAGATATTCATCATATTCCTTTCCTCGTTTCTAATGCTTTCTCATGCCGATGCACCTCTTAATCATTCACTTCTTCCTATTCATTTGTTCTGGAGTGCTGAAGATATCTCACAAGATTCGTGTTTCCATTCTCAATCCGTTCAAGTTATTTTGAGGTTGTTATCTCATTCAAGCCATTTAGTTCTACCAGTGCAATCTCTATTTCAAGCAATCCTTCAATGATGTTTCTTTTGAGTGGGCCCTAACCCACAGGTCTTTCCCAGGATCTTACCTGACTCTTCGAATTATCAGGAGCGATTCTCAAATTCATTTCTAAGTTTGACGTAAGAATGAATTTTCATCAGTCACATGCCTTCTCCAAGGTCGTTTTCAAATTCTTTTCATCTTTGGCTCAACATTTCCTCTTTTAATTCTCCCGGAGTATCTCAACAATTCATGGTGGTTCTCATCATCATTCTCAACATTGAAGACCGAAGAAGGATTTGTCTTAAATCTTGGTCTATTCTATTGAATATTCATGGTTCTAGCTTCATGCTATCCTCATAATTGTTTTGATTGTGACAATTTTTTTCTTACCATCCGGAGCATTTCATGAGTTGTTTTCCATTTCTTTCCTCCAAAGGCCATCATGTCATAATTCTTCATTCTCAGCGTGTAGTTATCGTTCTCCAAATCTTACCGGTGAATCGTTTAAATATCCTCTAATCAGTTCATGATCTCTTCGTTCTCATGTATCTAAATCCCCTCAAGTATCTTCATTCGTTTCCAGTTCTTCCCAGTGAATTGTGCCTTCGCTATGTTCATTTTCAATTCTTACGGTGGTTCGTTCAAGATTTCTCTTCATTCGTCATCATATTGATTCATTCATTCATTCGTTGTTTCCAAATCCCACCGGTGGTTCCATCAATACCTTCTCAAGTTCGCGCTATATCTCTTTTAATCCTTTCTACGGGAATAACTTGTATGCCAAATCCGTTGCTTGTCATCAATTAAATTTGATGAAGGATAAACATATAATAAATCTTATTGTTATTTCCTCGAGGTGACTCAATTCTTTTTCCGGAGATTATTCATGATGAATAAATTCTTGATTACAAGTGATTCATCTTTCTTTCCGGAGTTGGTCATCATATCACATTTCTCGGTTCGAGATGCTTCATCTTTTTTTCCGGAGTTCCAAGTTTTCCGCATTATCGTCGCGAAGCTCCACCTAAATTATTGCAAGGTTTCACCTTGTTCTTTCAACTCCTCTTTCTTTTTTTCATTCTTTTATTACCGGAGTTCTTCATGGAAGGTCTACATGATGGTTCATCAAGGATTTAATTCCTTCTTGAAGTGTTCATCGAGATTCTTTTCAGAGGAGTTCAAGCATTCTTCATCTTGCATTCCGAAGTGCAATTCTTCCTACCTTATCTTTTGAGGTGGTGTTATGTCACTCTTGACAATTTCCCTTCGTGTTTCATGATTCACAAGTTTTCAAGAGTGACATATTTTAAACCCATCATTTTCAATTCGTTCACGAGATCTTTTCAACCCAATAATTTGTTCGTTGGAATTATCTTGTGTCAGATTTCACCTAAAGCCTTTCCTTAAGGGTTGTTGCTATTTGTGGTGATTATGCATGACCCAAGCTTGCTCTTTATCCTCTTGGTGGAAGAAGTTTTCATCTTTTTGGTGCTCTCAATCAAATCAATGGTTTCCATCGGTGGCCGGTTGTCACCTCATCATTTTGAGATGTTTGCCATAAGCCCACAACAAGCTTGTGCTTCGTTATTGATTTTCCAACAACTCCTTGATTCTTCTTTGCAAGGATGCTTTCCAAGTTCACTTGTGGCAAAAGTTGTCATTTTCTTCTACGTCCCTTTATCTCAATGGTCTAACTTCTATTCTTTCGTTACGGAGGCATTGTGATGTTGTGCTCTTCACCCATCACCTCGTTTGGTGAGGATCGTCTTCTTTTCTGGCTTATCCATTTAACCGGAGTGTTGTATCATCTCTTCAATATCTTTTCATCTCATCAAGTTTTCTTCTCTTTTCTACCGGAGTGTTGTCCAAATTCTGTAATTCTTGTTCCTTGGCTATCTCATTATACCGAGGTGATCATATTCTTTTCGTTCGTGAAGCTCTTATTTCCATGTCTTTCAACCTTCAAGTCCTCGTAATACTCCTTGTTCCTCTTTTCTAACGGATTATTTGCAATCTCATTCATCTCTGTTGTACTCTTTCTTTTAAATTGCTCAACTTCTCAAGGTTCTTTGGTTTCACTCATTGGTCGAAGAAGCAACTTAGTTTTACCTCTTCTCTACCTCTTCCGTTTCTCTCTGGTGCCATCCTAGATCTCAGGACGAGATCCTCTTGTAGTGGTGGAGTGTTGTAACGCCCCAGATACAATTTTCCATATTCATAACTCCAACTCTTGCCCTTTTCGGAGATGCGATATGTTATTTCCTTCGTGGTTGGGTTTTTGTCTTCGTTTTACTTTTTGTTCATGTCATGCATTCATCATTGCATCATTTGCATTGCATCATATCATCATGCAACCCTTTTTAAAACCTAGCTAAATAAATTGCATGGATCTTTGATCCATTTAAATCGAGGGAAATGCACATGGTGATTTCTCTTTATAACATATATCCTCCCAATATTTTTAGGGAGCTATAAAAATTATATTCCATTAATTTGGAATTCACCATAACACACTTCCAAAATATTCCATGCCTTTGTTATCTCACTTCTTGACCTCAAGCTTCACCCATAAATTCTTTCATCATTTTCCCGAGCTCCACCAAGATCCTCAACATTTTTGGCCACACCAAAACCCTAGTCCCAATTCAAACCCATTTGAATGATATTCAAATGAGTTTGAATTCAAATCTTCATTCGTGCCAACTTCCTTTTCTTGGACCAAGCATATTTTTGTGAGTCAGGAAAATAATCCCCATGCCCAAATTCTATCTCTACCTTCCTTTCTTCTCCTTTTCTTCCTGATTTATTTTCTATTTTTAGGAAATAAAGTAGGAGAGAGAGAACTCAGTTTTTCTCGGCTCCACCCACATGGCCCAAGGCTCCTCCACCGGCCTCCCTAGGCCCAGCCCACCTAAACCCTTCCTAAACCCGAGGCCCCGACCCTCTCTATCGATCTCCCCCTCTCGTTATCGTGCCGCCGCCACATGCACACACATCGCACCAGGGAGAGGATCCCCACGCTCCTCCCTCCTCTCGCTCGCTCCCTTGTCCTGTCCCGCACCTACACCTCGTCCTCGTGGACCCGCGCCTCCTCATCGCCCTTGCTCGAGCTTTGCAGCCATGGCGCCACCACCACCATCTCCAGCGCCCAAGCCTCCTCCTCTGCTTCGATCCCCGCGCTCTCTCCCTCGATGCCCCATCCAGCGCCGGCAGGAGCCTCGATCCCCATCTCCCTTCGCTGCCGGCAAGCCATGCCTCTGTTCTGCCTCGTCCCTGCTCCTTCATCTCCGCCGAAGCACGCCCACTGAGCTCCATCGCGCCCCCTCGTTGGCCCACCTCCGCGCCGTTGCCTTGCCAGGACGCTGCGCCTGGCCTCCCGCGCCGCCACTGGAGGCCAACTCCGGTGCCCCCTGCCTCGCGTCGCCATCTGCTTCCGTCTACGCCATGACCATGACCCCATCTCCTGCGCGAGACCCGCATCGCTGCTGCTCCCTCGTTCCACGCCCAAGCTCCTCCAGTGATCCGTGGGCTATCCTCCCCTGCCTTCGTTGCCAATCTTGAGAGCCACGACTGCGGCTTGTCCTCTGCCGCTGGTTTCGTGCACCTCCGCTGTCGGTTGCATGGACGCCAAGATCCCCTTCGATTTGCCAAGACGCGGCAACCAGGAACGCCCAAGGACACCTTCGTGGATTTCGCCAAGTTCACCGGATGCCTAGTACGACTATAGGACTGGAACGCCAAGTACATGGATACGCCAAGTTCTGCTTCGAACATGTACGACTACACCCGGTGATGTGACAAGTACCCCGACAACGTGTACATCTACACCGCCAAGACCGGACCGACACGTACCTCGACGTCATGTGTACCACTACCGTCGCCCCGAAGACGTTGGATTCTTCAAGTACCTCTCCCAAAACAAACGTGTACCACTACTTCCACTACCGTCGCCGTGTACCACTACTTCCACTACGACCGTCCCGAGAACGTCTACTTCCTCTACGCCGCTATGAACTCGTTCCCCCCGAAACGCATGCTTCAAAGGTATAAACCCGAGATGACGCTTGCGAACGAATGCATGTGTGTTGTATGAGATGCTCGTGTTTGCACTGTGCCCGTTTGCTTCATGCACGTTCCTCCTTGTTTGCCATGCCGTCGACCCGTGGGAACCCGGTAACCGGGATCACCCCACCATTCTTTGCATGTTCCGCACATCCGCACACTTGCTCTTTTGCACCGGTATCTCAATGAGTTGTCGCATCATTGGAATGTTGCCGTGGCACCATTTCCGTTGTAGTTGCCGTGGCACCCTTTTTGTTCTGCCATGGTGACAAATGCTTCATATCATGCTCATGTCAACATTTTCATAAAATTGCATAAGACTTGCATATGTCATCCGCATCATGATAACAACAATTAAAATGTTTAAAATTGTGTTTGCATTAAATTGCTAAATGATATGGGGATTTCCGGAATTGTTGTTTGATTGTTCCGACCTCATTTAAACTTGCCTAAATAGCTAGTTTACTTATGCTCCACCTCTTGCCATGTTTAACAACATTTAATATTGTTGAGTAGCTTATAACGAGATCAAACTAAATAAATGAATGTGGTGTTTTGTCAATATGCAACTCGTTGCATATTGAGCTCCACTTAATTTGTAGTATTGTTTGTTGCACTTTGCCATGCCATGCCTCATTAAACCAGACATGCATCATACTTGATTTTGCATCATGCCATGCTTATGTGATGGTTGTTTACCATGTTGTGTGCTTCTTCTTGATAGTTCTCGTTTCGTTGCGATCGTGAGGATTCGTTCGTCTACGCTTGGTTCGTCTTCGTGGCTTCATCTTCTTCATGGACTCGTTCTTCTTCCTTGCGGGATTTGAGGCAAGATGACCGCTACCCTGGATCTCACTACTATCATTGCTATGCTAGTTGCTTCGTTCTATCGCTATGCTGCGTTACCTATCATTTGCTCTTCAAGCCTCCCAAATTGCCATGAACCTCTAACATTTGACACCCTTCCTAGCAAACCATTGCTTGGCTATGTTACCGCTTTGCTCAGCCCCTCTTATAGCATTGTTAGTTGCAGGTGAAGTTGAAGACTTCTTCATGATGGACAGGGTTATCTTGTGATATCACAATATCTCTTATATTATTAATGCATCTATATATTTGGTAAAGGGTGGAAGGCTCGGCCTTATGCCTGGTGTTTTGTTCCACTCTTGCCGCCCTAGTTTCCGTCATACCGGTATTATGTTCCCGGATTTTGCGTTCCTTACGCGGTCGGGTGATTTATGGGACCCCTTGACGGTTCGCTTTGAATAAAACTCCTCCAAAGAAGGCCCAACCTTGGTTTTACCATTTGCCTCACCACCACCTACTTTTCCCTTGGGAGTCGCTCTCTCGAGGGTCATCTTTATTATAGCCCCCCCGGGCCAATGCTTGTCTAAGTGTTGGTCAAAACTAGAGCACCGTGCTGGACCATCCCTTGGCAACTTGGGTTACGTCGATACCTGTACGCTTAGCTTATCCGGTGTTGCCCTGAGAACGAGATATGTGCAGCTCCTATCGGGATGTCGGCGCATCGGGCGGTCTTGCTAGTCTTGTTTTACCATTGTCGAAATGTCTTGTAAACCGGGATTCCGAGTCTGATCGGGTCTTCCTGGGAGAAGGTATATCCTTCGTTGATCGTGAGAGCTTATCATGGGCTAAGTTGGGACACCCCTGCAGGGTATAAACTTTCAAGAGCCGTGCCCGCGGTTATGTGGCAGATGGGAATATGTTAATGTCCAGTTGTAGATAACTTGACACTAGATCCGAATTAAAACGCATCAACCGTGTGTGTAGCCGTGATGGTCTCTTCTCGTGGTCCGGAAGTGAACACGGTCTTGGGTTATGCTTGGCGTAAGTAGGAGTTCGTGGATCACCTCTTGATCATTGCTAGCTTCACGACCGTTCCGCTTGTTCTCTTCTCGCTCTTATTTGTGTATGTTAGCCACCATACTTGCTTAGTCGCTGCTGCAACCTCACCACTTTACCCCTTCCTTTCCTTTAAGCTTTGCTAGTCTTGATACCCATGGTAATGGGATTCTTTGAGTCCTTGTGGCTCCAGATTACTACAACAACGATTGCGTGTGCAGGTTATGTGATGATCTTGGCGCGAGGCGATGTTTGCATGTTTGGAGTTCTTCTTACGCTTCTTGATCGGGGATAGGTTCGGTCGGCAGCTGGGCTAGCGAGGTGGATGTCGTTTGAGCTTGTTTGTGTTTCATCCGTAGTCGGATGTTGGTCTTATGTATGATGTATTGTTGTATTCATGTGGCATTGTATGCCTCTTGTATGTATCCCTATCTATTATGTAATGTTGATGTAATGATATCCACCTTGCAAAAGCGTCTTCAAGATGCGCTTCTATCCTTGGTGGGACCTTCGAGTTCCTTTATGATAGGGTCGCATCTTGGGCGTGACATTATGTATGGTGCCCCTCCCCCTACGCCTACAAGTATTTAGATGTGAGTTGCAAACACCACACATTACCACAAATTCAAATAAAATGTGAGAATGTTCGATATATAGTGTTGTTTAGATTGTTTGATATTTAGTTGTAAGCTGCAAACGCCACACATTATCACAAATTCAAATAAAATGTGAGATTGTTTGATGTATAGTATGGTTTAGATTGTTCGGCATTTAGCTATGAGTTGCAAACGCCATGCGTTATCACATTATGGTACAACATGTGCACAGCACGTGTATCACCGCTATATTCATGCATGCAATGTTTAAAACACTATGATCTCCTATTCAAATATATGAATCCGCTTTCATATCAAATTATGATCTTCGTTAGTCTCTTACACCCACACAATCCTCTAACCTTTGTAGCTACCACTAACTTTCTCTCGTGCATGCACACGCCCTCCTCGCCCTCCCCCTCCCTCGGCATTCTATCCACCGGGCACATTCATTTTTTTTTCTTTAGGTTGTTCTCCCAGAGTCTCCACAACTCCTTTCCGACACACACCGATCGATAAACCTCTCTAGTGATGCCTGCCTACAACATACACACACACCTTCAATCTCCTCCTTTATGTGTCCTTGCCTCATGCCTCTCATACGGTCAGACACACGTGTAAACTCTTGCCCCTCTTTTCATCGATCTCACAACCGCACACTCCTCCCCCTATCTAGCTAGCAGTTGGGCCTCTCGCACCACCTCCTAGCTCCATTCTCTCTGTCTATCTATCTCACTGGGCCTTATTTGCCTCTAACAAATGGACGTACACCAACCAATCTCTCGCTATACATATAGCTACCTAGGTCCTTATAACTCGTTTTTACCCACACGTTAATCGTTCTACCTCATTAGTTGTGTCTCTCCCTTCCTCCAACAAACAACAATTGATCTACCGATCTAGTTAGGTTTGCTTACCAAACACATGGTTCCCCTTCATCATCCATGGATGCGTCCCGACAAATCTATCACGCACAGGCACACACAGAAACACATCCCCACTCTTATTGATAACATTGCAGTTCCACCCTCAGTTTGTCTAGTAGGCCTCTCCCACCATCTTCGAGAAGCAACTCCATCACCCATCCAGCACTCTACCCCTCTCCCTCCCTCTCTCTTCCTCTCTCTCCTCTCTCTCTTTGTCCCATCATATTTCCCGTCCTGCAGTTATGTATGGATGTCAACCGATCTCCCTCAAGACATAGCTGGATCTCTCCTTCTCAACACATATACGAGTCGTTCTATCTCTATAGTTAGGCCTCTGCCTACCCCTCCCCCCACCCCCTCCCCCCCCCCCCACACACACCGATACATCGAGCGCTCTAGTCATGTCTCCCTGCCACACACAGACTTGACATGTTCCCTCTAACGTTCCGGTAGGCCAGTCGCCCTATATCTTTGACTTGCACACACACACAATTTTGATGGCTCTCTTCATCGATCTCGCACCCACCCACTTGATCCTCTCTTCGACTCTATCGATAGCTATGACCCCTCCCTCTCTTCTCGTGGATTGCCCGACCCTCTATGTATGATATGGATAGGCCTCCATTTCACACACATTGCATGGAAAATTTTGTTTGAGATGTCATCGACACATATTCCCACAAATAATTCACGAAATCAACCCCCCCCAGCCCACCCCACCCCAAAACAAAAACAATCACGAGCAGTTTGTATCTCTCACACACACCCACGTGGGTGGGGGCGTGCACGAAGAGAAGAGGTGCATGCAGCGCGCGTACTCCGTCTCTTTCCCAACCACACCCACGCTGGTACACGGTGGAGCTCATTTCTGTACGAAAAAGGCAGCCCACGTGGTAATTTGGCACGTGTACTGGTTGTCCACTTGGTGGAGGGAGGATCGTCTACCACGGGTGAACAAACAAATTGCGACTTGACGTGTTATGTTAAAAAAAGAGGCAAACCATGTGGGGCCTACCTTAGAGGCAAGGCTCTATACACTGGAATACTTTTGATGTGTCCCGTCAACTCACAGAACAAGGAGAAGCTTGCTTAGTACGCCGTCTCCCCCGCCCACGGGCGCGGTGGCTCGCAGGATGAGGTGAAGCTTGCTCCGCCTTACGCCCGCTCCCTCGCCCATGCGTGCGGTGGCTTGCAAGATGAGGAGAAAAAATTACTACTCCCTCCATTTACTCCTCGTCCCTACTACCTTGGTTATAGAGATTTTATCATATTGTTTGGAATATATATGTCCTTTAGTAGATTTCAATATGAACTACTCCCTCCTTCCATCTATACAGGGCCTAATGCATTTTTTAAGACCGACTTTGACTATTGACAAGATTAATAGTACGTGACATGCACAATATGAAAATTATATCATTGAAAGCTCCTTTCACACACGAATTTAACAGTGTGCTTTGTGTAAGTTGCATGTCATATATTATTTCTCTAATATTTGGTCCAAGTTAGCCTCGAAAAACGCATTAGGCCCTATATAGATGGAAGGAGGGAGTACTAGTACATACTCCAAACACTAATGTATATAGATGTATTTTAGAGTGTAGATTCACTCATTTTGCTCCGTATGTAGCACTCTCCTCGCCCTCGACCCTGCATACGTGGTGGGCGTGCAGCAATTCATTTGGTCTCATATAGCGAGCGATGTATCTTTGCACTACCATTGTTGCTCGACTTCGAAGAGGTGAAGAGCCAATCGCAAGGTTAATATTTTGGAGATGCCAAGCGCAAGGTTATAGGAGAATGAGTAGTAGGTGTCGCGTCATTTATAAATAAAGTTTTTTTCTTGATGGCACGTACACAATATGATAGGTTCATATGGAGAAAAAGGAAACCGCTCCACTATATACATAGTCGGGCCAGGCCAGCCTACATGGTTTCTTCTTTGGGGTTGCTCTCTTCACACTCTCTCGCACAAAACGATCGTGGCCACATCTCTAACATCCGGTGGATCACGTCCGCTTGGGGAAGGGTGGATGCTTAGTGTTGATGCGGTGTCCATCGCCGACGGTGAAAACCCACTATCGGCACGTCCCGATCGGGGTCCCGCCATTCTCTCTCACAAAGCTGGTGAGGTTGCCTTCGTCCCTTGCTCACTTTGCCGCGGCGTGGGCGATTGCCGCCTCCGCCGCCCTCCTCAAGGTTGAGCTCGTCCCTCGGGTACAACTCCTTTATAGCCGGCTTGCACCATTGCTCCAGCTGCCCACATCACTCCTTGTGGATATTTCTCTACTTCTTTGCCCCGCACATACCTACCTCTCACCGCTTCTATGTACTATATTTGTGATGAGTTTATGTCTCATCAACTAGTCCTGGTAATCTTATTCTAATCGCGCTTCTTCAATTTATTTGCCACA
Source organism: Aegilops speltoides (assembly GCA_021437245.1). Classification (NCBI taxonomy): domain Eukaryota; kingdom Viridiplantae; phylum Streptophyta; class Magnoliopsida; order Poales; family Poaceae; genus Aegilops; species Aegilops speltoides. The sequence continues at coordinate 432,105,005 of CM038147.1, read as the reverse complement.
GGGATGCTCATCTCGATTTTGGTGAGACTGCACAAAATGATCCGATGGTCAAAAGGTTGCAAACTTCATTTATTAGGAAGCTCGAACGTTGCTAGCAAATTGAAGCCTCGTCAGGGTTCACGGTTCAAGGGCTTGGGACCGCATGGATCATTTTTTTTCTTTAGCTGCCTCTGTTCAAAATAAGTGTCAACTTTAGTAGTAGTACAACTTTGTACTAAAGTTTGCACAAAGTTGAGACACTTATTTTGGAACGGAGGGAGTACATATTTGCATGTTAGTCTCCTTTTTATTTGATGAAATGTTGCAACGGGCAACCTTGGACGCAAGATACATGTAACAGAAGCTAGAAGCTTCATAGCATTGTACAAATTTATCTCGATGATAAATTACAGTACGTACTATACTAGTACTTCCTCCGTTCCTAAATATAAGTCTTTGTAGAGATTTCACCATGAACCACATGCGGATGTATATAGATGCATTTTAAGTGTAGATTCATTCATTTTGTTTCGTATGTAGTGGAACCTCTACAAAGACTTATCTACTAGTAATAGCTAGCCCCCACTACTAGGAATTCTCTATCCTCTCCTTGATCCACATCATCAAAATTGATGTAGCCGTTAGATGAAGTAAATCAGTCCATAATAGCCGTCGATCTAGGCGTTAAGAGGCTCAAGACTAAGCCACATGCAAGCATGCAAAATACCATGGCACGTGCATGTGAGTGGGTTTTAAATCACATCAACATGTCTGCATGCAAGCATGCACCGTAGCATGCATGTAAGTGAGCTTTTAAGTCCCATTAACATGTCAAAAGTATAATCCCATTATGCTGATCTTTTTTCCTTATGTGGGATGATCTAAATGATGATGGGAGTTTATTTAGTTTGGCTACCACATTTGTCATGCAGTTATAGAGTTTTTTTAGTTCTATGAAATTGATAATTTTGCGCAGAGAGATATACCGCTGTTCCGTGGCAACGCGCTGGGACTCATCTAGTAATATTTAGGAACGGAGGGAGTACTATGTAAAGAGTTAGGTGTCGCACGGTGATAGTGTGAGGTGGGCCATGTAATCACTGAGCCTGCGTGTTTTCACTGCTCTTGCACTCCTCCGCTGTAAGAATGGAGAAAATTGTAATCTACTACCTCCTTTCACCGAAAGCATGGGACATCCAGCAGTCCTACCACCTCAGTAATAAAGACCAATGAGCCGTCAAATCACATAGACCCAGCAGTAAGTTGGACGGACGAAGCAACCATCACTCTTGCGCCAGTGAGAGGTCGCGTCCGCTCTGCCCGGGCATGAATGCGGCACCAATTCTTTGGAGCGGCGCTGATTGTTTCGGGCGGGAAGCACGCGCGGGCGATGGAGGGGCTTTGGGTGGGCCAGGCTGGTCAGGAGCGGGCGTGGCAGCTATCCGCATGTCCCTACCGGACACGTTCGGAAACGAGAGGATGCATCGACTTTTGCGGCTAAAATCGTACACTACACAACATCTCACTGTAGGAGTAGGGTGATCTATCGCTCTCTCTAATACACACATGTTGTTAAACACACACACACACACGCACCTTGGTCCCGTTGCACCTTCTAACATGACTTATTACACCTAGACGGAGGGAGTAGTAAGTATACGAGATACGGTGGCACACTGACTTAAGTCGAATACAAGTGCCCAAAATTTGTGTGCATGTTATAATAAGGATTCACTTAAAATAGTACGTTGGCGAACAGAGGATCAATTGGACGGTGTTCCCGGCGAGCGCGATGTGTGAGGTAAGATACACCGCTGGCGCTTTTAATTTTAATTATTAATTTGTTTGTTTCAACCTCATTGGTGGGACCCAATGTACTACGTGGAGAGAGGTAAGGTGACTAAGGCTGCATTATTTCTGCACCACTGTGGATAGTCTTACCACCAAAGCCACATGACATGATTATGATTGAAATCCCAATGACTCCCACACACACAAAAAAACACGGTATGCTTGTCACACGAATGCAGGAATGTATAAAAGGTTATTTCCCTCTCATTGAACATAACGGGAGGGTTGTGTAGCTGGTTAGCCTGTTCGCTCATTAAACTTGAGGTCTCGGGTTCGATAACTACACTTGAGCATAATTTGTGCCAAGAGGATTCTTTGACTGGTCAAAATGTTTTCTAGGGTTTGCATGCTTCACACTCTCTCTCCAGTATATATATACACGCTGGAGCCTCAGCGCTTGTAGTTGCTCTCTTCACACTCTCCCTCCCTCTCCCACTGGATCCTCAACACTTGTAGTTGCTCTCTTCACACTTTCTCGCCCTCTCCAGATCTAAACAAGACTTTGTTGGCCTCTCTCTCCCCTCACTGCTGCTCAAAGAGCCGGCAGGATCCGTCCGCCGAGAAGGGAAGGAGGCTTAACGCTGTCACCGTCGGCAAGGGAGGGAATCCACTACCGGCGCTGTTGTTCACTTTCCACCCAGCGGCGGCGCGGGAGGGCCTCCGACCCTTCTTCGTCGCCGCCATCCCGTCGCCCACCGAACCACACCCCAAGAACCTTAAGATATAATTTACTTACTCCACATGCATTTCTCTAGTTGCACATATACCATGAATCTAGGACGTGGTTTAAAGAGGAAAGGAGTGGGGGAAAGTAGTGGGAAAAGTTGTATATAGCATGAACTAGGACGTGGTTCAAAGAGGAAATGAAGGGGGAAAGTTGTATAGCATGAATCTAGGATGTGGTTCAAAGAGGAAAGGAATGTGGGAAACTAGTGGGGAAAGTTGTATCGCATAACTCTAGGATGTGGTTCGAAGAGGAAAGGAAGGGGCGAAAGTACTAGTTCAAAAAGGAAAGGAAGGGACAAGGCTGTAGAGTTTGAGAAGGACTAGATTTGGTGCACATAGGAAAGGTGTCTAAAGATAACAAAGGACACAAATATGCTCCTTGGTTGTTTGTTCTTTGTTGCAATAGATTGTGCATGACCACGGAATCGGTAGATGCACATGGTCTTGACCATGAAATTAGTTGTTGTTAATCTAAGGCCTGTTGAAAGCACATTTGCTCCACGGGTGGTTTTGGTAATTAATGACAACATACTTTGTGGTTGGACTAATGCTTTTATCAAGTATGTTTCAGAAGGTCAATCACATTGGCATGGCAAAAGGATGGAGAGGTGGACCCTCAAGATGCTAAGGCAAGCATTGGCAAAAGCTCAAGACTCCATTTTTGGTTTAGTGATCCAAGATCACATTGAGTCCATAGGAAAGCCAATACTATTAAAAGGGATGAGGTTATGATAATGATCTGGTTGCTCAAAGTGCTTAGTGATACATCTCCTAAACTATCAAGACACCTCTCACTTCCATATACACTCATAAGTAATCTCGGTCCCACCAATTTCCTAAACTCAGTCACACCGAGATGAACCACCTCAGCCATAAAGCCAAACCCTAGAAATTTCGGATTTTCCGATTCGAACTCGGTCTCACGAAACTAGTGTTGCCAAGCTTCAGAACCTACGTCATCAAATCGGTGTCACCGAGATGATGAAGTCGGTCCCACCGAGAATGGCAAACCCTAGTCTTTGGAAGAATCGGACTCACCGAGATTGTATTTTCGGTCCCACCGAAAATCCCAACGTTCACATGATTTGAACTTTCGGTCTCACCGAGTTGTCAACTTCGGTCTGACCGAGATTGGTCAAATGTGTGTAATGGTTGGATTTTGTGTGGAGGCTATAAATACCCTCCACCCCTCTTCATTCGTGGAGAGAGCCATCGAAAAGAACTACCACTCCTACCTTACATTTCGAGAAGAAAACTACCTACCCTTGTGTTGAGATCAAGTTGCTCCACTCCCACCATATGAAGCTTGATCTCTAGCCTTCCCAAGTTGCTTTCCACTCAATCCTTTCTTCCACCACAGCCAAATCAGTGAGGAGAGTTGAGTGTTGGGGAGATTATCATTTGAAGCACAAGAGCAAGGAGTTCATCATCATCAACACCATCTATTACCTTTTGGAGGTGGTGCCTCCTAGATTGGTTAGGTGTCGCTTGGGAGCCTCCGTCGAGATGTGGAGTTGAACCAAGAAGTTTGTAAGGGCAAGGAGATCGCCTACTTCGTGAAGATCTACCTCGAGTAAGGCTAGTCCTCCGTGGGCGTATGCCATGATGGCATAGACAAGGTTGCTTCTTCGTGGACCCTTCGTGGGTGGAGCCCTCCGTGGACTCTCACAGCCGTTACCCTCCGTGGGTTGAAGTCTCCATCAGCGTGGATTGACGATAGCACCACCTATCGGAACCACGAGAAAAATCTCCGTGTCTCCAAATTGCGTTTGATCTTCTCCACTTCTCTTTACTACTTGTGCAATTTACTTTTCGCTGCCCATACTCTAGAATTGCATGTGTAGTATGCTACTTGACTTGTGTGATAGGCAAAATCTGCCAAAATCTTGTCTTTGTCAAAAGGCATAATTTTTATCTTGTCGAGTAGTCTAATCACCCCCCTCTAGACATTCTCACCTTCTTGATCCTACAATTGGTATCGAGCATTGGTCTCCATTGCTTTGGTTTACACACCATTGGAGGAAGATGGACGTGTCTCACGTTTGGGAGTGTTAGCCATAGAGTGCCTATTCTTAATGGAGTGTCCTATAACTCGTGGAGGATTGAAATGCTTATTATCTTTAAGATGTATAACTTGCATAAATATGTTGAAACCCCATATGTGCCTCCATTTGATCCCTTGCACCCTACCATGGATGAAGAGCTTGATTTGCTTCAGTAACCTTAGAACTGTAAATCTTATCATTAGAGGTTTGCCCGATAACTTGCTTAAGCTTGTCACAAACTTTGAGTGCGCCTATGCTATGTGGAAGTTCTTGGAAGAACTTTATCCGGACTACTCTTTGAGAGGTCTTGATGAAATTCTATACAAGACTATTGAATTTGATATGATGCGCCCAATGATCCCAACTTTGATAAATGCTTCTTTGAGCTTCGTGATCTTATGAAAAGAAGGGTGATCCTTGTCTTATCAATGATCTAATTAGAAATGCTCTTGTATTGCATTCCGATGATTATTGTCACATTGACAAAACTAATGCAAGTCATTGTCAAATTGACCTAGGTGTTGATGATGAACTATCTATGGGTCAATATGATGATGAGCATGAGCATGATGATGATTACTCGATTCGGACACCGAGCTAGACAAGATCATGAAGAGTCTCAATCTTATGGCAAATCGAGAGACTACATATCCGGTGGAAAAGAGTGGATTCTTGATAGTGGATGCACCGATCACATGACCGGAGATGAAGACATGTTTGAGAGCTTGCAAAGAACGATGGTCCATGCAAGTATGTGACTTTTGGAGACAACTCCAAGGGTAAGGTACTTGGCCTTGGTAAGGTGGCCATATCTCATGATAGCTCTATTCAAAATGTCATGCTTGTTGAATCACTTGGATACAATTTACTTTCCGTGTCTAGATTAGTGACTTTGGATTCAATGTGCTATTCACCAAGTAGATTGCCAAGTCTTTCGTCGTGACAATCATAACATGGTTTTTACCGTATCCGTAGAGGTGATCTATATATTGTTGATTTCACTAAGAAAGCTCAACCTAGAACTTGCTTCATTGCTAAATCTGCTAAAGGTTGGTTATGGCATAGAAGGCTTGGACATGTTGGTATCGTAATCTAGACAAGCTAATCAAAGGTGATCATATTCTTGGTGTTAAAGATGTTCTCTTTGACAAAGATAGACTTTGTAGTGCTTGTCGGGCAGGAAAACAAGTAGGTGGAAGTCATCCGTGAAGAACATCATGACCACAAGGAGACCGCTTGAGCTTCTTCATATGGATCTCTTGGTCCCAATGCTTACAAAAGCCTTGGTGGTAACTCCTTTGGTCTAGTTATAGTTGATGATTATTCCAGATTTACGTGGGTATTTTTCCTTGATGACAAATCGCAGGTTCAGAGAATCTTCAAAACCTTTGCTAGAAAGGCCCAAAATCAATTTGAGGTGAAGATCAAGAAAGTTCGGAGTGACAATGGAACGGAGTTCAAAAACGCCCATGTAGACTCTTTTCTCGATGAGGAAGGATTCTACATGAGTTCTCGACTACGTACACACCTCAACAAAATGGAGTTGTTGAGAGGAAGAACCGAATGCTCATAGAGATGGCGAGAACGATGCTTGATGAATACAAGACACCGAAGCACTTTTGGGGTGAAGCGGTCGAGACAGCTTGTCATGCTATCAACAGGCTTTATCTTCATAAGCTTCTCGGCAAGACTTCATACGAGCTCCTCACCGGTAACAAACCCCAAGTGGGATACTTTCGTGTCTTTGGTTCAAAATGCTATATCCTTGATAAGCATCGTCGGTCTAAGTTTGCTCCTAAAACTCATGAAGGTTTTTTCCTTGGTTATGGATCAAACTCCCACACCTACCGTGTCTACAATAATTTCACCCAAAGGTTGAAGAGACGGTAGATGTGAAGTTTGATGAATCTAATGGCTCATAAGTAGAGCAAATGCCTATTGATGTAGGAGACAAGGACCCATCGAAGCCATTCAAGATTTATCTATTGGAAAGATCCGTCCCATGGAAGTGAAGGAGAGTACCTCATCTACATATGTGGAGCCCCTACCTCACGGCAAGATGAACCTCAAGGCAACATGGAGGCTTCCACAAGTGGAACTCACCAAGATGAGGAAGTGCAACAAGAAGATCCACCACAACCTCCTTCTCCACCACCTCAAGACAACACCAACAACAATGAAGAAGAAGAGGAAGATGAGGATGATGAGGAAGCTCAGCCACAACCTCAACAAAAGCTATCTCGAGTCCGAGCAAGAGTCAAGAAGAATCATCCCATGGAACAAATGATGAACAACATCGACTCGGAGAATTACTCGCTCTAAAACTCGCTTAGCTAACTTTTGTGAGCATTACTCATTTATCTCTAGTCTTGAACCTATGAAGGTAGAAGAAGCACTTGAAGACCGGATTGGGTGAGCGCTATGCACGAAGAGCTACACAACCGAGAGGAACAATGTATGGACTTTGGTAGAAAGCCCAAGGATGATCAAAACGTCATTGGAACCAAATGGGTGTTTGGAACAAGCAAGATGAAGATGGACAAGTCATCCGCAACAAGGCTCGTCTCGTAGCTCAAGGTTACACACAAGTCGAAGGTATGGACTATGGTGAGACCTATGCCCCGTTGCTAGACTTGAGTCCATTCGCATTCTTCTTGCTTATGCCAACCACCATGATATTACTCTCTATCAAATGGATATTAAAAGTGCTTTCCTAAATGGTGAAATTGAGGAGGAAGTATTTGTGAAACAACCTCCGGTTTGTGAATCCTAAAAGCCTAATCATGTTTACAAACTGCATAAAGCTCTTTATGGTCTTAAACAAGCTCCTAGAGCTTGGTACAAATCTTGACTAGCTTTCTTCTTGAAAAGGATTTGAGATTGGAAAAATAGACTCAACGCTATTCACGAAAAGGGTTGATGGTGAACTATTTGTGTGCCAAATATATGTTGATGATATTATCTTTGGTTCAACTAACCCTCATTTTAGCGAGAAGTTTGGAAAGCTCATGTCGGAGAAGTATGAGATGTCCATGATGAGTGAACTCAAATTCTTCCTTGGGTTGCAAATCAAGCAATCTAAGGAGGGTACCTTTGTCTCACAAACAAAGTACACCAAGGATCTCTTCAAGAAGTTCAACATGCAAGAAAGCAAAGGTATGAGAACCCCCATGCCTACAAGTGGACATAATGACTTGACAAAAGATGGAGAACCTGTTGATCAAAAGGTTTATCGATCTATGATTGGTTCTCTACTATATCTCTGTGCTTCTCGTCCTGACATAATGTTGAGTGTATGCATGTGTGCTCGATATCAAGCAGCCCCTAAAGAATGTCATCTTAAAGCTGTTAAAAGAATTGTGAGATATTTGATACACACGCCTAACTTTGGCATTTGGTATCCTAAGAGGGCCTCTTTCGACCTTGTTGGCTATTCCGACTCGGACTATGCCGGTGATAGGGTTGATAGAAAGTCAACTTCGGGTACGTGTCAATTCCTTGGTCGATCCCTTGTATCCAGGTCCTCCAAGAAACAAAATTCGGTATCATTATCCACTGCCGAAGCAGAATATATTATTGCTGGTTCATGTTGTGCTCAATTGCTATGGATGACACAAACGCTTAAGGATTATGGGATACATGTGAGACATGTTCCTTTGCTTTGTGACAATGAGAGTGCGATTAAGATTGGACACAATCCAGTGCAACACTCTCGCACCAAACATATTGAAGTTCGTCACCATTTTATTCGTGATCACATTGCCAAGGGTGACATCAATCTTAAGCATGTTCGTACCGAGAAACAACTTGCAGATATCTTTACAAAACCACTTGATGAGAAAGTGTTTTGTCGCTTAAGGAGTGAGTTGAACATCATTGATGCTTCAAACTTGGAGTGAAAACTCCATTGATGCATGCAAGGCCTGAGCCTACTTGACTAATCCTTGATATTTCTCTTATGATGATGATCATATGTCTTGGACACATTTGCCCCCTTGTATTGCATCTAACTCCTTGCAGGTACTTGGATGATCTACATTCCACAAGATTGCCACACACTCAAATCATGAGTAATCTTGTCATAGACCAAGTATCTAGCCCTTTGGGATGTTGAGTTCAAGGAACAAAATTCCACATATCCTTTTTGACACCTTATACATCTAGTATTTCACTCTTGTCATCTTGGATATCCTTGAGTATTTCCTTGCTTGCCTAACCCATGTAGGAAGATGAACTACACAAGTTGAAATGGTGCTCCAACTTCACATTCAATGAGCACCTACATCAAGTTCACCTACATGAACAAAACAACAACAAGCCCAAGGTATGTTCTTCACATCTTTAAGGAGCTTTGCTCAAAGACATGAGTACAAGCAGCTTCATAAGATGTGATCACATCAAATGCTTAATCGAAAAATGGCAACCCCATTTTGAGCTTAAATGATGAGTATGACCTATGATCAAATGTTCTCATTTGACTCCTAAGTCAATATACTCAAACATAGGTGACCTTTATCTAGATGAAGTACATATGTTTTTGCGGTCTTTCTAGTTGCATGTCTATTATGTTTTCATTAAAAAACTTCATCTAGCGATCTTTTCATTTCTATTCTTCTGTGTGAATATACTTTTGGCTCGATCAATTCCTTGAAAATCATTTACAAATTCATTGCAAATCTTTTGAAACATTCCTTGCAAAGTGAGCTGAATTATTTCTGTATTTCCTTGGAATTAAACTCAAGGTCACCGACTTAAAAATTTCGGTCGACCGAAAAGGATCTGCCCTAAGTCCCCGACTTTCGGACCCACCGATCCATCTAATTCGGTGTCACCGATTTTCTTCGAGGATATCATCTTCTGCAGCTCCTCAATGATTCTCTATGCATATTTCTTATTGCCCAGTTGTGATTCTTAAGGATCCCACTTCTTTCTTCCATCTTTCCCGACCTTCCTAGTCTGCTGTCCTTTTCGGCACTTGATGTCAAAGGGAGAAGATTTAGGGAGAGATAAGGGAGAAGAGAAGATTTAGGGGAGAAGAAGCAATCTTACCTTAAGGGGGAGAGAATCACATCAAAGCTTTGCCGTGTTCCACATTGGTTATTATACTTGGCATCATTCTTTTGATTTTGCTTTTTGCTCAAAGGAGAGAAATCTTCACAATTGATATCTTATGGAAAGCAAAATCTCTCGAGTTCATTGAAAATCTTTTAGTTTTGGGAGACATGTTTGCTGATTCAAGCTTGTGCTCAATATGAGACACTCTTTATACATGTCATCCTGGCTTGGTACTCTTGATGTTCTTGCTGTTGGTTGAAGAAATACTCTTGTGTTATCTAACCTTGTTTTCCCAAGTCTATTTCTTGGTACAATGCCAAGGAACCTCAAGGTAAGTATATGCATCTTGCAGAATGTGCATGATGGTGACTTGCTTGTGAATATTTGTTTGCAAGAAATCACCATGCACATATGCATTATCACTCACTTCTTTTCATCTGCTTCTGATGCATATAGCCAAGTTGCATGTAGCACATCTTGCTTTTCTCTCTTGTGTGCTTGTGGTAGTCCAAAACCATAATTTATGAAAATCTTGCACACTTGTAGGGGAGCCTATGTACTACATGTTTGTCAAAGCTTTAGTGATAATTCTGTCTTTCTTTCAATAAGCTTTGATGTCTTATTTTGTGTGTTGCCATCAATTACCAAAAGGGGAGATTGAAAGCACATTTGCTCCTCAGGTGGTTTTGGTAATTAATGACAACATACTTTGTGGTTGGACTAATGCTTTTATCAAGTATGTTTCAGGAAGTTCAATCACATTGGCATGGCAAAAGGACTGGAGAGGTGGACCCCTCAAGATGCTAAGGCAAGCATTGGCAAAAGCTCAAGACTCCATTTTTGGTTTAGTGATCCAAGATCACATTGAGTCCATAGGAAAGCCAATACTATTAAAAGGGGATGAGGTTATGATAATGATCTGGTTGCTCAAAGTGCTTAGTGATACATCTCCTAAACTATCAGCAACTCTCACTGCCATATACACTCATAAGTAATCTCGGTCCCACCGATTTCCTAAACTCAGTCACACCGAGATGAACCACCTCACCATATAGCCAAACCCTAGAAATTTCAGATTTTCCGATTCTCAACTCGGTCTCATCGAAACTAGTGTTGCCAAGCTTCAGAACCTTCGTCATCAAATCGGTGTCACCGAGATGATGAAGTCGGTCCCACCGAGATTGGCAAACCCTAGTCTTTGGAAGAATCGGACTCACCGAGATTGTATTTTCGGTCCCACGAAAATCCCAACGTTCACATGATTTGAACTTTCGGTCTCACCAAGTTGTCAACTTCGTCGACCGAGATTGGTCAAATGTGTGTAACAGTTGGATTTTGTGTGGAGGCTATAAATACCCTCCACCCCTCTTCATTCGTGGAGAGAGCCATCGAAAAGAACTACCACTCCTACCTTACATTTACGAGAAGAAAACTACCTACCCTTGTGTTGAGATCAAGTAGCTCCACTCCCACCATATGAAGCTTGATCTCTAGCCTTCCCAAGTTGCTTTCCACTCAATCCTTTCTTCCACCACAGCCAAATCAGTGAGGAGAGTTGAGTGTTGGGGAGATTATCATTTGAAGCACAAGAGCAAGGAGTTCATCATCATCAACACCATCTATTACCTTTTGGAGGTGGTGCCTCCTAGATTGGTTAGGTGTCGCTTGGGAGCCTCCGTCGAGATGTGGAGTTGAACCAAGAAGTTTGTAAGGGCAAGGAGATCGCCTACTTTGTGAAGATCTACCCCGAGTAAGGCTAGTCCTCCGTGGGCGTATGCCATGATGGCATAGACAAGGTTGCTTCTTCGTGGACCCTTCGTGGGTGGAGCCCTCCGTGGACTCTCGCAGCCGTTACCCTCCGTGGGTTGAAGTCTCCATCAACGTGGATTGACGATAGCACCACCTATCGGAACCACGAGAAAAATCTCCGCGTCTCCAAATTGCGTTTGATCTTCTCCACTTCTCCTTACTACTCGTGCAATTTACTTTCCGCTGCCCATACTCTAGAATTGCATGTGTAGTATGCTACTTGACTTGTGTGATTTGCAAAATCTGCCAAAATCTTGTCTTTGTCAAAAGGCATAATTTTTATCTTGTCGAGTAGTCTAATCACCCCCCCTCTAGACACTCTCACCTTCTTCGATCCTACAGACCAACACAAATATGCTCCTTGGTTGTTTGTTCTTTGTTGCAATAGACTATGCATGACCACGTTACATCGGTAGATGCACAAACTCCCATTCCCTACTCATTAGCTGTTGTTAATCTATGGCCTTCTCCCTAGTCCCTACCGCTTGGTTCTAGGGACTAAACATGGACTAGAGGTTATTAAATGACATGATAAAAGACCATGTTACCCCTAGTAATGAACTAATAGAAACAAGGTATGATGCGTGGCGGGGGCAATTGTTGGATAAAGTCCCAAAAGACTCCCTCGGGGTCTTCTTTCTTTAGTCCCAAATGCCCACTTTTAGTCCCTAAAAGTCCCTCATGTTTGGTTTAGATGGGACCGACACGGAGTTTTTAGTCCCTACACCAAAATGTCCCAAAAACAAACACCCTCTAATAATGCATTTGGAAAATTGATGCAATGCCACGCTTAAAAGCAAATTACATGTTTAACAAATTTTATTGTTAATATAATCTCTATGTTAATATTAATCAATGCCACCGTTTGAGAAATGCTACTATCTTGCTTTCTTTCCCATTTAGATAAGGTAGATGCTTCTTTTGTTGGCTTCATGTCATCCACCGTTATTGACCACTAATTGTTTCCTTTGCACCTCTGTGTAAACATGGTTATCTACTTCACCTCGTTGCCATTGTGACCTTTTGTTACACTGCACAAAACACTTTTGTTTTAAGAGTGTTTTGTGCAGTTCAACCAAAATGTCACACCGACAACATTGCTTGATTGCTTGATCTTAGTGTAACTACACAAGAGGAGATCTTACTTCCTATCCGTTAAGGAGAATTTGGTTTAGATCTTCTTCTTCTGAGTTGTTTGAATTCCGCATCATGAGAGGTCAGTACTAGCCTTCTTTCACATGATTCTACAGTGTGCTTTCATATGTTGTGCTACTTGTACGATAATGTTGCTTGATTTTAGTGAACTGCACAAATGGAGACAAGACTTCCAATCTGTATGTGCACAGTAATATCACATTGAGGTAATATAAGGATATTTCACAACTGCTGGCCTATATTTTTCCACTTTCATCAGAAAATTAAGTTTAGTACTATACTTGTGCTCCCTAATTGACATGCCAAATCTTACATTGAAGGCGAAGCTTGTCTGTTATTGAACCAAGTGATGAAGGGGAAGAACAAGCGGAAGAAAAACAAAAATCAACTCCCGATGCTGTAATGAAGCATTGGAACTGTGATAACACAAGTAATGATATAGTTTTGCATCTTAACTTATTGCTATGGCTGGAACAAGCAATTGTTTTGCCACTTATTTGATGCCACTCTTAATGTAATATGTAATTATCTCTACTTGTGCAAACAGGGATCTTCCTTGAAGATACCACATATTTTAGTGGAACTGCACAAGAAGATGTTGGAAACATTAAACTAATCGAGGAGTATATAGTAAGCATGGCCACCACCGTAGATAGCAACAGATGGTTCCGGAGAAGTGCTTCATCTGTATGTTCTACACAATAAGCCTCCTGACAAAGGTTGGTACTCACCCACTGCTTTCATCCATATGATTGAGCTTTGTCATCTCTATTGGTGTTGTGCTACTGTTTAGATACTGTCATGAAAAAGCACTACTAGGAAAAGGGCTATAGATAGGATTGATTCTAATGGCGCACCGTGGATGCAGTGCGCCACTACTATATACTAATGGCGCTTTTTTTCACGTCGTCATTAGTGTGGAAGACACTAATGGCGCACCGTGGGACAGGTGCGCCACTAGTATAATTATTATTTTTCCATTTTCCCATGCATACTAATGGCGCATGAGGTCTACAATGCGCCATTACTATATATAACTACTAATGGCGCACCAAGCGGCGATGCGCCATTCTCAGAAATTTTGTTTTATTCCTTTTTGCAAAACTACTAATGGCGCACCCTCTCTTGATCGCCATTAGTAATTGCTTACTAATGGCGCATCACCAAGCAGTGCGCCATTAGTAACTAGGACCAACAAGATATTTTGGACAGCCCACACCTACCCACTCACTTTCCCCACTTCATTCCATCCACCTCCTTCTCCAAGATTTGACCATCTCCTCCTCCTCACCTCATTTCCACCATAGATTCAACAAAATTAAGTGGTGAAATTACCTTTTTGATAGGTAAGTAAGGAAAGCTATCTTCATGATATAGATCTACTTTTTTTCTCCCTAGCTCGCTCCAACAACGTGCACATGCACTTTTGTGGCCTAGCTAGATCTATGTATGTTTGTGGTGTTGCAAGTGTCTGTGGTGTTGCATATATGTTTGTGTTTGAAGGTACGGTATTTGAAATATGCGATAGTTGCCAATATTTTGCGGAATGTTTTGATTCATTTCCGTTTTGGCGAAATTTTGGCACTATGCATTCTTTTGGTCCTATTTTTAGGAAGGTCGTGCCAAATTTTTCTTGGTTCTAACATATCGTTTTGCTCTACCCATGACGACCATAGTCCGCATGATGGTGAAGGCATCGTGAATAGGTTTTGAGCTCATAAAGGCGAGATGCTTCAAAAGAACGAGACGGAGATAAGATGTCCATGTCGAAGATGCAAGTGAAGAGCCTTATTGCGGACCCGGATTCGGGCGGTGCGGGACCACCGCTCTTGCGTGGTTTCATGGATGGCTATCGGTGGCAAGGTGATGAAGATGACTATCAAGTCGTCCATGGCGGGGCCGGGCAAGAAATGAGGAAGGGCGACAAGACAAGTACCACCGTGGCGGGGCGGGCGAGAAGACGAAGAATCTCGAGGACATGATCACGGCGGTGATCTTGTACACGATCATCATGTAGAAGATGTCGTACATGATGATGAGGAAGATCAAGGCGAAGGGCATGATCATGAAGATGAAGATGCCAAGCGAGCGGCGATGGAGGCTGGGTGCAGGACCCTCATATTCAAGAGCTGCTTCTCAAGCGGACGGATAACGCAAGAGTTGCCGCCGAGAGAAAGCCAAGCTGGATCAGCTGGAGATAGACGCGGTTACTCCATTGTATGAAGGATGCAGGCCGAGGATACCGCTTTGAAAGTAACGCTCATGGCTCGAGATGAAGGTAAAACACAAAATGACCGGCGCGTGCCGGCGAGAACATGTCATTACGCACGAACGTCTTCCCAAGGGGAACAAGTGCCCGACCAGTTCGAGGCGAAGAAAATCGTGTGTCCTCTGGATTTACCGCCGTGAAATACCATGTGTGCATGAACAATTGCATCATTTCTCGGGGCGAGCACGCTGAGTCTACCATATGTCCGGTGTCTTGGCGTCACTCGATACAAGAAGAGGAAGAAGCTCCTCGAAAATCGGTGTGGTACTTTCCGATCACTCCTCGTCTGCAGCGGTATTTCGCGGACCCTAAGGTAGCAAAGCTCCTGCGTTGGCACGCGGGATAGGGAGGAGAAGAAGCGAAGATGACGCAAATGATCCGGAGATAGATAAAAAGACAAGATCTTTGAGTCACCCTAAGGATGCGAGCAAGTGGCAGCGTTGAACCGAAGACCGAAATTTGGGAAGGATCCAGGAACATCGTCTTTGGGCGCGAGCACCGATGGAGTCAATCCGTTTGGCAGCGAGAAGCACACATAGCACTGGCCTGTGTTTGTGTGGATGTACAACCTTCCCCCAGTTGTGCATGAAGAGGAAGTACATTCACATGAGTATGCTAATTGAAGGGCGAAACAACCAGGAACGACATCAATCAGATCTGGGGCTCTTTGAAGGAGGAGCTAGACACGCTGTGGAAAACGCCAGCCAATACGTGGGGCGCCGCAGAAAGAATATTTCCTATGAGAGCCACACCGCCACGACGGTGCACGACTATCTCGATTCACGGATATCTCGCGGGCGGGTAGTCCACGGATTTTACGGATCGTAAGGTGCATGGATGACACAACGTATCGCCCGACTAGATAGAGATCCCAGGTCTTGAAAACCGTGTTCATGGGACATCGAAGGTGGCTTCGCGATGATGACCCGTGGAGAAGCGCAAGGATCTGTTCGATGGTGAAACCGAACCCAAAACGCCTGCGTACGAGGAGCGGCGAGGAAATAGACAAGCTGTTGAAAAATTGGAAAGACCGCCTTCTTGGGAAAGATCGAAGGCGCCAGAGCCGCTGCTGAAGGTATGGAAAACGAGGTCTGTTTTACGGGACTTGCCGTCTTGGAAGATCCACCGTGTGCCTCACAGCCTTGATGTCATGCATATCACGAAGAACGTGTGCGAGTCCGCTGGTACCTGCTCAACATGCGAGAGGAACAAAGATGGGTCGAAAGCAAGGGCGGACTTGAAATCAATGGGCATCGGCGAGAGCTTCACGCTAATGATGATGATGATGATGATGATGATGAGGCGAAGCAGGACACGGAAAGTCATCGCAAAGGCAAAAGGCCAAGAAGACCGGAAATGACTACCCTCCCGCGTGCTTCACTCTAAGTCGAGGAGATCGAGCAGTTTTTCACCGCCTCCTAGGAGTAAAACTTCCTTCTGATTCTGCTGGGAAGATAAGCGGATACCTAGACCCGTGAAGCGAAGTTCAGCGGGATGAAGTCTCACGACCGCACGCGTCTTGATGACGTAGATACTTCCAGTTGCAATCCGTGGGATCATGGGCGCGCACGTCCGTGAAACGCTATTTGGCACATGCAACTTTTTCGACGTCATCTCTCGGAAGTCGATTGGCGTGAGGCAACTCGAAGGCTACGAGAAGAGATCATGGTGATACTATGCGAGCTTGAGATGTACTTCCGCCCGCATTCTTCGATGTTATGGTGCATCTGCTGGTCCATGTAGTGGAGGATATCATCCAACTCGGGCGGCGTTCTGCACAAAGCATGATGCCGTTCGAAAGGATGAATGGTGTCATCAAAGGATACGTTCGCAACATGTCACGTCGAGAGGAAGCATAGCGGGGCTTTTCGACGAAGAGTGCATCTCCTCTTGCACGAATTATCTAGGCATCGAGAACCCGTTGGTCCGCGTCAGCGAGCACCTCGGCAGCTCACTTTGGATGGGGTCACCATGAGGGTCGCCCGAAATGCATGTCGACTTCGAGGGTCGACTCGCCGACTTTGAAAGAGCAAACCTAGTCGCGCTACAACACATAGATGTGGTCGATCCTTGTGTGGTAGAGCACAAAACCTTTATTAAGAAGGCGTACAATGACCGAGGCCAGCGGAGGGCGGATGGAGATATACTCAAAGAGCACAACTCATGTTTCACGCGTTGGTTCAAGCGAAGCTTCGTCGTACCCTTTACATGAGGATTCTTCGGCGGAAGAACAACTCATATTCGCCTTGTCACAGTGGCGAGCACAACTTTGATGACCTATGAGGCATACGATATCAACGGCTACACATTCTACACCGAGGACAAGGACATGAAGAGCGATGGTTATCGAACTCCGGTAACGATGGAATCCTACACGGTAACGACAAGGCAGATACTACGGAAGGATCGAGGAGATCTGGGAGCTGAGCCACGCCGGAGAAAGGTCCCAATGTTCCGTGTCGATGGGCCAAAACGTCATAAAAGAAGACCGTATTTCACCACCATGGTTATACGAAGCCAAATCCAAGACCGCGCATAAGCGTCACCGCGAAAAATGAGCCATGGGTATTGGCTTCCCAAGTGGACCAATGCTTCTTCATTACCGACCCGCCAAAGCCGAGTCGTGTTGTCGTGAGGAGAGGCAAAAGGAAGATCATTGGAATGGATGGAGTAGCCAATGAGCAAGACTTCGACAAATCACGCGACCGAAGATCGAACATGACGACGATTTATGAAGTAGCAGCACACACCACAAGAAGAAGCGGGACCACCCTACCTAAGGGCGTCTGTTCCACGTAAGAACTCCGTTTGCGAAAAAGAAGGGCAAGAAGATTGTGAGCAGATAGCTAGCTAAGACCGATTGTATTTAAATCGTAGTCTTCATTTCTCGATTGTATTTCATGGGCACTTTTGATATCATGAATATTTTTAAATTTCATGGGCACTTTTTGAATTCATGAGGACACTTGATCTCGATTCCCCTCCATCTCGATCTCGATCCCCTCCATCTCGATCGCACCCACACCCTCCCGCTAGCTCCACCCATCGCAACCTCCCGCTCCACCGGCCGAGCACCGGCCCGACCCCCACTTTCAAGACTTTTGAACATATTTTTAATTTTTTTACTATTTTTATAAAAAATATTACATTTATTATAATTTAAACAAGTTTGAACATATTTAAACACAAATAAATATAAAAATAGTATTTAAAATGCATAAAAATATTATGTTATGATTTAAACAAGTTTGAACATATTTAAACACAAATAAATATAAAAACACCATTTAAAATGCATAAAAAATATTGGGGATCACAGGAATCAAACCCGGGACCTCCCAGTGTGTGTGTTTGGCGCTAACCATCGGGCTAGTGGGTGGGTTACATTGTAGATAGGGTTGGGCTGTAGATATGGCTACTAGGCTAGGTTAAAACAAAATTCTAATGGCGCCGAGGGTGGTGCGCCATTAGAATAGTTGTACTTATGGCGCACCGTGGTGTGGTGCACCATTAAAGCTTCCTCCTCCACCTATTCCCTCGGCCTCTCTCCTCCCTCGCGGATCCCCACTCGACCTAACAAGCGCCGCCGCCGCCTGACCCCACGGACTCCGCCCGCCCCCGCGCCCCCCCGCCCCACCCCGCCCCCCCCTGCCGGACTCCACCCCCGCCCGCCCCCCCCCCCCTGCCCCCACTTGCGCCCCACCCCGCCGCCCGGCCCTCAACGTCCTTGCCTTCCTCCTCGTCGTTGGCGCCGAGCAGCAACGCTTGACCAGACGCCCCAGACCATCCTCCTCCCTTCCCCTCCTCCTCCTCCCTTGCCCCTCACTGCGCCCGGCCGACGGCCCTTCTCTGTCTCGCGGGGCAAGGTCTCTAAGCGCCTCTATGACACCGACGCCTCACGTCGATCTGCGTCACCTCGTCGACCCGCCCTGCACGATCACATGCAGTGTAAGCAGCCCCTTTAGGCTAAAATAGTTTGATTTAGCCAAGGCGTCTATTTTGTGTCTCTCATATTAAGACTGTGATAGGTTTGCTTATCATCTTCCTAACTCATTTGTGATCTGCTACGGGCTTGTGAGAAGCGGATTAGTCCTCGTAAGCTTTGTCATTGTGTTTAGCGAAGGAGATTTGGTAAAAAGTGAGAAACATGTTACTACAGGTTTTGTACTATGTGCGATCGTTGCTTGTATACAACATTCTCAGAGCTTCCTATGTGAAGTATCACCACAGTCTTTGCTATATCCAAAGATTTAGTAGCCATCCAATAAGGACTAAGGAGTGTGATCTGTTTCCTATGTGATTTTGATTTTGGTTGTATTTTTCTGCTCTAGTGCATTATAAAAATATGTCTGACTCATTTAATTTCTTTGTCGGTATGGCAAGATGACATGAAGCACTAAGTAAATTATTTATGCATTAGGAAATAAGAAATTGGAAGTCTTGAAAGTGGCTTGAGACAATTTCATAGCTGGTGCATCCTTCTAGTTCTATGTAACCACCGAACTATCTTTGGGCAGGATGTCTTTGTATGTATAGTTGTTGGCGAGAATGGTGAACCTCCCACCGATGAATAGTTGAAGCGAACACAGAATTTATATAAATATATAGAACATGTTTCTTTCTCTTTTATTTGCTTTGCATTGATGATTTTCAGATCTTAAAATTAGTTAGATCGGATGGATAGATCTAGTGAGTCTTGCATTTCGCTTAAGCTGTTATGGACAATTGTCAATTTTACGTAATGATGATGGAACATTATAAAGCATTAATTGTACTCCGAAGGTATATGAAGGATGATGATCATCTTGCTAGTTTGTTGGGTTTTGTCTCCGACCATTGTGTCGTGATGAATTTGCAGTACCCGAGAGGCCCTTGAGTTTGCGGAATGTCGATTAACTTCCGTTCCGGCAAATTGGTACTCCATATGTCCTATTTTCAGCAAAGGTCATGCTGAAATTTTCCGTGAATTTTAGCATGACTTTGCTAAAAATAGGACATATGGGGTACTTATGACTAATGCATGGGCCGGGCTATCTTAGTACTTAGTTAAGTAGGATCAACTGCCTGCCATTCTTGCTGCATTAAATCATAGGTGGCAATAGAGCCAAGTGATTAGGCCCAACTTAGAATTATCCTTAGCATCGATAAACCCTAGATGATAAACCCAACATAGGTGGCAATAGAGCCAAGTGATTAGGCCCAACCTAGGGTGCCTCGGCATCGATAAACCCTAAATGATGAAAACTTAACTTGGCTGCCCCGTTCCTCGGTGTCGATGAGAACCTAAATGATGAAAGCTTAGGCTTTTAGGGTGCCTCGGTGTCGACAAACCCTAAATCATGAGACCATGATCTTGTTCCTTGACAATAACCATCTTTTTGACCAAACTTTTTCCTATTTAGAGAAAACATGGCCCACAACGATGAGGCGGTGGTTGAGGCGACAAGCAATTCAGGAGCTGTCCCAAGAGTTGGAGGAACAACAACCTCACCGCTATGATGGCCTTGCGGAAGACACCGATCCTGATTACACAACCCCTAGTGGCGTCGGGGATGACACCACCGATGGTGCCGCCGAGGATGCCACCATCGATGATGGCGGCGCACACACGGATGGTGGCGGCGCACACACGATGGCAGCCAACCAAGAAGCAAAGGAAGGACCGGCGCCGAATGCGCTCCGCACCGTCAAGGAGAATTCACTCAAGTGGACTCGGCGGAATCCAACGGAGCCCAAACATATAGTCAAAGTGCAGCGGTTCAGCTTGGGTGCATTCTCCGGAACACCGTCTCGATCAACACCGAGAACCTTAGGCATAAGGACCGAGGGAATTTGCGCAACCTCCTCTTCACGTTGCCGCGAGCGATACAAGTTCCCGCGAATTTGAAAACACCGCCTCTCGGGGAATAGAGTGAACAATGCCGCCCTCACGAAGATGAGCACGGCCCTGTCTACTTGGAGAAGCGCGTGAAGAGAATGATTGATAAAGGTGATAGTTATGACAAGATCAAGGCGAAATATCATTTGATGAGCAAAGATGAGTACAAGGAGTTCAAGATCAAGTGCGAGCCCATAAGCTCGAATCAAGTCGATGGGGAAAGAAAGGCGGAGTTGAACTTAGGGAACACAAACTCGGTCCCGGTTATAGAGTGGCGGAGCCTATATGGGACAAGGAGGGCGCGGGCGTGCCGAGCAAGGCCTACCGCCCGCTTCGAGAAATCTGGTGGTGATAAGCGGACCGGGAACTATGTCGGGGCCGGTACAAGGTGGACCCGATAACAAAGGAGCTTACCACGGATCCGAAGACCAGGCGCTTGAGCTTGTTCAGTAAGGAATACACCCCGCGTAATTAGCTCCATATGGTTGCACTCTAGTTAATCACCAATATTTCTAAATGGCTCATGTTCCTTCGCGGGACAATGAAAGCGATGGCGGGGTCGTCTAAGAGCTCCCCTTCGACACCCCTTTAAATAGGGCGTTGAGCGTAATGAAAAGAAGGATAAGCTCGATAAGCCGGCGTCGGTGGTCGTGTGGCGGCAAAGGCTTGTCCACAAAATGGGGTCATACTATACGCTGGTGTGCGGAAGGAGAAAAGGCCAACTCGGAAAGCGGGCGCGAGGTTGAAGCACTCAAGGCACAAGTGGCGCGGATTCCGAGCTTGTCCAAGAGCAAGTGGAACAACAGCCGGGAGCGGCTCGAAGCCATGGTGCCTCGTTGATTCATGGGCTGACGGCGTGGATTGCGGGCGGCCAAAGGGCCTCCCGGTTCCCGCTTCACGGCCAAGAACTTCGCCTGGCGGCGGCGGCGCCATTGGTGTCTCCGTGGCGGCGCCATTGGTGTCTCCGCGGCGGCACCATTGGTGTCTCCGTGGCGGCGCCATTGGTGTCTCCGGCGGCGGCACCATTGGTGTCTCCGGCGGCGCGCCATTGGTGTCTCCGGCGGAGCGGTATTTGTGTCTCCGCACCGCACGGTATTGAGCTTAATGCACCGGGTGTCGCCGACCGGTACCTTGCCGACAGCGCCCCCTCCGTCGATTACCGCCGCCGTTGGCGGTGCCTCGACATTAGCCGAGCTCGGCGGCATCACGGTAACTAAGCCTCTCGGCCGATGACTTCATCTCCTTGCCTTTGATTGGGCATCCTGGCGCCCTACACATGTTTTCGCGAGGCACCGCCGACGTTCCTTGCACTCTTACGCGCCGTGGGCGCCGAGTTGGTCGATGTCGCCAAGGGCAAAATCGTTCAACCGGCAACCCCATGTTCCACGGTAATCCGATGCCAACCACAATGTATAGGGTTGAAGTGGTCCGGTGCTGCCAGGCTGCGACGAGCTGTTACCTCGATTCAACCGGCGGGGCGGCGAAGAAGATGAGATGACCCTCGGCACTGCGTAAAATGGCCCTGCTATGGCGAAGAGCGGTTCGTTTGGGGCGGGGACACCACCCACGAACAAGACCGCCCGATCGTCTGCGGCGCCAAGCCATGGCAAGAATGTAGCAACGCTACGGACCTGCGGACATCCCTATGGCACAGATCCGGATAGCCCTATAACACGAGATCCAGACGGCGGCGACAACGACGACGGTACATTTACCAAAGTTGACAAGTACTTTGCGAACATGGGTACGGCGACGATTTCTGCGGGCCTCTTTCTCAAGAACCCAGCCAAGACCACCGCGATCTAGCTGGTGCGGCGGAGAAATCCAATTGCAACAAGCGTCGTCTAGTGTTCAGTTCTCGAGACACGCCTCGGCTCTGTCTTCACCGAGCCTCGAGATAGCCGAGGCGCGAAATATTATCAACCCCAACACGCTGAAGAAGGCGGTGCAGGAGCGAACTCGGTCCCATCAGAGATCAAGAAGAAGGGCGGAAATGAAAGACTAACAAGGGCGCCGGTGCGAGCCAGCCGGCACCGAGTTCGATCCGTGCTCAGGACGGGCCACCTTCACCTAAGGATATCTCGAGGAGGGTGCATGTGGCGGGTAGGGCGATGCTACCGCCAAATATGCTGAATCTTGCAACCGGTGCTATCGGAGTCTGCATGATGGTGTTCGATTTTGGAGAGCGGCGTCTGAGAGAGAAGGATGTGGCATACCGGTTTTCGTGGCCAAGGTGCGAGAGCAAGGGCTTTGTGGATGGCGACATCGGGGTATGATCGTCCTGCGGTTTGATGACATCTTTGCTATGTTTAACCTTCATCCGTTGCACTACACCTTCGTTCGGCTGTTTTATTGAGCATGCTCATGCGGATCATTAGAGACAATACCGGACATCGTGATAGTCGACCCCTTCTACATGCGTGCCAAGCACTTGAGCAGCGGCGGGACCGCCAAGTTGCGAGTTCACACCTCGGCGGCGTCATTCGCAAACGCAGATAAGGATAACTTCCTTGTGCCTTACTTTCCGAGTAAGTCATCCCTTAACCGCCCGTAACATATGATTTCTTAGATTTCGATCGTTCTTTTTTTCTAACATTCCGTGTTACGTGCGGTGACACATTGCACACTCATCCTCTTAAGCCGAAATATTCCATGGCCACGTATTTCGACCCGAACCATAACTCCATGATAGACTACACAAATGTGAAGAAAGTTCTTGATGATGTTCTCCCGGCTCGCCAAATCTGGAGGCACCTTCACGGGGACGGTTATTCGTAAATGCGGCAAGCACATCTTCTCACACAATACGAAGTTCTGCTGCGTCAAGCAGCCGCTTGTGATCGAAGGATGCCTACTCGCCCTCCATCACATGCGGGCGTCGTAAGGACCATCATCACCTTCGCTACGGATAATCTCAAAGATTGGGCGCGAGCTTGTCGGCAGTCCAGACGCGCGGACCTCGGACAAGAATTCTTCGCATCGATCGGAGTTTGCGGACATCATCCATCAAGATGTCCTTCATACGTCGGGCAGTTCTTCCTTAGAAATCAACCGTCCAACAGTGAGATAGATGGAATGCTACAAATGCAGGGTGACAACGACCGTGATTTCATGACCATCGCGACAGACGGCGGCTTCATCCACGCTCTGTCCGATGAGTCGAGTCGAAAGTAGTGATGTGTAGTTACGAAACATTGATTGGCTCATGTTGTAATTAAACTTTTAATGAATTCGTATGTCTCTTTGGTTTGGATGGTTGTTCAACTTAGATGTAATCGATGCTATTTTATTAGTAGGACCATGAATCATGCTATTAATGTCTTGCTTTTCTCTTAGATCCTTTTGTTGCATACTTACACATTGCTTATGTATTGTCATTGTTTGGCTTGTGCATAGAGATGCCGTCGTATGTAGTGTACAAGGGTAAGGTTCGAGTCTCGATGGTGGGAGGAGTGTCGGAGACAGGTTCACCGTTTCAGCGTAATAGTTACAAAGGTACACCACTAGGGCGGAGGCGAATCTAGATCGCCCGCTATCTAGCGGAGAGAGGAGGGAGCGTTGGAGGAACCGGATGAAGACCAGTTTGATCGCGATGATGCTCATCGTGATGACCACACTCTCTTCTATGTGATGGTAGTTTAGATGATCGATATCGACTTGTAATGTGAAGGCAAACTCGATACTCGCGGTCTTGAGACTTGTAATGTTTTATCTTTGTCCGGTCTTTTGAATCCGGAGACTAATATGATGAATTGTATTCGGAGACTAATCTTCTATTGTATTTGATGAATCTGATGTTCTTTGTGTGCTGCTGTCTATATTCTATGCAATAATATATTTTGTAACTTTGTGCAAAAATCGGAAAAGCAAAAAACCTAATATTCATACTAATGGCGCACCACAAAAGACACTAATGGCGCCTTTGTGATCATCACACTAATGGCGCATTAGCAGCTGATGCGCCATTAGAATGCCATAGCACATTTGTACATATGGCCCCGGGAGGCATTCTAATGGCGCCTCGCAGCTATACTAATGGCGCGATGGCGGTGCGCCATTAGAACACCGAATACTAATGGCGCAAGCGATGCGCCATTAGAATTTAATTCTAATGGCGTGATGCCAGTGGCACACTGGTAGTGCGCCATTAGAAGGCAAAACCAGTGCGCCACTAGCATGCCTTTTCCTAGTAGTGAAGTGGTATTGTCCTTGAGAAGTGCTTCATCTGTGTTGTTTTAAATATTTCCTTTCCTTTTTTTTCGAGCAAACATGGATGCTAGCATTTAGTAGTCCTCTTGTCTTTGCACAACAGGATCATCTTCCTCTGAAGAATAATATAGAGTATGTGAAGTGACTAGTTCCGACTATGCCAGGATGAAGAAGCCCTGTCTATCTTCTCATCAGAAGGAGCAGTTGAAGGATGGTTACATTACTCCCCACAAGACCAAACTAACTTCGCTCAGAAGGGCTGACAAATCTCCATTTTTTTGCTGTGATGCACGAGTACAATGTTGTTCTAGGATTCTTTCTGGTGAGTTCCATTTTTCTAAAAGTGTGCTCTACATGGACCATGTATGTGCCTATTGAAATTGTCAATTCATAGTACAATTTGCTTTATACTAATCACTTTTTGTATTTGTGCAAACAGGGGTGCTCAGCTTGATTTCAATGGGAACTGCACAAAATGTTCATGAATACATCGAATCATTCATTTGCACCACAAGAAAGGAGGTGCCGATAAGTTCAAGGCGTTGCAACATATAAGGGCGAAATCATACAAGCTACTGCTGCGAATTTGGTTGATTTTGGTGGGCGCACAAAAGAACAGTGGTTTAATTAGCACGAGGTGCCATGTCAATGTCCGAATCGATGGCAAACCCCGCCCATTCCACGATCGTAGGCATTTGATATTTTGGAATGGGACAACCTTGTCAAATTTTGCTCATTGATTTTAGCAAGACATGCATTTGATATTTTGAATGGGGCGCCCTTTGTCTGTGTCGTGCGTCGATCAATTTTTCTTTACTCTTTTGTTGTGAAGTAAATATTGCCTCGACATGTGAGTCAGCGAGATGCATAATCATCGATTGTTTTGAATGTTCTCTATGAATTGCCGTGCCTGTGTGTTTGATTGCAATGTCTGAAACACTAAAAAGCTGCTCAAACTCTTTGTACTCATACATTCCTTTTACTTCACACATTGTGAAAGTGCATACTTTTTGTATAAGATTGGTCAAAGTAGAGATACTTTATTGCAGATAAACTTGTATGCAGACTAGAAAGGACCGGAGGAGTACATGTGAAACTGCTGCAAACGAGGTGATCACCCTGGGAATAATGCTAGTACGTATTGTTTTGCATGTTCATCCAATGCCAGTGATACAGGAATTCAAACTAACCGAAATAAATTCATTCATACACAGTCGGATTTCATATAAACATGCCGAATTTCAATACATTTCATACATTCTTCAACTAAAAAGGGGTGCGCTAGAGGTATAATTAATTAACCGAAGCTACCCACCTGTGTCCCACTGAGCCGAACAGAAGCTTTAGTGACTTAACTGCAGGTGCAATTGCATAACTGACATGTGGCCTGTTGGGCCCACGTGTTAGTCGACCAACTACACCAAGCGATTAAGTAAGCGATCCTTCTCGGCGCAGCTCTACGACTCCACGTCGCCGCCAAGAAGCCAACCGGCCATCAATGGTCAACCCGCCTACCTTGGCTTCAACCGGAGGGTAGCAGTAGTGGCCTTACTTGGACCCGAGCGGCGGCGACCTACCGTGTTCTACTCTTCCTCGTTTGTGTGGCGCGGCCTCGTTGGCAGCGGGGCGGGGCCTCGTGGAGCCGGCGATGTCCTCTATCTCGTTGCCGGCGGGCAGCGCCTCAACGAAGCGGTGGAAATCCTTCCCCACGTTGCCTGCAGGGTGGGGCCTTGGCTGAGCCGGCGATGTCCTCTGCCTCGTTGTTGGCGGGGCGGGCCCTCGGTGGAGCCGGCAGTGTCCTCTGCCTCGTTGTTGGCGCCGCGGGGCCTCGGCGGAGCAGGGCCTCGCCGATGCCAGCAGAGCGGGGACTCGTCGGAGCCGACATTGTCCTCTGCCTCGTCCTCAGCCTCGCCAAACAGCGCCTCGCTGATACGTCTCCGTCGTATCTACTTTTCCAAACACTTTTGCCCTTGTTTTGGACTCTAACTTGTATGATTTGAATGGAACTAACCCGGACTGACGTTGTTTTCAGCAGAACTGCCATGGTGTTGTTTTTTTGTGCAGAAAATAAAAATTCTCGGAATGTCCTGAAACTCCACGAAACACCTTAGAAAAAATAAATAAAAATCCACGCAAAATATGAAGACCAGGGGGCTCACACCTTGCTCACGAGGGTGGGGGCGCGCCCCTCCCCCCTGGGCGTGCCCCCCTACCTCGTGGGCCCCCTGGTGTCCCTCCGACGCCAACTCCAACTCCATATATTGGCTTTCAGGGAGAAAAAAATCAGAGAGAAGAAATCATCGCGTTTTACGATACGGAGCCGCTGCCAGGCCCTAATCTCTCTCGGGAGGGCTGATCTGGAGTCCGTTCGGGGCTCCAGAGAGGGGGATTCGTCGCCTTCGTCATCATCAACCATCCTCCATCACCAATTTCATGATGCTCACCGCCGTGCGTGAGTAATTGCATCGTAGGCTTGCTGGACGGTGATGGGTTGGATGAGATTTATCATGTAATCGAGTTAGTTTTGTTAGGGTTTGATCCCTGGTATCCACTATGTTCTTAGATTGATGTTGATATGACTTTGCTATGCTTAATGCTTGTCACTAGGGCCCGAGTGCCATGATTTCAGATCTGAACCTATTATGTTTTCATGAATATATGTGTGTTCTTGATCATATCTTGCAAGTCTATAGTCACCTACTATGTGTTATGATCCGGCAACCCCGAAGTGACAATAATTGGGACCACTCCCGGTGATGACCATAGTTTGAGGAATTCATGTATTCACTATGTGCTAATGCTTTGTTCCGGTTCTCTATTAAAAGGAGGCCTTAATATCCCTTAGTTTCCAATAGGACCCCGCTGCCATGGGAGGGTAGGACAAAAGATGTCATGCAAGTTCTTTTCCATAAGCACGTATGACTATATACGGAATACATGCCTACATTACATTGATGAACTGGAGCTAATTCTGTGTCACCCTATGTTATGACTGTTACATGATGAACCACATCCAGCATAATTATCCATCGCTAATCCGGTGCCTACGAGTTTTCCATATACTGGTTTACGCTTATTTACTTTCCCGTTGCTACTATTACAATCACTACAAAATACCAAAAACATCACTTTTACTGTCTTTACTTTTGTTACCGTTACCACCGCTATCATATTACTTTTCTACTAAACACTTTGCTGCAGATACTAAGTTTCAGGTGTGGTTGAATTGACAACTCAGCTGCTAATACTTGAGAATATTCTTTGGCTCCCCTTGTGTCAAATCAACAAATTTGGATTGAATACTCTACCCTCGAAAACTGTTGCGATCCCCTATACTTGTGGGTTATCAAGACCTTTTTCTGGCGCCTTTGCCGGGGAGCATAGCTCTATTCTTTGAGTCACTTGGGATTTATATCTGCTGGACACTATGAAGAATTTGAAAGATGATCGAACTACTATTTTGCCCTCAACTACGAGGGAAGGTAAGGGATTGCCATCTAGCCTTGCACTAGATTCTCCTTCTGTTATGAGTAAGTTTGCGACACCTAAACCTACTACTGCTATTGATTCTGATATGTCGCATATTATTGATGATGCCACTTCTGCTACGCATGATACTTATGATGAAACTACTTCTATGCTTGATACTCTTGATGAGCAAATTGCTAGGTCTAGAGAAAGAGAAATTATTGAACCTGAACACGATGATGTGAGTGATGATGAACCTATGCCTGCTATTCCTGAGGGTTATCTTTTTAATGTTGAATCTATTGAAGTTGTTATTGCTTGCCAGGATAGTCTTGAACGTAAGAGGTTGCTAATTAAGTGGAGTAAAGAATCTTTTAGAGGTAGGATTAGACCCGACCCTGCTTTGCTACTTCACCTATCTGTGTTCCTGATCAGGATTATTATGATTTTTCTGTCGATCCAGATATAATTACTTTGGTTGAATCTGATCCTTTTTATGGCTATGAATCTGAAAGTGTTGTGGCACATCTTCGTAAGTTAGATGATATAGCTGGCCTGTTTACTAATAATCAGAGATCGCGCCACCTTTATTTACTGAAAATATTTCCGTTCTCATTAAAGGGTGATGCTAAGAAATGGTTTCATTCTATTGATCCTGGTTGTGTGCAAAGTCCCCAGGATATGATTTATTACTTCTCTGCTAAATATTTCCCTGCTCATAAGAAACAAGCTGCTTTGAGGGAAATATACAATTTTGTGCAAATTGAAGAAGAGAGTATCCCACAAGCTTGGGGGAGGCTTCTCAAGTTACTTAATGCTTTGCCTGATCATCCTCTTAAGAAACCTGAAATATTTGGTATCTTTTATAATGGACTAACTGATGCTTCGAGAGATTACGGATAGTTGTGATGGTTCTCTTTTAGGGAAAGAACACCGGATGACGCTGAAATTTTATTGAATAATATGTTGGCAAATGAAAATAATTGGGCACCTCTGAGCCAACTCTGAGCCAACTCTGAGCCAGCTCTGAGCCAATTCTTGAGCCTATTCCCAAACCAACTCCGAGGAAGAGAGGTGTTCTATTTCTCGATCCAAGATATGCAAGAGGCAAAGAAATCTATGAAAGAAAAAGGTATTAAAGTCAAGATGTTAAGAATTTACCTCCTATTGAAGAAATGCATGGTCTTAATTTACCTTTCTTTGAAGAAGTATATGATCTCAATTACTTATTTACTGAAGAACCTCCCGATATCCCGACACAGGTAGTAAAGGTAAATTCTCTCTATAGATATGATAAAGTTGAAGTTCCTCGTACTAAAATTGCTAGTCAGTGCTTGGATGAGTTTGATGACTTTATGTTTAAGCAAGATGACTTTAATGCTTATTTTGGTAGACAATTAAAACAGAATACCTTTATGATTAAATGCTTGAGT